>JAJTWQ010000236.1:0-562521 GCA_029007595.1 Solanum commersonii | reverse complement strand
CATTGTAGTTCACTTGTCTATGCTAAAAAAGCACTAAGGAATCATCTAAAAAGTATGACCCTTTTTCTACCCATAATGGCTACATGGTTTATGGGGGATGGGAGTTGTCTGAACTCTATCTCATATCGGTGCTCAATACTACTCCCAAAATATGATACTAGCTCTTATGTTTAGAAACATAACTCTGTGGTTTGAGATAATTACTCAAAAACTAGCCTGAAGGCTCTCTTGGAAAACAGAGTTTCCTTTTTTG
Source organism: Solanum commersonii (assembly GCA_029007595.1). Classification (NCBI taxonomy): domain Eukaryota; kingdom Viridiplantae; phylum Streptophyta; class Magnoliopsida; order Solanales; family Solanaceae; genus Solanum; species Solanum commersonii. The sequence continues at coordinate 562,268 of JAJTWQ010000236.1, read as the reverse complement.
CTTAATAGTGTAGGCATTTAGCCTTTACTGAAAACTAGCTCAAAGGCTATTTTGGAAATCTCCATTTCCTTTCTTGTTTAAATGTGAAAACATTTTACTCTTTGGGAATACATAGTCCCAATATGCTCTTTTGAAGAAATGAACTTTAATCTTTTACTTTTTACTCAACTTTAAAACTCAAGTCTTAAAACAAAGTTAAAACATTTGTAAAAGACTTGTGAAAGACTCTATGAACTTCTCTTGACTTGTCTCTTAACTTTTCTTGAATTTGAATTTATGGATTCAAAGATTGTGATTTGTGATAGGAAAGATCGCATAATATTTAGGAGTGTTTTTAGATAGTTAAACATGAGAAATGATCAAGAAATCATTGTCTGGAAGCAAGTCCGCGACGTGGAGATGCATTTAATTATTTGGTCACGAAATAAATTTTGAGGCAGAATAGTCCGTGACCACTCCGCGATGCGGAGAAAATTTTGTCAATCCTGAGGAACAGGTCCGCGAGGGATAGAGAGACAACCAAGTCATACCCAAGATCACAACGAAATCCATCGTATCCAAAGTAACCAAATCTACCAGGTATGAAGACCCTCAAACACCATCAAGCAAGAACATTACACATGGGTCACCACTAGGCTCCTAATAGGAGTGGAAATATGAAGAGGAGAGTATGAAGAGTATCACAAATCAAATCAAGCCCTAATGCAAATTTAACAAATATATAAGAACAGGTGGACCTCTGATCAAATAAAAAAGAAGTCATATGTTCATAGATGAGAATAGTACATGTTATCACGGCATCAAATACCTCGGCCTTAGATTTAGATAGGAGGGTGTAAAATTGACCTCTATCATTAGTCCGAGTGACACCTCAAGTCCGCTTTGTCACTTTCCCTCCCCGCATTAACATTTCCTTTACCTCCACGTCCTCCTTAGATATTACCTCGCCTACCCATCGACGTCCCTACCATTGCCACTTCCTCCCCCGTTGGGACTACAATTCGGTATATTGTTGTATTGAGTTACCCGTCGCCTTTAAAAGGCATTCTCTAATACTTTGACTAAATTATTGCAATTAAAAGACCCTCGATCAAGAGATGGTCTAATGATAGAAGAATAAGAAGCTTTTTGGCCACTAGGAGTCGAAGAGTGTTGAATGGCCCAAAATGGCCACCTGTAGAAGCCAACATGGGTGATTGAATAGGATGGGCCGAATACACCTATTGGCTGGGACCTCTAAAGTAAGAACCACTAAAATTACCCATACTCTTGGATTTCTTGGCCATCACCATAGCATGTCCAACATGTCTGACTCTCCAACTTTTTCACAAAATCAGTTACCTTATTAAAGCTTTTCCCCCAGAAGTATATGCACATATAAGACTTTCTACTCACTGTTCAAACCTTTTCAGATACAGACGGATCCTCTCCTCTTGAGTGTCCAGAATTTGGGTAACATAGCAAGACATGGCATGAAACTTAGCCTCATAAACTGCAACTGACATACTGCCCTGTACAAGTCCCAGAAACTTATCCTTTTTGCGGTTTTCAAAAGTACAAGGCACATACTTCTCCATATCAAGGCATGAATCTAGGCCCAAGTCAACACAGACAAAACAGATGAATAACACTCCATGTGATCCCTCCACTACTGCTTAACATCCCCCTACAATTGAAAAGTAACAAACTCCCATCCTTGTTGTTGCACCATACCCAACTTATGCAATCTCTCATAATAATCCAATATGAACTCAAAAGCATCCTCATTTTGAGTAGCATGAAACAACAGAGGCTTCAACTTTAGAAACTTAGTCAGCAACTTATGCTCGGTCCTTGTCATGGATACAACTAAAATTGGACAGAAGAATGCATCAATACCTGAAGATTCCACTATCTTAGGAGTGGTGGTAACTACGGGACAAAAACCTGGAGCTAGAGTGGTGGCCACAATAGGAGTAACTCTAATATCTGTTATCCCTCTCAGGAAGGCCAACACCTGCAGAACAGCCTAAAAAGTCATAGGGGGGAGGCCTGCACCTCTAACTTGTGTCGCCATCTAAGGTTCAGCACCCTCCTTATACTCTACTGCCATATCATCCTCAACATGAGCCTAGGGTGGGGGAGGGTTCACCGATCTTGGCCCAACCACTACTTGAGCTCCACTACTGGGGGTTTCACTGTTTTTCTACCCCTGCCCCTTCTTCTGCATTTGCCCCTTCCTCACCTTCACACTGTCAGTTTTGTAGCTAGAGCTGGTACTCTTAGTCTATTACATCTAGTATCAACATATGCAAACAATGAACGAAGGAAGTCAGAAGCCAATTGAAATCAAGTAATAGCACGAAGAAATAAAGAAGAGATAATTTCCTAAAGTCATGTAGCCTCTCAAGAAAGTACAGACGTCTCTATACCATTTCACAAGACTCTACTAGAGTTGTTTTAATATGACAAGATCAACAAACCTAGGGTTGTTATACAAACTTTGTCATGACCCAACCCCCCGTAAGAGGAACCCATACCAAACCCCTGGTGGGAGAACCACTTATCTACTAACATGCAATCAACTAAACAACCAGAAACACAATTTCAACCTTTTAAGAAAATTAATTTACAACATCATAAACCAAGTCATAAGACAATCACGATATAACCCCCCAGAACCTGAAAGTCGTGTTTTGAAATATCTATTCTAAGTCTAGAATGTGAGGATGCAACCCCAAAACAAGGAGTCCAAGTCCAAACAATGGACTAGAAAATTAAGATAAATCCATGGCAGCTTGGAAGAAGTAACTCACCCTTGGATTGATAAGGTGTCAAACTCACAACTGAGGTCACGCAACCGCCGCCTAAAAATGCCATGTAATCAATAAAGAAAGAGCAAGTGCAATATCAGTACACAAATCATGGTGTACAAGTAGGATTTTTGGCTAGCTCCTAATATACAAAATATAAACAAGAAATCAGAACTTAGTAAAATGAGACACCAAGAAACATAGCCACATTAAATATGCTCAACAAAAATACAGTAACCAACCCGGTTCACTCATGGAACCCACACACAAAGCAATCACATATAACAAGTGTGGTACCTATGTCAGGTATTAGTAAGCATGTACCAGGAATGGTATTTAATCGAACCAATAAGATATCTTGTACTAGGCATGGCAGCATACCTACAAATATAGGTAACATACATGGTACCTAAGCCAACCAAGAAATAACACAATCACAACCACAAAAAATAAAATCACACTTGTAAACTCAAGTAAATATGACAAGCTCATCGCATGTGATTAACCACAATTATCATTTCACATTCATTCATTTTCAATTCCCCTAACCACATATTGTTTAAGTATTACTAGCAAAATAGTTAACATGCACATATGAAGTAAATGGGAAATGATTCAACCATCACCTACCTTGAATCAAGCATGAAAGTTTCATTAAACCTGAGTATTCCCCTTGTTATGAAACATAGTTTGTTCTTGGTCTATAAACAATCAAAATAACACAAAATGGCCTAAATATACTCCTGGATTATAACCCAATCCCAAATCCTAAACAATTTTTATAATATTTCCACCCAAACCAAATGGTTTTTCCACCATTAGGTCCAACCAAACCCTCCCCTAAAGTCACCACTGTGGATTATAAGGCCTATTAATTGAATTACCAAGCTAAGGCGGTAATTTACTTACCTTTATGGATGATTTCAATGGAAAATAGGTGAAAACTTCCCTATGTCACCTCTAATCTTACCCAAAACATAATTATCAAATAGTGATTTTGGGAATTTTCTCGCATTAACCGTGACTAACCCTACTTTAGCAACCCAATACCACTATAGCAGTGGCGCTGTAGCGGGATCTTTCGCTATAGCATGAATTAATTCCATCTCTATAGCGATGTGTCAGCCTCTATAGTGGCTTCAAAGGAAAGAAACTCGAAAATCCTCCAAAATTTGCCAATTTCGCAAAACATCTTCAAACCTTGATGTTCCAAACCAACCCATTCACACCAAGTTCGATCTTATGAGTTCAACTCACCTGAATTCACTTCTGAAAGGCTCTATGGAGTCCTTAACATCTTAGCAATAATAAAACAGACTTTACTTTGATGTTTCACCCAATCCTTTCCCCATATCACCCTATACCTCATCTTGCTCAGATTTCGTCTAAGTCAAGCTTAACCTGAAATTTTTAACTCACTAATCCAAAAAGTTCTCTCCCCATTTCTTTCACAATTAGTTCACTTGTAACGACAAAAAAAAATTCGTTACATTAAATTTCTGAAAATTCTTGAAAAAGTGAAAATAGAATATTTCAAAAAAATAGGCAAAATATAACTAGATCTGGAGTTGAACTCCAGATTATGTAAAAAAGTACTTGACAAAACCACTCGACTCGTGATCCCAACCCTGACTAAGGATCTAACTCTGGGACCACTCTGAGTGTACTCTCTATATCGACCCAAAACCTAATTAATGATGCCGATCTAGGACCCAGCTTCAATTCGAGACTTTGGATAAGATCTTGACTCGAGACCTGACTCTTGATCCCGACTTCAACCCAATCCAACTCCCAACCTTGACCTTGTCCTTAGACCTAAATATCTACCTTTGATCCTGATTCATATCTAGATCCTAAAACTGACCCAAGACTTGGAACCCAAAATTCAACCTCGGCGGGGACCCGACTCCCAATCTTGATCCATGACTAGGGCCCAAGATCTAACCTCCACTAGGACCCAGGATCTAACCTCTACTCGTGACTCAAGATCTAACCTCCACCAGAGACTCGACTCTCGATTTGGCTTCCACTACTGACCCAGACATGGGACTTGACTCTTGACCCTAATCTGAGACCCAATTCAGACCTAACAAAAGCTTCAAATTTACACACTATATGTACTTAAAAAAAAAATCATCGTGATTTCAATTTTATCATAAATGCTTTATTGAGTTTGAAGCTTGTGAATTCAAATTATTAAATATAATAATTCTAAGAAATTACACGTTTACTTATTTATTTTTTAAAAGTAGATAACTTTTCAATGTCAAAGACATGAAAAAATTGGCATGTGTAAATAAAGGAGCGTGGAAAATATTGGCACGTGTAAAGAAAATATATTATTTAAATAAATATCGAAAGGTCCGATGTTGACAATTTTTGAAATTTTGTCCAACATTATTTAAAGTAATATTCATTGATCCTTGATATCTTTGACCGACATTATTTAAATTGACATTCCTTAATCTTCGATATCTTTGACCACCATTATTTAAATTAATCTTTGATATCTTTGGCCTACATTATTTAAATTAACATTCCTTAATATTTGATATATTTGACCGACATTATTTAAGTTAATCTTTGATATCTCTGACTGACATTATTTAAATTAACATTTTTCAATATTTGATATCTTTGACTGACATTATTTAAATAAACATTCCTTATACGTAATACAATATGCTATCCATTGAAGGAATACATTCCATATTTCCTTTTCCAAAATAATTACTTACCTTGGATGATAAATTTGATTTTTTTTATATAATTACGGTAAATGACATAAATATCCTTCTCATTATCACAATATATGTCTGTAAAGGAAGAAATTCAATTGGTTTTAAATACATTCTCATGGGTAATATAGGAAAGAAAGAATATATATATATATATATATATATATATATATAAATTTGTTATTGTATATTTTTCTTCTAATGGGATTCCAAAAGATTATGCCTTTACTTTAGAAAATAATTATTAGAATAAGTCAAACAAAGCTTGGGGGTGGAAGCTATATAATAGTCATTTGTCTCACTTTTTCTTCTTCACATGGCACTCAAAAATTGCTTCCAAGCATCCTCTTCAAATTGTACTAAAAATTTTGTAGTTTCTTCCATCAGGTTGACATGAGGAACTATGATACGAAGTCCTTCACCATGAAGTGCAGGGGTTATAAACAAAGTTTCCCAGTCCCTGGCTTCGAGTAGGCCATTCTAGAGTAGATGTTTTTGCTTCTAATGGATTAGTTGAGGGTTCTCATCCTACGATGGATTCAGATCGAGTATTCAGACATAAACTTCCTTCACATCCAATTTAGAGAAATGTAAGGAAAATAATAGACAAGAAACAATTTCCTTATGTTATATAGGGGTAGGTTTAAGAAGAGACAATTGCATTGCTTATTTTAGAAATTTATTAGCAATGTAATTGTCTCTTTTTGAACCTTCCCCTGTAAAAACATTAAGAAATTGTTTCTTCTCTATCATTTCCTTACATTTATCAAAATTGGATATGAAAGAAGTTTGTGTTTGAATACTCTATCTGAATCCCTCGTAGGACGAGAAACCCCAACGAATCCATTAGAAGCAAAAACATCTGCTATGGAATGACCTACGCTCGAAGTCAGCGACTGGGAATTGTTGTCCTTAGCCAAGACAAAACTAAAATTTCTATGGTGTCATCACTCTCATTGAAATGCACAGCTGATGTGTGCAATCCAACTTCACCCATATTAATTTTTCTTCTTTAAATTAAGTTTTTTGAGCTTTTAATTTAATAACTAGTGTAATATATAATAAGTATGTAGAAAATAAAGTACTAATATTATTATTTTTCGCTAATGGTTTAGCAAAATTCTGATTTACAACTAATTCAATAAGTAAGAAACTTGAAATAAGATGATGACGCATCTGAATAGAAACAAAGATAAAGTACGGAGTCTTACATTCATGTCTTCATTGAAACTTATACAACTTACTAATAGAGAAGGAGCTATGTACACTACCTCTAATATTTGAAGAATTTTATTAGGCAAGATGAAAACTTGGGACCAAAAAGTTTGCATTGAAAACAAAATGATTTTAATGAGCTGCAATATACCAGCATATGATAATTAAAAAAAACTAGAAGTCCAAGAGGAGAATATAGTAACCTATTTTTCCATCAAAGGATAACATTGTACTACTAAGAATCTTTTAGTAATTTAGGCAACTGTCAAGATGTATGCGTCCACTATTAGTCAATGGACCAGGTCCCTTGACACAGCAAGAACAGTAATGCAAGCACAAACAGTAAAGTAAACAACACAAGCAGTTTACGTGGAAATTCCCTTATTCAAGGGCAGTGAAAACCACGACCTGTCCTCACAGGATTTCAACCCAGCTCCATGTCACTCAAACAGAGCAACGATTCATATTACAAGCTCTTGCAACCTAGGAATTTAACTCTAAATCCCTTCCTCCTCAATGTAGCAACTCTACTACAAAGAAAGAACTAAGCAATAACTCTATTGCCCACTAAGCCACCTAACTCGAGATGACATAGACTTCAACTAAGCAACAACAATGTTGTCCACTAAACCACCTAACTCTAGATGATTTAAACTTAAACTAAGTAACAACAATGTTTCCCACTAAACCAATTAACTCTAACTGATTTATACTTTTTCTTCTGAAACAAACAAAGATCTAATTCCTTTATAATACCGAAATAGATTTACAAGATAAGCATTGAAGTATAAATCTTAAGACAATTAAGACACATGCAGCTCTATCAGGTCCATGTTGCTCTTGAGGAAAATACTTCTCGAATGAGTGGTTTTTGCTTGAGTTCTTAAGTATTTCAGGAATGCAAAAACTGAGGTTGTGTCAATTGAGGAAAACCTTATAAAAGATAGACACAACCTTAGAGGCCAGCTATTGGCTGAGGATTCTGTCACGCTCAGGAGCTATACACCAACTTCACCAACTTTTGTACTTTTTCCAGCTGACATTTTTTCACGTATTAGCACAAAGGATCAGGTCCCCTTACAAGATCCCTTTGTTTGTCAAATCATCAAAACTAGAAATAACATCTTCCCCTTTTTTTATGATGACAAACACACACTTGTCATATCAACACCAGTGCCTTCCCCCTCTCATCAGTACACACTTCCATATCAACACCAATGCCTTCCCCCTCCCATCAGTACATGTCTTCCCCCACTCCCCTTTGTGAACTAGCCAACGTTCTATCCTATGCAACCAATATTTTCCCCCTTTTGGCGTCATAAAAAGAGAAGCAATAAACCAAGATTAAATGTAAGCCTGCAAAGCAAGATCATAGCCTATGGCAACACATCATTGCAGAAAAGCTAAAGCATAGGATTAATCAAAACAAAACACGAATCCATTTTGTTGCATAAGAGTAAGCATTCAATACATTAAAAATAAAATGCTTAAGAGAACCCCAAGACACTGCTTACACAAGAACAAAAGGGAAGAAAAGAAGGGGACTATGTGGAGGGAGGCTTTTGAGTGAGGGATTGGATGACAAGAGTAAATCGTTCATTGGCAGTATCATGAGCCTTGATCAGCTTCTCTTGAAGATCAGCATTCTGAGCAAAGAGTTTTGCATTCTTCATTTTTAATTCAATGACGTCTACTGTACCATGTCCCTTTGTTTGTGTTTTGGCCAACTGAACCTTCAATAAGGCTATCTCAGCATCCTTTTTGTTCAAAAGAACGGTCAAATCTTCCATTTCATGTTTAAGTTGACTCTGGTCCACCACTTACTAAGACATCTTGCTCGCCTTTACCCTGTTTGCCTTCTATGCATACACACTCAACCAAGATGTTTAGAGAAAATGATTGTTTAACTGTTCCAATAGTACCTGCTCCTACATGAACATCCAATTGTTTGAACACCTTAGTGATGAATTACCCTTACCTCATGACATGCTTACCCTTTTGTTCCACTACTATTTTGTGCATATGCTCCAACATGAGAGCTGGAAGATTCAGGTGGTCAAACTTGCAGAGTGCTTCCATCAAAAACAGATCAGTCGTCGAGGCAACTATTTTTTTCTCAAATCGTGGAAGAATCACTTTGTTAACAAACTCAAACAACAATTGGTAGTCCCTCTTCATGAGTTCCTTTGAAATTCCTGCACAGTGCATCTTGGGGAGTTTGGCACACTCATTTACAAAGCTTTAACTGCATGTTTGGCCAATCATAGATCTGATCCCTTCTCTGGACACATATAGGATTTCTCTCAATCGTTCCTTATTCAGATGAAAACTTATGTTTCCAACCAGTATGTTGAGACTTCCATTGTCACGACCCGAGCCTACACCCTGGACGTGGCCGGAACTCCAGAACCATTGTTGGTCCTTAAGCGAACCCTCATCTTGGTTGACTACAAACGGAAGACTAACTTAAGCATGCAAAATTTGAAAACTCAATATAATTCATGAAACTCAAATACAAAGCTTTAACTCAAATGATTTACTCTGAACATAAATAGAATATTCAATGCCAACAATAGGCAAATTAAGTCTTTAATGCATTTAATAAGATAAATGAAACAGACTTATCAAACTCTATTGTCTATCTATGAAGCCTCTAACTGACAAAGATGAAAGTCGGGACAAGACCCACGACATCCTAACAACTGATATAACTGAAAGTACAAGTGGAACCCTTTGGATGCAAGGAGGCTCACCATAGCTAACTCGAACTCCATGTGGTATCAACGAAGCCTCATGTTGATGACCCTGAATACATGTATATGCATCATGAAACGATACAGGCCAAATGGCTCAGTAGCTGAGATGTACGAGAATGTTAGGGGAATTCTAAAGTATAATATAAGCTTGAACTTGATAAAAACAAAACATGCTTACCTCTTCTCAACTCACTCAACTAACTCAAATCAGAATAAGATACTCAACTCAAAGATAAAATATTTAACTCAGTGAAATAAGGCTCAACTCAATAATAAGATACTCAACTCTTGGTACTCAAACTCTGTATACTCAACTCAATATAAAGCAATAATAAGAGATGCAATATATGGAAAGCTTTTAAAATAGTAGAAAGTAACTCAATGTATTTAAGAATACAATATACTCAGTTTGAATGCAAGGATACAATATAAACTTTGTTTGAATATGAAAATACAAGTAAACTATGTGTATATAAAAATACAAAATATCTCTGTGGGAGATTCTCTAACCGACAACCATCACTATGAGCTATATGATGATACAGCATTTTGCCTCATGCTTCCAGGGTCGTCCTATACCTTGCCAGGGGTATAGAACCTAACTACTAAGTGGATCCACTAGTCTATGCTAAATAGCACTAAGGAATCATCTAAAAAGTATGAGTCTTTTCTACCTATGGTGGCTACATGATTTATGAGGGCTGTGAGTTGTCTAAACTCTCCCTCATATCAGTGCTCAATACTACTACCAAAATATAACTAGCTCATATGTATAAAAACATAACTATTTTTGTGATTTGAAATAATTACTCAAAACATAGCACAAAGACTCTCTAGGAAATTAATGTTTCCACTCTTGCTTAATTGTGAAAGCATTTACTCTTTACTGAAAAACTAGCTCAAAGACTCTTTTGGAAATCAGTGTTTCCTTTCTTGTTTAAATGTGAAAACATTTTAACTTTTGGGAATACTTAGTTCCCATATACTCTTTGAAGAAAAGAACTTCACTCTTTCTCTTTCTCAAACTCAATGCTCAAGTCTTTAAAACAAGTTTAAAACAATTGTAAAAGACTTCTCAAAATAAGGTTCATGCCAAATTATGGACGTGAATGACTCGATCCAAGGTTTCAATAACCATACATAGAACTCAATACTCATAACTCAAGAACTTCAATGATAATACTCATTTCAAGAATGCTCGACTCAGAGAGTTCATGCGGAATTATGGGCATGAATTACTCAACTCAAGGACTAAAAGATACTTCTCATCTCAAAACTGCTCGACTTATAGGGTTCATGAGGAATTATTGGCATGAACTACTCCACTTAAGGACTTCATGGGTAATGTGTAATAGTCCCGTGATTAGGAATATAATCTAAAAAGGGATTAGGAACTCAATTCTCAAGAAATAGAACTTGAAGATACTACTCCACTCAAAGATACTCAATTTATGGAGTTCATGCAGAATTATGGGCATGAACGACTCGAGTCATGGGTATACATAACAATATGGAACTCATGTATACAAATCTTCTCATTCTCATACTTACTTCCTCAAAACTTAGCTCAAATCGATAGTTGATCTCAAAGGATTCACAATTGAACTCAAAGACTTTCTTGGACTCTACTCTTAACTCTCTCTTGGATTTGAATAATGAATTCAAGAGTTATGATTCATGATATGAAGGATCTTAATAACAATATAGAAATTCGATAATTAGGAATAGAACTTTTAAAAGAAACATGAATTCAAGAACACAAAATCAACTTATCTCAAGAATACTCAAATCTAGGGAAAATATCCTAGATTACTCTTTTACTGATCTGAAAGTAGATGTAGGGAGTGAGGAAGAACTAGTCCAACACTATGATAGCCTTACATACTTGGAAGAACAAGGTTCTTGAAGAATCTTGAAGAAGAACTTGATTAGAAGCCTTAAAACCTAGCTTGAAGGTAAACGATCAAGAAAACCTTTCGTGAGATTCTTGAATTAGTTTCTTGAAATCTCTATTGCCAAGAATTATGACTTTCATTAGTGATTCATAATTGTATGGAGGAATTTGAGTTGAAAAAATGGAACTCTTGGAGAAAGACTTATTTTGAAGAAGAATCCTGAAACATATTGAAAGAATCTTGAAAAAGATTGGAAGAATCTTGAATGGAGTCTTCTACTTTGATTTTTCCTTAGGGTTTTGCCCTAGGGTTTGAGAGAGAAGAGAATAATGGACTAAAAGATAAAAACCTGATTGTTTTGAGCCTTTTATTAGTCAAGAAATTCGTTTAGGATTTTCTTGGAGGTAAAAAAAATAAAAACAACCCTATTTAATGTTTTCCCGTCGGCTAATTCGTAACAGCACTATATAGGTTACTAAAATAGTCATAACTTTTTACTCATAAATTGGATTGATACGAAATTGGTGGCGTTGGAAAGTATATTCAAATACCTTAATTTCATAGGTTATGACTCACGTAACTCTTTATATTCTAAGAGATATAGTCATTTGAAGTTGACCAGTAGAATCTTACATCAATATTAATTGATAAGGAAACTTCAAGAACACTTATCAAGAACTCATCAAGAAATTAAATTGCTCAATATTTATGGATAGATTCGTAAAATAAACTCATGATTGGTGTGTGGGTGAATGAACCAAACACTATGGAAGCTTACATACCTCTTAGGGACTAAACCCATGGCGAAAATCCATAACAAAAAACCGGGAAGAACCTCGACAAACGTTTTGATCCTCTCCTCTTTTCTCTTCTTGAACTCTCAACTAAAACCCTAGGCGTATATTAGGATTATAAAACTGAACCTAATAGGGTTAGACCCTTAAAACCTTACTAAATATGAATTAAATCTGATTGGGTAAGAAAACACCAAAATACCCCCTTACTATTTTCGATTAAAGAAATTGGACAACTTGACTTCAAAAAGGCATATCTCACTCATCCGACTTAGAAACTTAGCAAACTTTGTGGCGTTGGAAAGATAATTAAAATACCTTTCATTATTTATATTTTATCCCTCCTAACTCATTTGTACTAAAAGTTATGGTGGTTTGAAGTTTACCCAAAACTCATAACTTAAGCATAACTTGCAAAATTTCAGATTTTGCTATTTCTAATTTATTTCTTTTTGGAACTCAAGGTGCTACATCTAGTGACCTTAAAACTTATGAAAATTTAAATTCCTTGGTAAAATCTTACTCACATCGAAGGATGATTCGAGTCTCATCTCAAAAAATTTACTGAATGTTACATCCATCCTCTATGAACTCCACATTGTAGTAAAATTCCCTCACTTGTTCTTTATGCAATATAGGGGATTTGGTCATGAACAAGTCATTCCATGATTGCATATCAACTATATCAGCCAAGGTGTTTATACCAGGCTTTCTGAAGATCAAAAACTCTTCCACTTAAGACTTTTTGCACTCGAAGATTCTCCACAATGTCCTGTTTGGTATCATCCTTGTCAATTTTCTTTCTTTTGGTACCAAGTCCCCGTTATGACTTGGGCTCAAAGTCGGGATACACTTCTCTTCCCCTTTTGGATCTCTTTTTTCCTTTCTTCTTTGGTGGTTCTTTTCCTTTCCTTTTTGTTGTAACATTAACCTTTTTGACAGAAAGTATCCTAGAATTTGGTTTTCTTTTATTCTTTCCTGTTCCTCCTTCCTTCTTTGTTCTGTAGCCAAGGTGATGTCCTCCAACACCGTATCACTTTTGGAGTGGTCATTCGAAACATCCATGATTCCCTCAGCAGGAATCACAATCTCCTATTCCCATGTCTCTCTTCTTCTTCTACTTCCGGTAGTGTTGGTCTTACTTGTTTTCATTGCATAACTAATAAGTTTCTGAGTGGTAGCCCTGGTAGACTGCTTCTTTGTTGGTGTCTCCTCCACGACTTTCTCCTTTCCCTTTTTAGTGACAGGGACCATTCTTCTTTGTATGGCCTATCATAAAGGGGTGGTGTCCTCTTCATAGTCCTCTAAATCACTAGAGGGAGGTAGTCCAACATCAGGGGTTCTGTCAAATACTAGTTTCGTATCTCCAAGAAGATCCTCTGTAAAATTAGTCCCTTCATCATTTCTCACTCCTTCTCTTATCTTTGTCAGACTTTCAACAACTATGTTCTCACTTGCAGAGAGAATGTTGGATTTAGAGTACCTACTCTCTCGATGATCTCCCTCAAACAAGCAGTCAGATAGCACAGACAATTGAGGACCAGGTTGAAATGAAGGCGCTGGATTATTTAGATCTATAGGAGACTGTGGAGTAGGACGATTGGTAAAGTGGTAATTAAATGGTAAAAATGGTAATAAAAAAAAGTCCATTCATAACAGAAAGAAAAACGATATTGATATTATGTTTTTGGGTGTAGGTGATCGGGAAAATTTAAGAAAATTTTGAAAACATATTAATTTTTTGGGAAGTGGGAGGGGGGCAGGTAGGTTGGTGGGGCTGGAAAGGGAGGTTGGTAGGGGGTCGAGAATTTTATCCACTTTTATTTAACTCATTTTTATCAAATCATATTTGACTCAACCCGCTCGTTTGTCACTCCTAACCCCATCCCATAGATGAATCTTCTAAGTAGATTTTCACTGTCCAACAGGGGCAAATATTTAGAAGCTGCAATTGAACTACACAACTCATAACCCAAAACAACAGTTTAACCTCATAAGTTTTCAACACAGCCGTTGTGGGACACAGACAAAACCAAGACACAACAAAGGATCACAATGACTAAGAGAAGTCATACTCATAAAGTAGAACAGGTCCATACCTCAAATTCTAGAATGATGATAGCCCAGCAGCATGAAACTCAAAAATGGCAAACATACCTTACAGTTGGTCAAACGAGTCATCAATCAACATGTTACACATATAGGCTCAATAATCAGTTCATTTGACTGACAACTGGTAAACATAAGTATATTAACCAACCCTTTCAACTGAATCCCACTAAAACCTTCTATATAAACATGCCCGACCAAGCTATTGTCATACATAGAATATTTTGAACTACTCATTCCCTAACTCGAATGAAACTATCAAGCACAACAACATGAAAATAATAGAACCTCAACTTCGCAACCTTAGGGAATGAGAATAGGATTAAGGCATAGGAAAGAACCGATAAGCTAGATAAACAACGGTAATTACAAAAGGCTAAACCACCATTCACATAGTCCTCTCCACACCCAACATCTCTCATATTAACATAAGGACGACAAATATCAAAGGTATTCACCTAATCCAAGCGTACCAGAATAACATGAACAAAATACAAACTAGGGAGTGCTAGTCTAGCTATCAATCAAGCAAGATTTGATATTGAACAAAACAAAGCCAACAATATCAAAATCAAGCAATAAAAGGTGGCAGACAATGATCTCATGGCGAGGACACACTCTATACAAATGACCCATCTCCCCACAAGAATGACATTCCCCGACCGCCTTAGTCGAAGGAGTAACACATGTTGACAGTGTTTGGATGACCAACTCACGCCTAACGAACTCTCTAGACCAATGGTCAACCTCACCACAATCATAGCAACGTATATGGGCTAAGGTCTAGGTGAAGAACGTTCAGATCTTCCTCGACTACCTCTACCAGACTAAAGACCTTCTCTAACACCCTAAGGACCACCCCCTAGCTGACTGTACTGGGGCTCTAGAGGCATAAACATGTTAACTCTACTTCCAAAAGGATGGCCTCTAGGATTTTTTTAGAAAAGTGGACCTACATGCCACACTCATAACACTTCCAATCAAACGCAACCTATTAAGATGGCTTGATTGGAATATAATGAAATGCATGGTCCAAAGCTCAAAGTAAAAACTACGGGAAGCCAAACCTAAACTCTGTCCAACGTAGGCATCACAACCTGCCTCAGAGCCATCTATAACCTAAGGTACTACCACCATGAGTCTAATAAGTTGAGAGTGACAATGACTTCGACAGAGAAGTGTCCACTTTGGGGAAAGATGGTATCACTACTATACTAATAGTGGGGCCTCTTACCACCTCCTATGTAGGTATCAAAAGATGCTTACTTCATAGTCCTCGCATAACTAACCTCTTAGGGAATCATAAAGTCAGTTGTTATCAAGTACTCCGATTAAAGGGAAGGGTAAAACTAATCTTCTAATAAGTCCTTTCGTCAAATCTTGATCTGTAGGAAACAATGTAGGTGCATTACTAGACCAAGAAGCCTGATCTTGTACACAGAAACTATCAAGGAATTCTATTGAAGACTTACAAATCCTAATCTGGCTTGAGAATCACTTGGTGTACCTGAAGCCTCAAATCTTATTGGAGCCTGGTCCCTAGACCCTATGGTTGATCTGAATATCCTCAAAGATCTACCCCTAGCGAAGGATCTCAATCAAAAATTTGCATCAAAATCCTAGTAATATGGGTTAAGATCACATCTGCATCCATAAAATACTTCATGTTATCCATCTAAGAAAGAGTATTGAAAGAAGCATTTAAAGGTTGATCAAAGTAAATGCACATGATAAGTAATTCAGAATGGGATTTCCTGTAACAACTCAAAAATCTGAATTAGGAATGAAAGAAAGAGAAGGACAAACCACAGAGGGGTCCGTGGGTCATTTAGAGGACAACGACCCGTCACCCTGCTCGTGGTGTTGCACCCCGCCACTGTAGATGACCATGAGTGCCTAGACGTCTGTGAAGCATCACACGGTCCTTGAGGTCATTCGTGAAAAGAGGCACAGAACCCAAGCTACTGTGAAGGACCACAGTCGCCTAAACGGTCTGTGGAGCTTCACACGGACCATGAAGTCATCTGTGAAAGGGGATTATCAGGTTTTGAGTTTTGGTTCAACTTCAAATGACCATATCCTTCAGCACAAAATAGATTACGTGGTCCATGACCTATCAAATTAAAGTTATTTGAGTCCTCTTTCCAACGCCACCAAGTTTGCCTAATTCCGAGCCAGAATTAAAAATTTATGCACGTGTTAGTGAAGCCCTATTGGGCAGGCATCATCACAACCCACTAGACGGATCATGATGCTCTCGACGGCCTGTGAAGCCCTTCGTGAGAGGCACTTTGTCAGCTTTAAGTCAGGGTCATATTGGTCTTTTCCCATATGCATTTAGTACTTGAACTACGTCATTCAGTACTTAAACTACGTTGTTTTACTTCATCTAAGCCTAGTAATCTAGTCAGAAACTACCTAAAACCTTCATTCTCCTAAAATCATCTAACTTAGAAATAAAAGAAGAGAAAGAAGCGGCAATTTTCTCTCAAGAACAAGCAGAGATCCTCTTCAAGTTCAGCCCCGAAATCCAAAGGATTTCTCCATATAGTTCTTCACCAGGCATGTGGGTATTCAGTAAGGGTTTTGTTCGCCCTTATGCCCAAAACATCATACTCTTTTTTTCGATTAATATGATTTATGAAGCTAGGGTTTTTTCCCAACTATGCAGATTCATTACCCCACTTAATTCTTGTGATTTCTACTCAAATTCTATAGTACTTGTTTAAATGAGTTTGCATGAATTCTTATGGAGATTTGAAAGGAATGAACTTAGCATGAAATTGTAGTATTTTCACATAAATTAGCTTTTCTCCAAAATTTAGCTTAGGGTGTTAGCATTTAGTTTTAAACAGCATTTAGTTAGTTTTCTGTCAATGGTTTATCTCAGAATTTTTCTTCAAATCAGTTTAGTTTTGTTTCATAAATTCAAGCCTACAATTAAAATGAGTTCTAGTATTCAGTTTGGGAGTAGTGTTTAGCATTGAGTTGGGTTCAGCGCACCCTCAAAGTCTTAGAACTACGTGCCAGTGTAGGTTTATTAGTCCCCTTTATTGGGCATCAGTTTTAGTGATCATGCCACAATCATGCCTTTATACTTTGGCAAGGTATATTGGGTCCTCTCGATGGGGCGTATACATTAGACTCCGTATTTAGCTCACGTGGTTTATGTCGGTTAATAGACTCTCCACAATATTAGCTTCAGTAAGGTACTTTAGGCCTGTAGTTGTATTTACTCAGTTTTTCAGCATGTTTCCAGTTTACTCTTGCATTCTAGTTTTTTGCATTATTATATCTTGGGCCTATGTACTTCAGTTTAGATCAGTTTACATACTTGACCAGTATTTTTAGCATGTTTATATATATTTTAAACTTTGCATATGCCTCATGCTCAGTACATTCAATGTATTGATGCATACTATATGATGCATCCTATTATGATGCAGGCTCGGGTTCTCAGGTTCAGCCTTGTGATTTGCTCATACTGGCACCACATCAGTGATAGTCAGGGGTGAGTCCTCATCATCTGAGGATGTTTCTTTATGCTTTTGACTTAGTAGTTCATTATTTAGTTTTCAGCATTTTAGAGTTAGCTAGGGACTTGTCCCAACAACTCATTAGTATTAGAGGCTTTCAAACATAGAGGCAAACTCAGTTTTTTTGGGTTGTTCCTCATTTGAACTCATTAACATTCTCAGTTAAACTCTTTTAGATTTACACATCTTTCAGTTATGCTTCCACTTATATAGAATTATTTCAGTATGCTTGTGATATGCCAGATTCAGGGTTAGCTTGAGGTTACTTGTGACCCTAGGTCTCGTGTTACGTCTAGGGAATAGTCTCGGGGTGTGACATTTCCTAAGAATTCCCTATAGCCTCCCAAAGATAGGACATAGACGTCTCCACAGTGATTCTCAAGATTCTACTAGGCACTAGCTCTCATACCAAGGATACTGGTGAACTTAGGCTCTGATACCAATTTATTGTGATTGAAAATCTCATATCGTGATGGCATCTACCAACACCACACTAGTAGGTAAGGCGAACTCATAGTCCAGAACCAAAGGTAACAAGATACCATGCGGAAGAGAAGAATGTAGAAGATAGATAAAAAATTTAGAAAGCAAAAGGAGATGAGAGAGAACAAAATATACATATTACACCCCAAGATTTGGTATCAGTCAGTAGTCAAGCTACTATTACAACAGCAATACAAAGTAAATAAAAATATATAAGAAAAAAAACCATTTGAGTATACAAAATAAAAACTATTCCAATCAAAATAGAGGAAGAATGGAAACTCTGAACATCAAGAGCTCACCTTAAGTCTCTGAGCCAAAGTTGTTACTTATGAGAAACACACCAACAGCGAGAACTCATACTATGATCTATGGGGTGCAGAAGTGTAGTATGAGTACCAAACAAATGGTATTCAAAAGGCATAGTCCGAATGAGCTCCAAAGATTAAAAAAGAGTATAAAATGCAAGTAAATAAGGAGTATATATTACAAGTCACTACGGAAGAGGTAATGCACAATATAAGCAAGTAGAGATAAAAGAATATGACAAAAGAAATAGGCAGTGAAGGCAAAGGAACATACTCAAAGGAACTATACCAATAACCTAATCACAACAAGATCCCACTATGAAATTAACTTAACAAAGATACACTATCAGCATCCACCACGAAACATAATAACCATCAACAGGCCGATCCAGTCCAACTTAGCCTAAAAGTATTAACATAATAGAAAATCTAGGACACTTTTGTCATGCCCCAAGCCTACACCCTGGATGTGATTGGCACTCGAGAATCCTTGATGATCCCCAAGCAAACCCTTGTCCTGATTGGCTACTAAGAGGAAGACTAACTCAAGCATACACAAGCATTAAAATTGAAGAATTGTTTAAAAACAGTTAAATAAATCTCAAAGTTGTCTGAAAATAATGAGTATTAAATATAAAGTTTTAAATAAAACATTTGAAACTGGATACTGAAAGACTGACCAAGACTGTCTATCTATGAAGTTTCTACTATATAAGGATAGGTGTCGGGAAAAGATCCACGACACCTCAAAATGCCACTACTAACAAATCATAAAACTATAGTCCTCCAGAAGTAAGGAGGTCTCACTAAAAGTCGATGAGTGGATGATGTGATCTCAATAGATGTTAAAGACATGAAAAATTAGCATGTGTAAATAAAGGAGCGTGGAAAATATTGACACGTGTAAATGAAAGTGTGTGAAAATATGGTCACGTGCAAAAAAAATATTATATTATTTAAATTATAAATAGTGAATGGCTCGATGTTGACAATCTTTGATATCTTTGACCGACATTATTTAAATTAATATTTCTTGATCTTTGATATCTTTGACCGACATCATTTAAATTAACACTCCTTAATCTTTGATATCTTTGACGGCCATTATTTAAATTAATCTTTGATATATTTGACTGACATTATTTGAATTAGCATTCCTTAATCTTTGATACTGCGGAGCTAGTAGTTGAGGAATTCATGGAAGTGGTAGCGTGGTAAGTAGTAGTGTGGTAGGTGAGTAATTTATTTTAAAGATTTTATTATAATATTCTTTTACTAAGTGTCTTAATCTTGATATTTCTTTGATATTATTTTTTGGGGTTGCGAAATTCATGGTAAAATGTAATAATATTTATTGTAATATTCTTTCAATAGTTGTTTTAATCTGAGTATTTCACTAATATTATTTATGATATATTCTAGATATAACATATCTTGGGATCTTTGGTACATATATAAATTTTCCTTCATTAATTGTTTTAATAGTTTTATATTTTCCATAGATTCTATCCAATATTGTAAATATTCGTAGTTCATTTGAATCTGAATTTATTTCTAAATCATATCATTCTATTCTTTCGGAGTATAAATCATGTAGGTCTATTTCATACCATTGTTGATTTAATATATCTTCTGATTCGTTATCATTACATATTTTATCCCATATTATTCTTCTTAATTCAATTATTTATATACCTTTAAGTATATACAAGATTAAAGTTTCATAGTTTTTTATCATTTCATCATACATGTATGTAGTCATGTTCGTTATTATGCAGCTTTTTATTTTCAATTATTCCTTCCTATCATATTCATAATTGATTAAATTCATATTAGATCATTATGAACTAGATTATTTGTTTATCATGTTCTCCTGTCACTACAAGCATCATAGTTTAGCGGATACTTCCTTCTTATCAGCGCCTCAACTTTGTTTACTCCCCTAAACGGCTTTCCTCACCTACCGGTTTCAACATTAGGATGGCATAGTATAGAAGTTTTCTCCCTATTTTCAGTGTGCTAATAAACTAGAAATCATTATTCAAATAATTCTAATACATAATAACTAACATAAACTTATTCAATCATATATATGATATTCAGGAATATATAAAATTAGTTCTGCATATTTTTTAAACAATATACCTTTGTTTCTTGCTTAACCATGTTATCTGAAATATCTGATTGGATTTCAGATTTATCCATTAACTTTTAAGTATTTAGTATCTTGAGAGAGTGATTTTTTATGAAAGCTCTTATTATGTTAGGCGTTGCCTGCCTTTTCATTTACATATACCTCCATTTATATAGAAAGGAATTGCTACTTTACAATCCTCCACAATACTACACGTACACCTACTACTTAATAATGTGCCTATAATATAATATAATATAATATAGTATATCTACTTTATGACACATCTACCTACTTTATGACACAATGACACTCTTTATGACTTTTTACATATATAATACACCTACTTTATGACACACTTTCATGACTTTTTACATATCTTACTATACATTTTACTATTTGCTTTTTGTTTTGTCGTCCAAATGTATCTCTTTTTCTCCTCTTCTTATCTCTTTGTCTTCCCTTTTATGACTTTCTTTGCACACGTGTCTATTTTACTTTTTTGTCTTCTTCTTCTTATCTTCTTCCGTCTCTATCTTATTAGATCATTCTAGTTGTATATCTGAAATTATATTATCTTCTCCGTTACATTTTGAACATATGTGGTCAGGGTATTTGTGACCAATTATCTTGGAATATATAGTTAATAATTCTGTCGAAATAAATCCTACTTTTAGTGCTCGTGTCGTAGGTCGTTCTTCTGTCTTAAGTAATGATAAAATTCATCTTTGGACTTCATCCATATCTGCTTTCCTTAGCTCCCTTGAATTGGAATAAATCATTAACTGATCTCTTGCATAGTAGCTCCATATAGCATTTTCGTTTAAATAATTATTTGTTATCTCTTGTATAATGGTTGATATACCGATTATTCTCTTATTGGCATAAAATCTGGGTATCTTGCTTTTTTGTATCTCTGGTTGTTGTTTGATATCTTTCGGTATTATCATATCTTTTGTTAATCGTATCTTTACCACTTGTATCGGAGGTTTTATTTCCTCGTATAATATCTCTGTTGTTGCCGTATAAAATTTTACATAGAATAAATTTCCCTTAGTAACTCTCTTATATGTAATAAATGCTTTATGTAGTTTCGGTATTTCACTTAGTTCCTCTCCGTCATATGTATATACTATATTTAATAGCCCATAGTTGTAACATGTCATTACTAAGTTGGCGTTAGTTTTCGGTTGTGCAATCAGTTTATTATAACCTTGTAGTTTTTTGGTTAAATAATCCTAGTTGGGTTCTTGGGTTGTAGTAGATCTGGGGTTAAGATTTAAAAATGTTTGGATTTTGTATATATTTTCTATGTAGGTTCGCGTAATATGGTTATATGTTCTTTTGTCATGGTGTATGCTATCCGCATATGTAGAAGTTTGTGGTTAGTCAATATGCTTTTTTGTTGTTAGCCTTGGGGTAAATGGTTTTTCGAATAACTGGTTTAAGTTTGAGTTCTTATGTTTTTCACTAACTCGTTGACTTGTACCTGCAACTGTATTTAAACAAATGTTATGGGTTTTTAGGTGTCTCCCAACGTCACCTTTTAGCTCTGGATTTTTTCTGTCTTCCGATCGACATAGCTCCGCATTTTTATAGTCATGCTGCTGACTTATACTAGCTTTAGACTTCAGATTATCTTCATTAGTCTTTAGCTTTTGTATCTCGTTGTCCATACTATCCACTTTTGTACAAAGTGTAGTAATAGCTTTGAGTATCTTTTTCAATTGTATCTTCTTCCTCAGTCTCAGTCTGAGTAGCTTTGTCGTGATAGGTAATCTGCAATAACATTCTTATCAGTTTTTTTTACTTCAATTGTAAATGTAAAATTTAATATATTTAATACCAATCTCCTTATTTCTTTTGTTGTTACCGAATCTTGTAATTTTCTTGTTAGCCACCATTTTACTTGTGTGTTATCTATCCTTATAATAAATTTGTTATATACGATATATGGTTCAAATGATAGTAAACATTTATACACTGAATATAATTCTTTCCTATTTATTTCCCATCTTATTTTTATATTGGTAAATGTTCCTGAATAATATCTACAATGGTGTTCTATTTCTTTTTTATCATATCTATATTTTAAGACTACTCCATAACTTTTTTCACTGGCGTCTGATTCTACTATATAAGTAATTTTTTGTTTTCGTCAGGAAAATATAGTTTAGGTAGGTTTTTACATAATAGTTTTATTTTTTGTATTTGTGTTTGGTCTTTTTTTATCAAACTGGTATTCTACATCTTTCTTTAATTTTTGTTGTAATAGTTTTAAATTCTCTGCTAATTTTGGTATATATTCTCTTACTTGGTTTACTAGTCCTAGAAATGATTGTAATTTCTTTTTTGTATCTAGTTTATCATTTGAGTTAATTATTTTTTGTACTATGTGTGTTTGCATTTTTATTCCATTTTTATCTATTTGTATTCCTAAGAATTCTATTTGTTTTTTCATTATGTCTGCTTTCTTTTTACTTAGACTTATGTCTGAATATTCTATAATATGTATAAATTTTTCTAATAATTTTATATGTTCATCTTGTGTTTTGGAATATAGTAATATATCATCAATATATACTACACAATTTTCTAATTGTTTAAAATAGTTATCCATAAAGTGTTGGTATCTACCTCGGTGCATTTTTATATCCAAATGGTAATACATTACATTCGTAAAATCCTTGTAGTACAGTGAATGCTGTTAGTTTTTTAGATTCTTCTTCTAATTTTAAGTGATAAAATCCTGATTTACAATCAAATTTGCTAAAATAATTATATCCTTGTATTTGTCTTATCTTTAGTATTTTATTTGGTATCGAATAGTTATATGTTTTAGTTTTTGCATTTAAATTTCTATAATCAATAATCATTCTGTTTTTTCCTCTTTTTTGTTCACTATGTTTATTTACGATAAATGTCGGGCTTGTGTGCTTACTATTGCTTTCTTGTATATATCCTTTTTCTAGTAATTCATTTATATGTATCTTAAATTCGGTTAAATCATTAAAATTATACTTTAATGGTTTTTGGGTTATTATACTATTATTATCAATTAGCTCAATTTTTACTTTTGTTTTATGTTTCTCCCATCATTGTAAAGGATCTTCACTATATAATAATTCTAACTTATCTTGGATTATTTTTACTTTATCTATAGAGAATATAATTAATTCTATCTTAGGGTCTTCTTCTTTTATATTTTCTAATTTTTTTGTAATTTTTTCACTTCCTTTTATCCATTCTGTCGTTTTTCATTTTTTGTTATTTACTCTTTTTGCTCCTATTTTTTGTTTACATGGTGTTGTGAACCACCAGTGTGTTTTTGTTATTATATGTGGGTATAATTTTTCTAAAAATGGCATCCCTAATAGCATATCTTTTGTAGTCAATTCAAAGTTATATATTTCCTCTATAGTTAATATCGTATCTCATATTTGTATTTTTATATTTTTTGCCTTATATGTGATCATGCTTCCTTCATTATTAAATCATGTTACTACTATCGGTGTTTTTAATTTTTACCACGTATCTTCTGGTAAACAATTGTATTTACATATATTAGCTTATGCTCCCGTATCTATCATTGGTGTATAATATAGGTTGTAATATCCTTCTATTATTATCTTTGCAAGTATATATATTTTTATATTTTTATCATACTAAAGTTCTTTTTATTATTATTCTTTTATTTTCATAATTTATTATTAACTGTTTGTCTTCTAGATTATATGGTTTTACTTGTTCTAGCCATTTTATTTCTAAAGTGATATTTTCATCTCCTTGATATATTTTAAATTTTATTACTATTGGTATTCCTCCAATGATTATTTCCTTTTCTGTAGTTTCTTCGGTATACATTAATGTTTTTGGTAGTTCGGGGCATAATTGTTCAGTAGTTATTATTTCAACTTCCGTCACTAATTCTCTTGTAATAAAGTTTTCTTCTAGTCCTGTATTTATTAATATTAAATATTTTCGTTGTTCCATTACTCCCGTTATGTAGTAATGATGTGGTTTTATTTCTTCTTCCATTGATTTTTGTGGAGTTTTATCTATTCTCCTTGAGGTACTCATTTTTGATGATATTTGTGGTATTTCACAGTTTATTCTTTTTTATGTGTTTAATCTTTCTATTACTATTTCTAAATTTTCTTCTATATCAATCTCATTATAACTATAATCATTATTATCTATGACTGTAACTATCCTTTCAAAGGGATCTTCTAATTTTATTTTATCTATTTTATTTTTTGCTGTTATTTTATGTTTTGTTGTTAGAACATATAAGTTTTTACATCTAGCTATAAATATTTTACTTCCCGGGGCTAGTTCTATTCCTGACATTTTCCAATATAATACTAATGATTTATCTATATTTCTGTCATTTATCAAGCTACTGAGTAGTTAACACTTATTATAAATTTAAATTTTTGGTATATCAGGTTACCTTTTACTGCACTTATTATACTTTTTTCTATAAGTTGTATGATCCTATCATCTGCTAAGTATATTTCTATGGGTGTATCTATTCCTTCTCTAAAACATACTTTTATTAATATTTCCGTTCCTCCTAAATGTACATATTTAATTGGATTTTTAGCCTTAATATCTTGTATTTCTTTATTTATTATTCGTTTGTTTATTATTGGTATTTTAGCCCTTTCTTTGGTGTATTTGCAATCTATGATAAGTTCTCTTTGACTTACTACATAATATTCTTCTTTTTGTCATTTAAACCAGTTTCTTATTGTTAGTATTTCG
The DNA here is from genome assembly GCA_029007595.1 of Solanum commersonii. Classification (NCBI taxonomy): domain Eukaryota; kingdom Viridiplantae; phylum Streptophyta; class Magnoliopsida; order Solanales; family Solanaceae; genus Solanum; species Solanum commersonii. The sequence goes on along the minus strand of JAJTWQ010000236.1, from coordinate 536,741 downwards.
AATATTTTTGCTACGCTTAAATCTAATTCTTTTCCTTTTATTTGTTCAAATATATTATTATCAAATATTATTTTTTGTTCTGCCGATTCTTCATCTTGATATTTTTCTTTAGTTATTATTTGTATATCTGTCTCAGTCATTTATATAGTGTTCATTATCTAATTCTATTAATGAATAATTTTCCATTTCGTCTGTTTTGTTTTTCGATAATTCATATATGTTATCTTCACTTTCTAATTCATAATCTACGTATTCTATTTGTGTATATTTTTCATTGTCTATTATTATTTTTGATATTTGGTTTTTCTTTTTTGGATTTTTAGGCAATTTACAATCTCTAGCTATATGTCCTAATTTTTCACAATTATAACAAGTACATTCCGTTAGTTTTCTATTTGGTCTATATGGTCTTTTGGTTTTGTAGTTTTTTACATAGTATCTTCTTCTTGGTTTTTTATATTTATATTTATATTTTGATCTATATTTTTTATTATATTTCTTTCTATTTTTATAATACCTATCCATACAACCAAATTGAGGTGTTGTTTTATTTTTGCAACATGCCAAGTTTTTTACTAATATTTTTTTCATTTTTATTTCTTCTTTATGTTTTTCACATAGTTCCATAAACCATCGTTGCAAGAATTTCATTCTAGCTCCTAAGGTATCTGTTAATTCTGCTTCATTCCATCTTTTTATTAATTTTGAATTAAAAGGTTCTGGTAATTTCGTAAAATATAATTTTCTTATTTCTTTACTTTCTTCTGTGCTATATGTTCCTTTATAATAGTATTCTCTAAATGCACATATATATTCATTTATGTAACACATATTACATATTGCTAATTTTGTCATTAGATTCTGATTTATGATTTTTTCTTTATTTTGTTCTTCCACCTCTGTTGTCATACTACTAAATTTATTTCTTATAGATATTTCGTATTTATATAATATTTCCATAGTTGTAGTAGCTAATTCGCCACGAGATTTTTTATTACTTCTTAGAGTTTTTAAAGTTTCATCTGATAAATTTTGTAACCATAATTTTACTGTTTCTATAAGCGTTCTTTCTATATATCCTGGTGTCTCTGTTATTACTATTTTGTTATCTATTAATTGTTTTGATATATATCATATCTATAATTGGATTGTTTTATTTATATCTGCTACACAGTCTAAATCTAAAAAGTTATGTCGTTCAGTTATTGGTTTAGGTGTCCATTTTTTATTTAATCTTTTATCCCATATAATTTTTTCTCTATCATATTGTTCATAGTTTTTATTATAATATTTTGGATTTAAATCTTTTGGATTATTTACTCTTGATGTGCTAGGTTTTTCATCTATGTCAACGTCTTCTGTATTTATTTCTAAATTCTTTGTATTATCTATGTTTGCTAAAAGCTTCATATATGTTTCGCTTGTTTCCGAATGTTGTTCTAGATCATCGTCGTTTATTTCATCAATTCCTATTTCGGGTAGATTATCTTGATTATTTTCTTCTTTTTCTTCTAATTCATCTTCTAGTTGCAAATTTTCTTTAAATTTAATTATCTCATTTGTTAATTTTGTTTTTTGTTCTTTTTCTTTTTGTTTCATTTCATACATTTCTTTTAACATTATCCGCTCTTTTTCTAGTTCTATTATTTTAGTATTTTTTACTTCATCTAATTGTTGTACTTCCTTTTTTGCTTGTTGTTTTATTTTTTCTATTTCCATTTTTCTATCTATTTCTTCATTTTCTTTTGTTATTCTTGTCATAGCAATTAAACTATCTTCTAGTTTTACCGTTTCTTTTTCTAACATTAAACTTATATTATCACCTATTTTCTTGTATCTTCTTCCTAGATTAGAAAATATTATCTTTATTTTTAATCCGTCATAGTTTTCCTATGTTTTTTCATTTATTGCGTATTCTTCCTTATTAATTTATAGATTGTGTTGAAGTTTATATTCTAAACTTTCTATTTGTATTTCTAGATATAAAATAATTTTTCTCTGTGTTATTATAGATTTTTTACAAATTCCTGCGAATATGTTATTATTAAGTCTATTTTGCCTATGTTCTAATTCTTGCCTTTTCGCTATAATTATTTCAGTAAGTTTTTCTTTATATTCATTATTCTCGCTATTCATTGTATCTTTAAATATTGAATATATTTATATTCTATTTTAGATATATTATTTATTAATTGATCTAATTTTTCGTTATCAGCTTTTGTGATATTAAGTTATTTATATTTCGGATATAATTTGTTTAATTTTCTTCTTATTTTTCTTAACTTTCTACTCGTATGTTTCTTACTATGTTTCTTATTATCCATAGTTTTGATACTCTCACGCTATTATTACACAAATCTTCATTAGCCACTAAATTCAAAGATCTCACAGAGAATTCTTTCATTTTATTTTAATATAATTCCTTATTTTTATATAAGATTATTATTAATAATGATAACACATAAATTTTTACATATGATATGTGCATGATATAAATTTCTTCTAGTATACCATGTATTTTATAGTATAAATATATTTTCTGACAAGAAAAGATTATTGTTATTTTTGGCTATATATTTTATGAATAAATATGCATGGTAGAAATTTATTTTATTTCATAAGAAATTTTTCTAATTACATATAATTTTTATATATAATATATTCACGGTATAATATTTTTATATCTAAAATATATACCATGTATTTTTACCGTATAAATATACTTTTATGATAAAGGCGAATTATTGTTACTTTTTGGTATAATATTTATGGAATAATTCATGATATAATGTTATTTTTGGCCTTTGGGTATATATTTATGGAATAAATAAGCATGGTATAAATTTATTATGTAGAGTAGAATTGGTAAGAAATATTTCTAAATTTTTATTTGTAATAAATTCACGGTATAATATTTTTATATCTAAAATATATACAATGTATTTTTACCATATAAATATACTTTTTATGAAAAAGTCGCATTACTATTACTTTTTGGTCTAATATTTATTGAATAAGTATTCATAGTATAAATTATTCCATTGAAATTATTTTTTTCTATATAAAAAAGAGATTTTTATTAGGAAAACTTACATAAATATACTATATTTTATTACATATAAATATATAGTACTGTTTATGCATGGTATTAACATTAATAAATTAGTCGGTCCACTTCAAATGGGCTTTCAGCCCATTCTTCAATAAATAAATATACAAAAAAGGGGAAAATACAATTTGAAGTTCAAGTAAGAAACAGAGTAAGAGAAACCGGCGACTTTGCAGTGAAAGGTGATAACTGTTCTTCTTTTCTCTGCAATTTACTCTATCAAAACTTTCTCCGCAGGTGTTATCTTCAATTCCTTATCATTTTGATGTATGTAAGTTAGTTTTAGAGTTGTTGAAAGACTTGATTGATGAATGTCTGCTAGTTGTTTGACGAAATGCCTCAATGAATACCAATTTTTTTTTTAAATTTAAAAAGTGGGTTTTTTTTAATTTAGGTGTGATGAAGAACACTAATAAAATAATGGGTCACGAATTTTCTTGATAGAAATGCGTCCTAATTCTTGGAATGATGTAAATATGGATGGAGAACAATTGGTAGGCTTTAGGTGGGCAGCCAATGAGTATTGGATTGCCCATGAAGACCCTACTAATATTGAAATTCTCATTAATTCCTGACTAAAAAAACGAGTTTGTTTGATAGAAAATTACGAAATCGAAATTTTAAGTTCAAATACTAATCAATCACAACCCAACTTAAATTTGCATTGTTAGTCGATTTGGACTTTATCTTGAAATTTTGGATGGAAAAACAGTCTTAATGGAATGAGTTGCATCATTAATAAGCAAGAGTGTATTTGGGATGGAGGAAGTATGTTCTATTTGTGTGTTGCATTCAGAAACCCAACTTCTCTATTTTGTGGGATTGTACTAGAACTAATGTACTAATACTCTGTCTTATTTGATTAAAGGTTGTCTTATTTGATTAAAGGTCTCTTTTTTATGGGAGTATGCTGAAACTAGTTTCTGAAATGTTGTGCGCTCGAGGAGGTCAGAAGTTGAGGCCTTTTCTATGTGCACAAGTTAGTGGCTTTCATACTTCAAAGGTAAAATGATTTGTGTTGATGCTACTACTTCATGCAGCCTTTCTATTTTCATATGTGCATACATAACTTTGGCAGGAAGAGAGCGAATGTTCTTGCTTCTGTCTTGTTGACTTGTATGGTTTTCCAATAGGACATGGCTATTTAGATCTTAGCTAAACCACCTGTTACTTCTGAGGTTACTTGGTTGTTTTATCCAGTGTGTGTTTACCTATTGTTCAAACAAAGACGGTCTTTATGTAAAAGTAAAACAAATGCAGAAGAGTGCTCATTAACTTCCATACAAATGACTCTCGGGTAAGAGGACTGGTGAATATTATGGTAGGATTGCCACACATTACATGGGAATCAGTATGATCTTCTTGTTTCCATATAAGGCTTGTTGGAATGAACTCTATCATTTCAGACTATTAGTTTCATATTGAGATAAAGGCTCAAGTGAGTCGAGTTAATTGTTCTCTAGAGAGTCTAGACTCTTAACAAAGCAACTTTCACTGACATTGTTTCTTCTTCCATCCCAAGTTTGTTTATCATGTTTTGCCAGTTGAATATAATTAGAGATTGAATTAATTTGAATAGTTTTAGATATTAGAGTTATGTACAGATGTGTTTGAGAAATTGTTGGACTATGTAAAAGTGGAGTAATTGTTGTGAAGATCTCACATCAAGGCAAAAGCGGTATGACCGAGCAGTAGTTAGATCTTCATTAAGTCATATTTAAATGAAAAGTTGTTCTATATAGTGTCAAATAACTGGGAAGGTACTCTGTGATGATAGAAGCATGTAACTATGAAAAGGTGAAGCTCCAAATGGTAGGTTCTTGAGAATGTTGGCCGTTTCTAAAATGTGAAGAATATTTTGTTATTTCTTAGTTGCAATGCATTTTAAAATCTAGTGAAATAATCATACCTTGTGGACATAAAGCATTTTGAAGCAACCACCATTTTGTTGAAATGAACTCTTTATTGTTGGTTTCGCTTAGTTGAGGAATCAGTTGGTTCTCCTCTGTTGTGAGGATGCTAATATATAAAAATGCTTGTACTATGTATATATGTGATTGCTTAATTGACAAAAACAAGCCAATAAAGAAGAAACTATACATTTTTAGTGTTATTAGTATGTGATGTCATACAAGGTTGTAGTGAATTGATGTGCAGGCAAGATCAATGGATGAATTTGGGATTTAGAAAAACTAGCTCTGATAAAAACTGCTGACTTTATGTCTCTTTACTGTGCTGCTGTTATTTTTTTACCTTTGCTTTTGTATAATTAATTAATAAAGAAGACATGCGCTGCAGCTTCACGAAGAAGATAAGTTTGGATTGTGTTTGAGGGAAGAGATTGTAGAATCAGAGTACAGATCCTTTAAGCTTTTAGATGGGATATTCACCAAATCTAAAACAAACCAAATACATTAAAGTTTTGAATCCCACATTCATTTTCTGGCTCAGAATGGGAGCTTGAAGTGATTCCGTCCTTCACTTAAAAAATAAGGAATGACTATTTTATCCAGAAAAGAATGATAAGCAGGGCTGGGCATTCGATATTTTGGTTCGATTTCGGGTTTTTTTCGGTTTTTTCAGTTTTCGGTTCTTGTATAACATGTACCAAACATCGAACCGAAATAATTCGGTTCGGTTCGATTTTTGTTATTTTGGTTCGGTTTTTGTTAATTCGGTTTTTTGTTATGGGCCTGCTTAGTGGGCTTTTTAAAATTTTGTAATTTTTTTGTTTATTTTATTTATGTTTATTTCTTTTTGCTTATTTTACTCTGTTTTTCAAATTATTGTATGATTCAAAATAATAAATTGTCGTTAACATTGAAATTTAGCCTTGTTATAAAATTGAAATTTACCGGTCGTTGTTGTGCTACGGCTGCCTGCTGGTCGATTGGCAGCTGCTGCGTGCTGCTGGTCGCCGGAACGGTCGACGCTGCTATAGTCTATAGACGACTAGACGTGGGAAGTGGGAACGGTAATTTTTGCCTTTTGGGAAGTGGGTTTGTAAAGTTAAAAGTTTGAAAAGACAAACTTTTGTTTTAAATTTTAAATTATAATATTTATTTTTAAATATTAATAATTAATATAATATTAATATATATTATAATTTAATATATTTCGGTAAATTGAAATACCGAAATACCGAATTACACAAAAATTACATACCGAAAACCGAATCGAAATACCGAAAAATACAAAACCATATACCGAATACCGAACCGAAAACCGAAATACCAAAATAATTCGGTTAGGTTCGGTTTTTCGGTTTTTCGGTGTTTATGCCCACCCCTAATGATAAGGAGTGGCTTGTGAGAAAGAGAGAGAAGTGAAACACTGTTGACTCCATATTTGCAGCACTTGATGTCAGCCCTGCTTACAGGTTTGTATACTTGTGGTTTCCTTGCCACAGTGGTGTGGTTGTTCTTATATTAGAAAAAATGTGGCCTTCTTCCTCCTTTGTTTGAATGTATGGGCTTGTTGTAATACCAAACACTGTTCCCCTTTGTTCCGTGCATTTGAGGAATAAGAGGTTTGATAAAAGGAGAAAAAATTGCATTCAAGTATCACTGTGTGGTGCTTCGGTGTGCTAGCACATGATATGTATGTACATTTTAGAGTGATTGCTTTGCTTTTGTCTTTGTAGCACTGATGTACTGATAAAATGTTATTAATTCATTAGCAAGTGTTAAATGTATGCAAGCTCCACTTCATCTATGAAAATATGTGGTTCCACACACATAATTACCTGCATTTATGTTTTCTACGCATTGCGCTTGACATATGTGTGATGAACAAACAAACTTTATCTGCACTTGGTTTTATAGCTTATTATAGAGATGGACCTGTATATTTTTGAAATAGTGTCCCCTGAATAAGTTTGTTGCTTCGTTTGGCAGCCTGGTTTAGCACCTAGAAGCTTTTTCGGGGTGGAAGATTTCGTTGATGATGACAATAGCCGTCCATATACTTATCAGAAGGGGAAAAAATCGAAGAACCCAAACAAGCATGTTTCTTTCAAGCAACGGACTGTAGCTTACATGGAACCGTTCACACTTGATGTTTTCATATCAAAGCGCTTTGTTTCAGCCTCAATCACCCATAGAGTTACATGCAAACAGGTTGCAGTAGCTGGTACAAACTCCAAAGATATCAAGGCAGTGCTCAAATCACGAAGTGATATTCCTGCATGCTTGTCTGTCGGACAGATATTGTCCGACAGGGCAAGAGAGGCTGATGTATACACTGCTTCTTATACACCTAGGGATAGGGACAAATTCGAAGGGAAAATTAGAGCAGTTGTTCAGTCCCTCATTGATAATGGTATCGATATCAAAGTTTATCTTGACTGAAAAAAAGGTACTATGTCTACCCGTTGTATCCAAATATATTAAATCATCTTAAAGTAATGAACCCTTATTGCAGTCTACTTAGTATTTCATATAGTCTGAGATTATCATAAGCCCCTCTTTGTGGAGAAGGCTGGCTTACTCACTTTTTCTGATTGATTGATCGGCCTATCCCATCTTTACTAGAGAAGACCAAGCAGTCGTGAAGCCTTGACCTGGATTGGATATATGTATGCCCTAACATAGAGTTGAGGAACCTATAATACAGGGCTTTGGATGCTCCAATATTGCCGCGTAAACCTGGACAGTATTCATTGTACGTTTCCATCTTCTGTTCCGCTGCATCATCAGAAGCTCCAAGGACCAATCACAGCTAGAAAGCAACATCAGGGGCTGACTAGTGCATCCCCCATATACATAACTACTAATACATCTGTACAACTTGTTCTACGACTGTTGAACTCGTTTTGGAGGGATGAGGTGTAGGTTTACACATTTCTGTTTCTTTTATTGACAAAAAATGTTACTTTAGGTTATAAGTATCATGTAAAGATTGTGAGAAAGAATGTAAATTTAATTAGGAAGAATGGATTGTACACTCTATAGCACTTGACTCAAGCTTATAATCAAAATGAGCCCATTTTTTCAGATCTTACTCTGTTTACCCCTTTTTGTATGTAATATGAAATACATAGGATAATTGGCAATAATTTTTTAATTTGTGATTATGATTTTCATTTCTAATGCTTAGAAACTAGTTAAGAGTTTATATTCATTTTTATCATCATAGGTTTAAACATTTTTGGCTGAATTAAAGTGAAATTTAAAACTCTATTGTTTAAGTTTCCTAAGGCTTGAAAACCCATAAATGAGTTTTGTCATTATTGAAATTTTTGACTAATTGATAATTGCGGTTTGTCGGAATGTTGTTTTGAAATCGTGGTTAAAATTCGAAGCTATTCAATGAAGATTTGAGCTATTTTACGATGTTTTCGTAGGTTCAAATTCCTAGGAGACAAAATAAGTGTTTTTGTATGACAACGTAAAAGTGTGTATAAACACTTCTTATACACTTTCATATAAGGTTGATACGAGTTTACATTAAAAGTGTATAGTATTGTAAACTGAATGACTACGTGACGTAATATTTTATGTTAGACTATATTTTTTTTAAATTTCAAGAAAATATGAGTGTTCGTGAAAGCTAAAGATGAAGTTGTCACAATTTCACAACCATAATAGTTAGTATATACTAATAACATCTATAATGTCTTTGAAATTCTATCCCAACTACTATAGCATTCTAATTTTATTTCTAAGCAAGTGAGTTATGACAACTCCTACCTTTCTTAGTCGTGAACTAAATTCACCTAGAAATTTATTTTATATATAAATAAAGTGAAAATATTACTAGGAGTTTATGACTAATCAAATTGCATTTATATATATCATAAATATAAATTATGTTCATCGATATAAATGCTATCGTCAATGATGGAAGGAGGATTAAGGACGTCTAGACTGCAGATAAGCTTGGAATGGAAGATGAAAGGTAGTAGAATTCATTCTATTCTAAGAGCAGGGGCGGCTCTACAGGCTTAAAAAAAGGTTGCATAGGTTATAAGTATAATTTTATTTTTTAAAAATATAGTATTATTTATAGAAAATATAATTTTTTATACAAGAGGATAAAATTTTTAGAAGTTTGACAAATCTATACTATGTATCAAGAAAGATTAAATTGAGTGGCTATAATAAATTTCATAAAAAGAAATTTAAAATTTTAAGCCTTCATTTGAATTTGGCTTTAGGCAACTGATGTATTTGAGTCGTCCTGTATTGAAGATTAGAAAGTTGATGAAACAACAAATTATTTGATTGAAAAATACATAAAGGGATGTGTTGTTTTGGTAAACAGTTGGTCCACCTTTGGGGGTTTATGTGGTGGAGTGTGAGTACTTGAAGTTCAAGAATTAAACAAATACATTTAAAATTTATGGCCCGTCATAATATTTTTATAATTATAAAAGTAATTATGTTTGTTGCTTCCAAATATATATGGTCGGCTATGACACATATGTGGTTAAACTTGACTCGTCTATATAAGATTCTTAGATGATCTTTTATGTATTATATGTCCTGTTTTGAAGAACTTCTTCCCCGATTCAAGACATGACAACAATTATGGAAGGTCCGACACGTAACAAGGTCCAACAATAAATCTAACATGGAAGATGGTTATTGTGCCTTAAATGACACGATATAGGCTTTAAAGAGGGTTTTCATGAAGGATTGCGGGGTAGCCACCTTCTACTCTGACTTGAGATCCTTCCCCAAACTAGCAAGTTGTCTTAAACAAAAAGAATGTACATAAAGACAAGATAAGTCAAGCTTCACTGAAAGAAGAAACGCTATATATATAAATGTGCCTTTTTGGAGAACGGGTTAATAAAAAATAGTTGTACATAAAATGGAGCAGAGTGAATAATTTGATAGACTAGACTAATTATGAGGACCCCCAATTGGATCTTGAAGGATATTTTGTCCATTTAATTGGATAGGAATCTGGCGCTGTTGCTGGTCTTGACCTCAAATGGATTCTTCATTAGATATATCCCAAATTTTGGTAGGAATATCGTCTTTTGAATATTATAATGTAAATGACAAACAAAAAGATACATTTGTTATTAGTATCTTTGAGATTTTCAAGTCATTTATTTCCCCACAATATATTCATAAATAAAGAGATCAATAAAATATAACACATGAAAACAACAAATTAGATACATGAGATTGATCATTATCGATCACATAAAAAAAATTATTCAAATTCTAACGTGCAAGTCTAGAGGGTAATTAAGAACATTGTAAAAATTTATATGGCTCCTGAATCACAGAAGATTGCCTGCTCACAATTTGAAAATTATGACATATACTGCTACAACAATTAACAATAATAATATATAACAACAACAACAATAATAATAATAATACTAGAACTGTGACTAGAACCATGTGCTCTTCTTTAAAAAAATTAAAAATGAAAATCATTCGGCTATTTACTAACCTTCTACCTTAATATATCTTCCACCTCCATGCTCTCCTATTTATGATTACGTCCTCGGCGAATTGGTGATGTGTCATGTCATGTGTCTAATTATCACCTCTCTCCAAAAAAATTTGGTCTACCTTTACTTCTACTTAGACCTATCACTGTTTACACAACCATCTCACCCTCGCTTTCCTCATCTTGTCCAAAGTCAATCCCACCTTGGCACCTTGTGTCATATATTTTCGTTCCTCATTTTATCTCTCTTAATGTATTCACACAATTCATCTAAGCATCTTTATTTCCGTCATATATATATATATATGTGCGCGCATTAACACTGTAAACATATTTACACAATTAGCTTATCACTTATAAGATATATATAACTACTGGTAATCTTTGTGATAATCATTAATTGACAATCTGATTATAAAAATAATAACTAACCTACTTTCATATAAAAACATTAGAACTGTCGCATAACTTCATTCTTATGCATCCATGTTGATAGCTTGAAGATTCAACATACTATGCATGCAACTTTTTGTTAAGGCATAATACATAAACATGATCCTTAATTTGGCTTCAACGGATAATTATGCCCTCCAACTTTGAGTGTGCACAAATAGACACTTAAACTTGTATAAAATTGAACAAGTAGACACACGTGTCCTACATGGCATAATACACGTAGGATGCCATGTAGACCACAAAATTGTCATGTAGGACGAATGTGTCCATTTGTTCAATTTTATTCAAGTTTAGGTGCATACTTGTGCACACCCAAAGTTAAAGGTCATGGTTGCCAACTGACGCCAAGTTAAGGGTCATGTTTATGTATTATGTCTTTTATTAATACAACACCTACGCGCAGCTTTATTATTTATTGAAAGAAAAAAGAAAAAACATACATGCATGCAAGAAAGTCAAAAGACATATAATACATAAATGTGTCATTTACTTTGGTCTCGTTCATTTTATATTTATGTTTTTCAATTTTGGGCGTGCACAAGTAGATACACGGGTCCTACGAGGCATAATACGGGTGGACATGTACAAATTGTCATGTAAAATACCACGTAGGACATGAGTGTATATTTGTTCAAGCCTTTATATAAGCTTAAGTTTCTACCGTACACACCAAAAATAACGGAATATAAATATGAGTTGAGGCAACATATTTATGTATTATGGCCTGTTGACATAACTCATAAAACATCACTGAAGCATCCACAACATACATGAAGATCAATTATCATCATATTATAATTATATTACCTTGTAACACCACATTAGGAATTTATTTTACCAATCTTTGAATTCATAATTCATAAAACTAATAAGCTTAAACTCCTAATAACTTTATTTTCTCGAGTTTACATTATATAGTCACTGTAAATTGATTATGTCATATTTTAAAGAGGTTTACCTATACATAAATATCATTTGATCGAATAACCTGCTAGTGCAAAAAAAATCTTACACCGACGATGTACATAGCTTAAATACATTTTCCTTATACAAGATCATCCTCATATTTCCTGTATTAGTTTAGTACTATGAATGCACTTTGCAACCCAGAGGCAAATAACACATGACGAACGTAACATTACCAAGTGTAAGATATATAAATCTAGATAAAATGTCATGAAAATATTTGTAAGGTTTAGGATATAATTAAGCTTTTATTAGAACAAGAAAAGTGACAATTAAAGATGGAAAATATATTCTTGAAATTAAATTGATCGTGACTAGAAGTAGGGAAATACCCGAATCTTCACTCAAGAGTGGAACACAATCATCTCTGCAAGCTTTTGTTCTAGACCATCCATGCGCATGCATGAAACATCACCCTCCTGCATACATTATGAAACACTAACAAAATGAGGTTTTTTCCAATCGCGAATCAGTGGAAAATTTATAGCCCACTCATTTCCTACCATACTAACTCCACTAGGAAAATGCATGGTGAGAAATAGTGGGAAGTTTTCTAATTTTCTATATAAAACAATTACTATTTGCACAATATCGATTCAGTCAAAATATCAATAGAAATAGTCATTGAACATTTTTCAGTGGGAAATTCAGTAGAAAAATAGTGATTTTTTTAGTAGTGATATATATCTCCAACACACTCATCATAATCATCTGTGCTTTCCCCGGCTAAGTTGAATTGTGCATCATCAGCGTAATATCAGAGTAGACAAAGGTCTAGAGAGAGTTAAAATCTCTCTTCCTCCCATTATTTAAAAAGGATTAATGGCAAAGTTAGTTGACACAAGAAGGTTGATGGATATGCAAGCATGATAACTTATATAAATGTTGTTCGGTCTATATCTCCATGAATTTTGGAACTTTTGTTTGCATTGTATTATTTTCAATTGAATTTCCTGTGTCAGAAAGATATATTGTGTGAATACTAGGGCACAAACAATTTCTTTCTGCATATATATAAATTGTTGAATCTCCTAATTGACATGTGAGAGAAAATCTAGTCCAAAGTGATTCACAACAGTATTTTCATCCACAAACATTAAACTTGTTTGTGAGGAACGTGTTATATATAAGTACGTGATCAATCAAACTGTTTTAAATGAGAGGGTCATACAAATAGATACCTCAAGTTGAATCCTATGGAGTAATCTTTCATTTACTTTGGTTGAGACACAATTAACAACATTGAGTTGTCTCTTCACTAGCTCTTCAAGTACTCTTGAGAGGGGAACCTTTTCATTGATCAAAATCTCCACACCACAATCACACAAGTTTATTGTCACATAATCACCAAAATGTTTATCCTCTTTGGAAGAACACAAGGCCAAATCTTCAAGTTTTTTTCTTTTTATTTCAAGTTCTTTGATATTATTCTCTAAGTTTTTGATGTAATTCACTGCTTCTTGCATGTCATCTGGTAATGAACGTTTTCCCTAATAAAAATTATAACATAAAAAAATAAAATAAAATTGTCTTAATTAGCTCAACACATGACCTAGTTATAATTAGGTTTTATGCAATATGTATATGGAAAATTAAAATTAAGGAAAGTATATATAGGCAATTAAATTCACCTTGATAGATTCATAAGGAAGATGTGATCTAAGAGTAGCACAAAGATTAGACATTTCTTGCCTTCTATGACGTTCAACATCTCTATGCAAAACTCTCTTCTGAACCGAATTCTTTCTGGTTAAAGAATCTCTTTCTTTATGATCACTTATCGATCGTTTCCTTTTATAATTAGGATCATTTGTGGCAAGATCTTGATGATGTGGTTGGCATGGAGTAGAGGGAATCTGAATCAATTGTTGTTGATCATGATCTTTGATTTTCTTGGAAGAAAAGATCTCTGAAAGACAGTCCATATGGGAACAAATCTGATTTTGTATTTTTTTAATTGTTTGATTTATTAGTATATAACATTATTGGCAATCTCTTTACAAAAAGTGGAAGATATGTTGGTTAGGGTTTTGGGGGCCTTGTATATTGGAGTTATGTATTATAAACATTAGTTGATTTTTTTTGTACTGGTACAAGGATAAAGAAAGTGACCCCTTCAATCTTCATTTTCAATTAGATTTTGTTTCAGATACTCACTTTTTTTATTTCACACTTGGAGAATAAGGAGCTTTATTTTCCTCTATTAAACAATTCAATCTTCATTAATAAGCTTTCTTTATTTGAGGAACCACCTAATTATGTACCAAAATCAAATTCCTAGGCAGGCTCTGCTTTTATTCCTACAACAACAATTCAGTGTAATCTCACAAGTGGAGTTTTAAAAGCTAGAATGAGGTGTACGCAAACCTTATCCTTATTATCTGTGGAGAGGTGTTTGTGAAGACCCTCAGTTTAATAAAAATGTTTTTTTAATAAAGGTTTGAAACGTACAAAAATAGATAAGATATGATGAAAATATCGAAGTAACAAAATATCATGATAGCAAAAATAATAAAGGTCATTATTCATGCTCATTTGGTTGAATAATTGTGCATATTCTCCTTATATGTTGATTATGTGTATTAACATCTTGTTTGGGTAATTTTATCTTGTGAGCGGTTACGTACCTTATTTGTTGAATATTTATGAGCAGTACTAGTTGAAAACAAGTATTTTTGAAGGTCGTTAATCCTTGTCACTGTTTTGTTGGGATACATGTTGGGTATACATTTTTGGTTATACACGTGTTATTCTTTTATATTCATACTACATTTGTTGCATTTGTTAGACGGATCTTGATTCGAATACCAAGCCTGCCACCGTGCTTGGTATTTGGATGATCCATAACACTAGACTTTTTTATTATTATTATCATTATTTCGTCTTTTTATTTCACACAATAATGCAGACTTACATTTATTTTATTCTTCGATGCTCTTGAATCATATCACCAATTTTTGGATTGTACTTGTATTATTCCACACTTATGGTTACTCAAGACACCTTTAGTTTATGACCTATAATTATTTTGATCAATGTTTACTTTCTACATTGTAATAATGAAATAATTGTTTAAAATTGAAATTGGTATGCCGTATGCCTATCAAGTTGGAATATAAGTATCAACACGACTTAGATGATTTTGGATACTGATTTCAAGGAACCCTTTGACCTTAACTAGTCAAATTGACACCTCTTTTTAACAAGACTCAAAGAGTCCCTGGCTTAAATCTTCTCCACAACTTTAATTTATGTGTTTCAACTACAATGATATAGACAATATGATACTTTATTTATACCTTTTTGAACGGTTTGAAGAAATTATTTGTAAAGTACTTTTCTTGTTTTATTTGTTGATTATTTGAAAGAGGAAAATAAAATAATTAAGAAGGATTCTGTCTTAGGGAGGAAAAAAACTAAACCAAAGGAAGACATTTTGATTAAATTCAGAGAGAATTGGGAATATCCTTTATGTTGATTATTCAAGATACTTCACATACAATGAGGATTAGACTTCTACTAATACACATGGCAGTAACTGCCTTCTAATATCTTCTAACTACCTTCCTAACAGTCTTAACAAACTAACTAATTATATTCTTATCACATTTAATTAATTACTTAACGAACTTCTTCTATGATATCTTCAATATTCCCCCTCAAGCTGGATGTATTGAAAACATTCAATACTCCTAGCTTGGCCAACAAAAAATCATTTAATTAATTACTTAACGAACTTCTTCTATGATATCTTCAATATTCCCCCTCAAGCTGGATGTATTGAAAACATTCAATACTCCTAGCTTGGCCAACAAAAAATCATGTTGAGATCTCCCTGATGCTTTTGTCAACAGATCAGCCTGCTGCTCCTTGGTGTTGATATAACTTGTCTTTATTAATCCTTACTGCATCCTTTCTCGTATGAAATGACAATCAATCTCGATATGCTTCGTCCTCTCATGAAATACAGGATTTGCTGCTATTTGCATAGCTGATTTGCTGTCACAATGTATTATAGTTGGTTCATGTACATCCATATTTAGTTCCTTGAACAAATTGGTTACCCAAACTATCTCAGCTGTTAATGCAGCCAGACTTCTATATTATGCTTCTGCAGAACTTCTGGAGACTGTATGTTGCTTCTTGAACTTCCATGCTATTAAAGATTTGCCATACTTCAGTATATAGCCAATCACTGACCTTCTGCTATTAAGACATGCAACCCAATCTGCATCACAGAATCCAGTGAGTTGTGCTTGTTTATCAGAACTCATGAGTATGCCTAGACCTGGTGCTGTTTTAATATACCTGACTACTTTTAATGCTGCATTCCAATGTTGGTTTTTGCATAAATTGACTTAAACACTGAACAGAGAAAGAAATATCAGGCCTTGTATTTGTAAGATATAACAACTTCCCAATTAATCTCTGATATCTATTCACATCAGTAAATAACTCAGTTGTTGCATCCTACCTAAAATCAGCACTTATCATCTTCATGTTACACTCCAAAGGAGTTGATGATGGCCTACATTCTGACAGTCCAACATATGATATCAACTCCAATGCATATTTCCTCTGGTTCATAACGATTCCTTGTTCTGATCTACAGAGTTCAATTCCTAGAAAATACCTCAACTCCCCCAAATCTTTGATTTTAAAATGATGATGCAAGACTTGTTTGGTCTCTTGTATCAATGTAAAATCATTTCCTGTAATCAACAGGTCATCTACATACACTAATACTATTACTAGTGTTGATCCCTTCCTCTTTGTGAATAAAGCATAATCTAAATGACTTTGTATATATCCTGATGCCAACATAGCATCTGTAAGTTTTGCATTTCACTGCCTTGATGCTTGTTTAAGATCATATAATGATTTCATAACTCTACAAACCTTATGTTCCCCCTGACTTGTGAAACCTTTAGGCAACTCCATATAAACTTCTTCAAATAAATCTCCTTGCAAGAAAGCATTGAAAACATCTATCTGAAATATTTGCCAATTTTCAACAGCTGCAATGGCAATGATAGATCTTACTGTGACCATTTTCACAACTAGTGAAAATGTCTCTTGATAATCAATTCCCTCAGTCTGATTGTACCCCTTAGCCACAAGCCTAACTTTGAACCTATCCACCTCTCCATTAGCCTTCTAATTGATTTTGAACACCCATTTACACCCTATTGCTCTCTTTCCTGGAGGCAAACTCATAACCTTCCAAGTACCATTACTTTCTAGTGCTGCAATTTCTTGTTTCATTGCTTCTACCCATCTCTGATCTTTCACAACCACTTCATAAGTACTAGGTTCAGTGTTTGCAGACATTTCACTCAGATATGTTTGGTAAGAGGTGGAAAGATGATCATAAGACATGTAAGTGGCTAATGAATAAGGGTGCACTGAATCAATCACATGAGTGACATAGTCCTTCATCCACACTGGTGGATGGACTGCTCTTTTGGAGGAATTTCTGGGTACAACGTCAGAAGGATCATTATGCACAGCAGCAGGGGTGTCATGACTATCAACAACACCTTGGTTCATGCCATGACTTATCTCATTACCACTACCTTCTTGAACTGGAATACCAAGATCTAAGCTTTCATCATTAAATGGTAATTTGACTAGTGTATCATCAGAATCAAGCAATGACTGTGTTGGAAAAACTGGCACATGACGATCCTGCACTTGACTGAATGGAAATATATATTCTTTGAATACAACATCTCTACTGACCATAAATTTCTTCATCTTCAAATTATACAAGAGATATCCCTTCTAAGTGAGTGAGTAGCCCATCATAACACATGCATAAACTCTTGAGGAAAACTTATCATTCTTCACTGATATAGTGCTATAGCACAAACAACCAATGACCCTTAGATGATCAAGGTGTGGTGTGGTTTTGTGAAAAACCTCATAAGGTGACTACCTTTGCAGTACACTAGTGGGCATCCTATTGATTAAATACACAGCTGCTAACACACACTCACCCCAGAATACAATAGGTATAGATCCCTGAAACCTAAGAGCTCTAGCCACCTCAAGTATGTGTCTATGCTTCCTCTCCACAACTCCATTTTGTTGTGGAGTATGTGAACAACTACTCTCATGGATGATTCCCAAATATGAAAATAATGCATTGTTGCACCCTATTTCGAACAAGTCGAAACAGTTCGCAACATAATACAGCTGCCACTCTGTTTTTTTGGAAAAAATTGTTTTGTTTATTTTAGAGTCGCCACCTAAATTTTAAGGAAAATATTAGGAAAACCATTTTTATGTATCTAATGTAAACTCTGTTTAGATTTGCGAAACTAGTGATATTCTAAGTAAGGATTTTGGTTACTCGAGGGGAAGGTGTTAAGCATCCCTCAGAGCCTATCTGAAGATAGTCCTTAAACTCAATTTAGAAAAATATGATTTGAAAAACTTGTTTATTTATTTTTGCTTTAAAAATCAATGATAAGTTAATTAGTTAGTTTAAAAGGAGTGCAATACAAGGTACGACATATATATGTCTTATAAAATAGATTTAATAGTAGTATTGTAAAATAAATAAATAAATAAATGTACTTGAATATACGATATATTCATATGTGAAAATATATATATAGGTGTATCATAATAAAATTATCCTAAAAATATATAGATGTTGAATTTGTGAAAATCTATCGTCTTATTAAGACGTGAAAAATAAGATAGTAGTTGAGCATAATTATGTAGTAATATGTGATGTGTAATTTGAATGAAAATATATAGAATGGAGTTTTCTAAAATAAAATAAATGATACTAGATGTTAAAATATTATACAAAGATTTGTGATCTTAAATATGTTTATTATAAATTGTAGTATATACATGTAAGTTATGTAAAACATGTAAATGTTTATTATTTTATTTACATGTAAGGATAAGTTAACAATAGATTAGATTTAGTGAAGTAACATGTGTAGGCATTTATAGATTATAAAAATAAATAAATAACATTAGTAAAAGAGATAGTAGATAATAATAGGTTATGTAGAGAAAATATAGAATATATACCTTTATATGTATGACATATATACATATGTACCTTGTATTTGAACCTGTTGGCATATCTAAAATTTTGAAATGGCATGTTAAAAGATTAAAATGTTTTTAGCAATGTTTGATCCAAAAAAAAAAGTAAGAATAGTCAATATTCTTTATAAAGAGGTTATGTAAAGAGTATAAAAATAAAATTTGAAATAACGTGTCACAAGATTAAAATATTTTTAGCGATGCTTGATTCGAAAAATAAGACTAGTTAATACATTTTATAAGGGGTGATGTAAAGAGTATAAAAATAGGCCTAACTATTAGGGCTCATTCTATGGTCACATTAAAAAAAATATCCACAAGTTAATTATTTTTAGCCTTTATCTATCTATAAATTCATTTGGAAGTCCCAACTCATGAGTTTTATTTTTCTACTTAAGTATCTAAATGAATATTATTTCACCTTTTTGAAACTTCATTTGGAAATCTTTTAAAAAACTGCAAGCCCCTCTTTCAACTTGAAAAGGCCTAAAAGAATGTTATAAGTGAAAATGCTAACCCATTTTTTAAGAAAATATCTTTTGTATCATTTGTTCTAAAGGCGTCTCAACTAAATTCATAAAACAAATAATATTAGCTCACATAAATAAACTTCAAAATAAAAGACAAACAATATATCAAAACTTGTAAGTAAAGGTTAGCCAATATATCCAAACAATATATTTAAGACTCAAAAGAGGAAGGCTAAGAAATATTGGACTCCTAATTTGCGAAACTGCAAGCATTGCGATGATCCTAATTGTTGTTGGCCTAATATTTTTAGGCCAATAACGAGTTTCAAAGTAAAAACTCCAGCCCTCCGATTGTACATAAAACATAACAAAGAAAAGGAGATAAAGATTAGTGATCAATTAAATGGTACGATAATGTGAATATGCAAACAAATATGAATACATACAACATAATGATATCAACTTTTATGCAAACAAATATGAATACATACAAGACAATGATATCAATTTTTATAAGACCAGTTTCATAAATTTTTGGGACGACTCGGTTGAATCCTTCAGAGTGAAAATGAGGCACATGACATTTAAAATGTTGAATAAAAAATAAGTAGAGAAGGGGAAAGGGACAGAGAAACCATTTGAATTCATTTTGACTAATACAACAAGGTGTAGGCTTAAACAATTTAAGTACGGTCATAGTATTGGTTTTGTTTTACTATTTACACATTTCCATCTCGGGATGAAAAGTAGCCAGAAAACAATATGAGACAAGTATCTCTAATTTAATTCATTCACTGTTTGAAATTGCTTTGTTACACATATCATAAAGCTTAATATACAAGTCCGTTAAATTTAAAGATATAGGCAGCCAAAACAGATTATCCAAATGCTCAAGATAACATGTTTAGAATGGAAAATCATAGCAACACTGCAACATAACTACTGAAAATGTTGAACCAAATGACCACGAATTTAGAATAGATAGGAGAGTCGACTAAGAAAGTAAAATATTAGAACTACAACAGCAAACAAACGCCTTTCATAATCAAAATTAAACCAACATTTTTTGAATTTAGATTAGGCTATATTGTGGTCGAGAAAGCAGTCATTCATATACACACCTTTTATATCATATACAAATCAAAGCAACAACAAAAGATATATATATATATATATATATATATATATATATATATATATATATATATATATATATATGTTAACAAAAGAAACAGAAACTTCACTATACATAAAAGGAGACAAGAAGATTAACAACCCATTTAATTGTCGAAAATCAACAAAAAAGAAAACAACCAATTGGAATCTGAAATCTGAAGAAAAAAAAAGGTGAGGTACAGTACCTCTCCGGGGGCAACAAACAAGAGCTTAGACGTCAAAGATTCTAACTTCTAAATTCCTCAAACTCTAATTCAAAACCAAAAACGAAAAGATGAAAGAAGATCGAAATTTTTCTGAAATCTAATGCTTGAAGTGTGTTTTATCCCTCTTTTTTGTTTGTTCTCTGATGATTTTTTTTTATGTTGTTCCTGTCCCTTTTTTTGATGATTTTCGGATGGTTGTTCCCCGATTTTTTTCTTTTTTGAATGAGGCAAAACACCTCTTATATAGGCAAAATTCGGACTTCAAAAATCCGGATTTGAAACTCAAAATTATCAAAATCCATAGTGTAAAGCAAGGAACGAGTGAAATCTTTGAAAACATCACCTTTTTAGGCTTCTCAGACTTGAAATCTGTTCTTGGGTTTTCTTTCCAATGTAAAAATAGGGAAAAAGGTGGGATTATTGACGGCCGTGGTAGATAAAAGGTGATGGAGGGGACTTAAAGTTTATAGGAGGAGGTTGAGGCCACCGGAAATTGCCATTTTCCGGCGGTCCATAGGCAATATCTCTAAGAAAAGTTGACGGGAGAGGGTGCAGCTATGAGGAGCGGCTGGGGAAGAGACGTTTTAGGGAAGAGGCGAGGTCTTGGAAAGGAGAAAAGGACGTGATCTTTTCTTGAAGAAGATGACGCACCAAAAAAAAAGTGCATGGGTCGGTAGGGGTGTGCTATCTTTGAAAAGTCTTGATTTAATTTTGGCGGTCTGATCAAGTGATCGGACTGTTAATATATATATATATATAATAGTAAAAGGATGGATTAATTAGAGCCGTTAGATTAGATTGTAGGGCCGAGATTGAATCTAAAGAAACACAATCCATGTGCTCGCCTACGTGGCATACACGAATTGGTCGGTTTAAGGGGATTTGGATTGCCAAAATTGCTCAAATTAAATTCATTTAAATTATAGCTTCTCCTTTATTAAATAGTCATAATTTATTAAATTAAAAATAATTATTTTGCAAGATTAGCTTGTTTGATAAAATTAGTCACTATTAAAATTAAATTAAATGTAAATTAGTAACTCATTAATTAATTAAGCTTTCTAACAAAAAATATATACGAAAAATAACTATTGCGACAAAAGAAATTATATTTGAACAAAAATAGATTCAATTCTTAAGAACGACACTTATTTAAGAAATCAGAAAGTAAGTAGTAATATAATATATTTAATTTTGTAAGAAATAACATTTATGAAATAAATTTATCAGGTAAAAAATAAATAATCAAAAATCTTTTCGTATTCCTATAAAAATTTCATAACAAATTATTATTATTATTATTATTGTTGTTGTTGTTGTTGTTGTTGTTGTTGTTGTTGTTATTATTGTTATTGTTGTTATTGTTGTTATTGTTGTTATATTCTTATTATTGTTCTTATTATTGTTCTTATTGTTATTGTTATTGTTATTGTTATTCTTATTATTGTTGTTGTTGTTGTTGTTGTTGTTGTTGTTGTTGTTGTTGTTGTTGTTGTTGTTGTTGTTGTTGTTGTTATTCTTATTATTGTTCTTATTATTGTTCTTATTATTGTTCTTATTGTTATTGTTATTGTTATTATTATTCTTATTTTTGTTGTTGTTGTTGTTGTTGTTGTTGTTGTTGTTGTTGTTGTTGTTGTTGGAAAATATAATAGCATCATAAACTCTGTCGAGCAAATCCTTTTTATTAGGAATAGGATACCTGATCCACTTAAGTGCCTTATTAAGCGGTTTATAATTGATGACTAGTCTAGGCGCTCCTCTTTCCTGTTCTGCATGTTTATTAACATAAAACGCTGTACAAGACCAAGGGGATTTAGAATGCCTTATAAGGCCTTTCTGAAGCAAGGAGTCAATTTCCTTTTTGCAAAGTTCCAGATAATCTGCATTCATCTGGCAAGGTCTAGCTTTAGTAGGAATATTATCCTCCACAAAGTTATCTTCATAAGGTAGACCTACTACATGCTTTTTCCTGTTCCAAAAAGCATTAGGATGGTCTCCGCAGATATCAATAGAGAATTGATTTTTTAAAATAGAAATTTTTTCCTGTAATTTAGGATTTTGTAAAATCTGATCAACTTCAATACTGTTGATCTCTTGCTTTATAAAAATAACTTGATTATTTTTGGAAACCAATAATTTTGCAGTGAGATCATTTATCATTCTAGTAAATGGTTTAGTGACAAATTCAAGTATAAAAGGTTTGTCATTCCATGTTCCCACAATTTTATTATTATCCCAATGAGTAAGTGGGAAAATATCATTTATGAAAGGTACTCCCAAAATGATTTGGTTAGTAATATTTTTTACTAAAATAAAGCTCTGAGGAACACAACTTTTCCCTTTACAAATAAAAGCTTTTGGTAATTTAAACTCAATATTCATCTTACTTTCATTAGCCGATCTCAAACTATGGGTAGTTTTATGAAAATATCTAGAAGGTATAAGTCCTTCTTGAATACAGTTTAAATCAGCGGCGCTATCAATAAGAGCAATAAATTCTTTTTTATAATTATAATCTATTAGCAAAGTAATTTTAGTATAAAACTTTTGGGAAGTAAAAGCTTTAAGACTATATAAAAAATCTGTTTTATCATTTTTTGAATAAATATTTTTTATAAAATCAAGACTATCATTTTCTTCTTCCATGGAAGAAGATGACTCAAAGCTTTATCTTCTAAGTTTTGAAGGGTTTGTATAGCATTAAGCCTTACCTCAATGACAACATTCTTTTCTTTAAGGCGAATAATATCCTCTTTGAGATTATTAATCTCTTCCTTTAGATCACTGATCATTGTAGGGGAGCTTGTCCTTTTCCTTCTTTCTAGTAAGAGGTTTTTAACCTCTGCCATGGTATATGAACCTTCTTTGGTTGGAATTTCTTTAGGAATATAATTCTTTTCCGTAATATGATCCTTCTCCCTGGAATCACTGATTTTATCAATAATTTGAGCTCTGATTTCAGGATCTTTGATATTCTGTAAGAGTTCTATAACTTTGTCATTATCAATGACATTCAGACTAAGTTCTTTAAATTGCTCATAGATCTTATAAAGATCGTCACCTTCATCTTTTTCGCATGCCATTCCTTGTTGACATGACGAACATTCATCTTCAGAAGTTAAGAATTCTTCCTGTTGAAGGGCTTTAAGATCTTCACTCCTGGAGGACTCTTCACTGCTATATTCTGTACCCGATTCTGTATCAGAATTAAGCATAATCTTATAAAGAGAATCTTTCAGATTATCATCTATGTCAAGATTCTTAATTTTTTCTTTGACTCTGCAGTCTTTGGCATAATGGCCATACCTTCCACATTTGTGGCAAGTATCAGATCTATTAAAATTCTGCCGATACTTTTTCTTCCTTTTAGAAAAATCTCCTCTACCTTCTTCTGCTCTCCGAAGCTTCTTTTCTATTTTCTTCTTTTTCCATTTCTCATAATCCTTCTTAGAAGATTTCTTCTTCTTATGAGAGACTTCCACATCCTGAGATTTTTGTTTAGGAATATCAAATGCGAACTGTTCGCAGAATTCCCCTAATTGTTTCCTTTCAGTTAAGCGATGTCGCTTAATTTGTTGATTCAGCTTAATTTCATTACATAAGGATAACCCTTCCTGTACACAATCACTTATTAGTTTGCCATAAGTATAATTATCATAGTTAATACTATGATCATCTCCTCTAAGAGATTTTCTAACTCTTTCCGTAAAGAGAGTTGGTAATCCATCAATAAATTTGGATTCCAATGAGTGCTATTACACTCTGGTAATTCCATAACTCTACACAGGAAGACATCCTTGTAGTACCTGAATGAGGTTAGCGATTTGCACCTCAGGTTTTGAAGAAGGGTTCTGATGGTCTCACTATTATCTGACCATCTTCCTGAGAAATGTTCAATAATATTCAGAACCAATGTATAAACTGCGTTTTGAGTAACTTGATCCCTTTCTTGTTTTACGGCCATAAGGACTGTATCTCTTTGAGTCTGGTTGAGATAATTGTCCCACCAACCCTTTAATTGACCCGTAAAACCGGCTGTTATCATATCAGCAATAGTTTTATCACTATTTTTGTTGGTCTTACGTATAGTACTGTACATCAACATTCTATGGACAGTTGTAAAAATCTGTCTATCAGTATAACCATCTATGTTCCACTCATAGATTTCTTTTCCATTATAACTATTAGTTATAATATGTTCGTGTTCTTCAAGTAGAACATCTTGAGGAGTAGGTCGAGGATAGTAGAACATCCTCTGGACAGGCTTCCTAGCATATTTTTCTGATATCTTATTAAGACTATCATAAAAATCTTTCTTATTACTAGGTTCTCCTTCAATAAAGTTGTCCGTATCTATAGGTTGTACTCTACCACCTTTGAATTTCTTTTCCAAAAAACTCTCAAGGTCTGAGTAATCCTTAATTTTGAAGTCCTCTATATCAGGAGGAGGTTGTAAGCTACTATGAGTAACTTTTTCTTTACCTTTTACCTTAGTAGGTAAGAGGGTAAGAAGTCTATCAACTTTCTCATATAAAGACGTAATATGTTCACCCAAAATGCTCATATAAATATTTGCATAATTATTTTGTTTAATTATGGCATTCACATGCTAAACAGTTACTAATGCAGTGTCATTTTCTAATAATTTAGAAAAAGCATTAAAATTAACAATCTTATCATTCTTATTAATCTAAAAAGACTGTTGTGGAGGAAAAACAGATCTAGTAATTTCTCCATTGCTCAAAGTAAAATCTCTTTCAAGAATAGAAATGTAGTTATGAACATGTTTGCACATAAACCAGGGAACAAATGGAATTAAACGATTTATTCCGGAGTCTATCAGATCTTTATAAAATTCTTCTTGAAATTCATATTGTTCCTTTTTAGTAAAGTTTTTAAAAAACCATTTTCTAAAAAGTTTCCACTTTTTCCGCTCAAAATCTTTTGCGATACAAGCTCTCGCCGGAGTTCCCGGACTAAAATCGATAATTTTGTCAGTCATAGAAAAGCAAAATTAACCTGTTATTCCATCTGGAAAATTCATTTCAGATTCAGTTATATCTAAATCAGAACTAGTTCTACGAATAGGTTTAACTATATTATCTCTATCAATCTTTATATTGTCACATCTATAAGTTTCTCTGATTTGAGAAGTAGATGCACGAGAAGGAACCTGAACAATATAATCAACAGGAGATATATAAGAAGAGTTAGATCTACTGATTATAGAAGACATGATGCGATTATCAGTAAGCATGTTAATAGGTTCATGAAATCTAATTTTAACAGTTCCGTCATTCAACTGTTCAATTTCAGAAACCTCGGTATTAATATTATTTTGTGGTTGGGTAGCATTCTCAATGACCCATTCTTGTGAAAAATCAATCTCTTCCCACTTGATAGGTCTTCTAGTAACTACCTTAGATTTGTCAAAATTAGTTTCTATTAAAATAGTTTCATTTTTGAAATCAATTACTTTGCACATAGGATTTAGAGTATGCAATAATTTATAATAAATCCTATAGCATACGCAAACAACTTCAGTGCCAGGCATATAATCATAACCATGAAGTTTAACATTTAACATAAGAGAACTTAATGAATTCTCATCCTGCAAAGAAATTTGTAGGTTAGGGTAGGCATTAAAATAAACTGGTCCATAAGCAAGACTAGTTTGAATCGTCCCTATAAGAGACTTTTTCCAGTTCTGGTTTCTACCATCACGTAAAGCTGCAATAAAACTTTCAGGTAGACCCCGTAAGGTAAGGGGCTTAAAGGCCACCTGAACCAAGCCAATATGCATAAATCTATAAATATCTTTATAAGGTGCTAGATCATTATCAGATAATAATCTAAAAGTCTGATTCTCACTATCAATAGTGATAGTTTCTTCTGTGGTTTTAACCACCTGTTTGAGACCAAGTTTCTCAAAAGTACCCATCTGATATATGATTCTAGGTGATATTTTTGGAATAGTCCACTTATTAAGTAGATCTAGATGTTGAGGTATATCATATTCTTCCTTTCTACTGTTTTTAACAGTAGACCTTCTCTTTATGATATTCATAAAGGAAACTGTGTTGAACTATAACCACTATAGTTACTAAAAGTCCATGGCTC
This sequence comes from Solanum commersonii, assembly GCA_029007595.1. NCBI lineage: Eukaryota > Viridiplantae > Streptophyta > Magnoliopsida > Solanales > Solanaceae > Solanum > Solanum commersonii. The sequence continues at coordinate 509,751 of JAJTWQ010000236.1, read as the reverse complement.
TGATACCACTTCAACACCGGATCGCACAGTTAAGACTATTAGGAACCTTTAATCACATAGTCCTGGCCTGGCAACAGTGTATGAAAGTCCCTACTATCCGGGTTCGCCCGGGTCCGCCCGGGTCCGCCCTTCACATGGGTAATCCAACGGGTAATCCAACGGATTTCTTCGGCGACCTTTCATAAACTGGCCTGGTTAGACTATATTTGACCTTAGTCTTTACTGGTTAATCTGTTGTCATAATAGACACAACGCCATTTCTTATAGTAACCTAGTATGTTATAGTTCAACACCAACAGTTTAGCCCATCATTGGGCTTATGAACATAAAGAAAATGAAAATACAAGGGAACGAATAGTACCTTTGGACAGAGATCTTCAAACTAAATTGCAAATTCTTATTTCAATACTTCAAATATTACCAAGAGAAAAGAGAGAAAATATACTGAGAGAGAGAGAGGGGTTTCTAAAACCTGCCTCTTAACTAATACAAAATTCCTCTTATATAGAGGTTACAAATCACACTCGAATAATAAAAGTGGCCCACAACTTTATATTGGCCAATAAGCAAGTGATAAGACTGACAAGCCCTAATGGCCTTCACATGGTCTTTCTTTATTCAATATGGCCGACAATGCTTTTGGCTATCTTTATAAAAGCTGTTTTGGCCTCTTATGATATTGGCCCTACAATAGGAAAGAATATCATATCTTTTCTTTTCCCTTTCCAGCTGTACTTGCACTAGAGGATTCCTCTAACTGTTGCTGATAACACTTGAGAATAGTCTCAAGGTCTTCTTCCTCATCATCAATCTCTTATCCTTCCCCAGCAATACATGCATCATCCTCATTGGTATGGCTGGCGGATACCATAGAAATATCATCTTTGATATCAAAGTCAAGGTTTTTTATTAAATCTTTTTTGACTTCTTCCATATAGATGGCAATAGCTTCTGACTTAGATATAAGTCCTTTTTTCATCTGAAGTTTCCTGGTAATCCTTTTGAACGGACTTGAATCCTCTATAACTTGAGATTCTGTGTGAGCAGTATTATAATACTTGCTTATTGTAACATTTTTCAAATCAATGATTTCCTGTCCATGCAATTTTCCTTCAGGATTCTTCTGAAGTAATTTACTCCAGAACTTGGTATAAACTGTTCTCTGTAAACAGGGAAATCCTTCTGAAGTATTATGAACTTCGACTGACCATTTCATAAACCATGGGATTGAGAATTCTATAAAGAAATACATGACTGACATTCCTTCGAAGAAAATATTTTCTTCCTGCATTTTGACTATCTTGGGAGATATATCTACCCATTCCAAGTATAGTTTTTTGTATGATTCTGGGAGAATTTTTATTGAAGGACCGTATAAAGTCCACCATTTACAGAACCAGTTAGGAACATGTCTGTCAAATATGTTAGAACATATTTTGATAAACCAAGAATGCTTCCTATTAGCATTTTCATATAATAGGACTTTATTAAATCCTTCCATATAATCCCAATAATTATATTTAACTGCTACTTTCTGATCTGGATGGATATAATCCAATTCCTTCAAGGTACTCATACCCCATTCTTCCGGAGCTATAATTCTTTTTATGATTAGCTTGGAGAAGTTATAAACTTTCTTTGTATTAGCAGGGTAGAAATGCTGAAATTCACACCCTGTGGAAGAGAGTATCATCTCATAGTGCATTTTGTATTTATAAACAGTAGCAGTGTAGGATACTGTGTCTAAATACCTGGTCATTATTTGTCATGGCTCATTCCTCCATTTGAGGTCACTTTCTTCTAAAAGAAGTATAACTTCCTTTTTGTCATTTAAGTCAAACACCTATATGTTCTCATCATCTATCAATATTGATGAGTATGATGGTGGATTATTATCCAGTTTTTTCTTGGATTTCATAAAATTCATAAATTCCTTATACATGGGATGATTTACATCCATACCGCTACTGCTTGATGAAGCAATTAACTGACTAACATTAAATGATTTTAGTGTTCGGCTACCTTGTTGAGCGAGGATATGACCTCCTCTTCCTAAATTAGTTCTTCCTCCTCTTCCTCTCCTGAAAGGAGGGGGCCATGCTGGTCTCATCCTGAAAATCATAAATAAATAAAATATTAATTTAAATATTCTCTATTAAGAAAATCAGGCAGACTATTATCTTCTCCTTTCTTATATTGTATTTCAAAATCGAAAGGTGCTAAAAGGGCTTGCCATCTAGCAAATATTTGTTTAGAAACATCATGTTTACAATCTTTGTTAAACATAAACTTGGCTGCTTGGCAATCAGTTTTTATTAAAAACTTTTGGTTATAAAGGTCACCCTGGAATTTAAGAACACATTTTACTATAGCTAAGATTTCTTTGGCTATAGCTGCATAGTTTTTCTGGGCTGGATTCCATTTACCAGAATAGAACTGAACTATATAATGTCGTTTAGTCTCAGGGCAATACTGTGTGAGTACGCCACCATATCCGATATCTGAAGCATCCGTTTCAACGGATTTTTCCCAATTTGGGTTTGCCAAAGTGAGACAAGAAAGGTTTTTAACCTTTTCTTTAATCCTCTTAATGGCTTCAGTGTGGTCATTTGACCAAGCCTTAGGATTTTTCTTCAATCTATCATAAATAATAGTTGTATCCTTGGCCAAATCCTTTATAAAAGGGGCCACATAATTCAGACTTCCAACAAATCCCTGCAATTGAGTTTTATCAGTAATAATATCAGGAAATTTAGAAGCAAACTCTATACTCTTATTAATTGGACTGATACTACCTCTCTCAATATTGTGACCTAAGAATCTGACATTAGTTTGAAATAAAGCCATCTGAGGTTGGGAAATAACCAATCCATTTTGCATTATAATTTTCTTAAATAACTCTAAATGTTTAAAATGAGTTTCTAAGTTCTTAGAAAATACTAAGATATCATCTATATACACGATGATGAAATTAGTATAAGGTAGGAAAATATCATTCATAATTTTCTGAAATTCGGATGGGGCGTTTTTCAAACCAAAAGGCATAACGTTCCATTCATATTGACCCATAGGGACATTAAAAGCAGTTTTGAATCTATCAGATTCTGATATCTGGATCTGCCAGTAACCTATTATTATTATTATTATTATTATTATTATTATTATTATTATTATTATTATTATTATTATTATTATTATTATTACTATTATTATTATTATTACTATTATTATTAGTATTATTATTATTAGTATTACTATTATTATTATTATTATTATTATTATTATTATTATTATTATTATTATTATTATTATTATTATTATTATTATTACTATTAGTATTATTATTATTATTATTACTATTATTATTATTATTACTATTATTATTATTACTATTATTATTATTATTATTATTATTATTTTCGGATAGTAGGAACTATGAGAAATGCTCAATAATATTCAGAACTAGTGTATAAACTGCGTTCTGAGTAACTTGATCCCCTTCCTGTTTTACGGCCATAAGGACTGTATCCCTTTGAGTCTGGTTAAGATAATTGTCCCACCAACCCTTTAATTGACCCGTAAAACCGGCTATTATCATATCAGCAATAGTTTTAGTAACTATAGTAGTTATAGTTCAACACAGTTTTCTTTTATGAGTATCATAAAGAGAAGATCTACTGTTAAAAACAGTAGAAAGGAAGAATATGATATACCCCAACACCTAGATCTACTTAATAAGTGGACTATTCTGATATCTTATTAAGACTATCATAAAAATCTTTTTTACTGCTAGGTTCTCCTTCAATAAAGTTGTCTGTATCTAAAGGTTGTACTCCCCCACCTTTGAATTTCTTTTCCAAAAAACTCTCAAGGTCTGAGTAATCCTTAATTTTGAAGTCCTCTATATCAGGAGGAGGTTGTAAGCTACTATGAGTAACTTTTTCTTTACTTTTTACCTTAGTAGGTAAGAGAGTAAGAAGTCTATCAACTTTCTCATGTAAAGACATAATATGTTCACCTTAATGCTCATATAAATATTTGCATAATTATTTTTGTTTAATAATGGCATTCACATGTCGACGCATTACTAATGCAGTGTCATTTCCTAATAATTTAGAAAAAGCATTAAAATCAACAATCTTATCATTTTTATTAATTTGAAAAGACTGCTGTGGAGGAAAAACAGATCTAGTAATTTCTCTATTGCTCAAAGTAAAATCTCTTTCAAGCATAGAAATATAGTTATGAACATGTTTGCACATAAACCAAGGAACAAACGGAATGAGCCGATTTATCCTGGAGTGTATCAGATCTTTATAAAATTCTTCTTGAAATTCATATTGTTCTTTTTTGGTAAAGTTTTTAAAAAACCATTTTCTAAAAAGTTTCCATTTTTTCCGCTCAAAGTCTTTAGCGATCCGAGCTCTTGCCGGATATCCCAGACTAAAATCTATAATTTTGTCAGTCATAGAAAAACAAAATTAACCTGTTATTCCATCTAGAAAATTTATTTCTAATTCGGTTATATCTAAATCAGAGCTAGTTCTACGAATAGGCTTAACTATATTATCTCTATCAATCTTTATATTGTCACATCTATAAGTTTCTCTAATTTGAGAAGTAGATGCACGAGAAGGAACCTGAACAATATAATCAACAGGAGATATATAAGAAGAGTTAGATCTACTGATCCTAGAAGACATGCTGCGGTTATCAATAAGCATGTTAGATGGATCATGAAATCTAATTTTAACAGTTCCATCGTTTAACTGTTCAATCTCAGAAACCTCGAAATTAATATTATTTTGAGGTTGGATAGCATTCTCAATGACCCACTCTTGTGAAAAATCAATTTCTTCCCACTTGATAGGTCTTCTAGTAACTACCTTAGATTTATCAAAATTAGTTTCTATTAAAATAGTTTCATTTTTGAAATCAATAATTTTGCACATAGGATTTAGAGTATGCAATAATTTATAATAAATCTTATAGCATATGCAAACAACTTCTGTGCCAGGCATATAGTCATAACCATGAAGCTTAACATTTAACATAAGGGAACTTAATGAGTTATTATCCTGCAAAGAAATTTGTAGGTTAGGATAGGCATTAAAATAAACTGGTCCATAAGCAAGACTAGTTTGAATTGTCCCTATAAGAGACTTCTTCCAGTTATGATTCCTACCATCACGTAGAGCTGCAATAAAACTTTCAGGTAGACCACGTAAAGTAAGGGGCTTAAAGGCCACCTGAACTAAGTCAATATGCATAAATCTATAAATATCTTTATAAGGTGCTAGATCATTATCAGATAATAATCTAAAAGTCTGATTATCACTATCAATGGTGATAGTTTCTTCAGTGGTTTTAACCACCTGTTTGAGACCAAGTTTCTCAAAAGTACCCATCTGATATATGATTCGAGGTGATATTTTTGGAATAGTCCACTTATTAAGTAGATCTAGGTGTTGGGGTATATCATATTCTTCCTTTCTACTGTTTTTAACAGTAGATCTTCTCTTTATGATATTCATAAAAGAAAATTGTGTTGAACTATAACTACTATAGTTACTAAAACTCCATGGCTCTGATACCATTTCACACCGGATCGCACAGTTAAGACAATTAGGAACCTTTAATTACATAGTTCCGGCCTGGCAACAATGTATGAAAGTCCCTACTATCCGGGTCCGCCCTTCACATGGGTAATCCAACGGGTAATCCAACGGATTTCTTCGACGACCTTTCATAAACTGGCCTGGTTAGACTATGTTTGACCTAGTTTTACTGATTAATCTGTTGTCATAATAGACACAACGCCATTTTCTGTAGTAATCTAGTATGTTATAGTTCAACACTAACAGTTTAGCCCATCATTGGGCTTATGCACATAAAGAAATAATTATAAGAAGAATAGTACCTTGATGCAAGATCTTCAAGCCAAATTCCAAACTTTTATTCACAATACTCAAACTTAAAATATTACAAAGAGAGAAAAATATTCAGAGAGAGAGAGGGGGTTCTAAAACCTGCCTCTTAAACTAATACACACTTCCTCTTATATAGAGGTTACAAACTTCAACAAAAATAATAGAAGTGGCCCACAACTTTATATTGGCCAATAAGCAAATGATAAGACCGACAAGCCCTTATGGTCTTCACATGGTCTTACTTTATTTAATATGGCCGACAATGCTTTCGGCTATCTTTATAAAAGCTGTTTTGGCCTTTTATGATGTTGGCCCTCCACTAGGAAAGAATATCACACTTTTTCTTTTCCCTTTCCAGCTGTGCTTGCACTAGAGGATTCCTCTAGCTGTTGTTGATAACGCTTGAGAATAGTCTCAAGGTCTTCTTCCTCATCGTCTGGCTGTCCTTCTCCGCCAAGGCAATCGCCTCCCACATATGCATCTTCATCTTCGTTAGTATGACTTGCGGATATCATAGAGATATCATCTCTGATGTCAATGTCAAGATTTTTCATCAAGTCTTTCTTGACTTCCTCCATATAAATTGCTATGGCTTCAGACTTAGAAATAACTCCCTTCTTCATCTGAAGTTTTCTAGCAATCTTTGTGAATGGACTCGACTCCTCTATTACATGAGACACCATGGTAGGGGTAGTATGATACTTACTGATTGTGACATTTATTAAGTCCATAATTTCCTGGCCATGTAGTTTGCCCTCAGGACTTTTCTGGAGTAATTTACTCCAAAACTTGGTATAAACAGTCCTTTGTAAACAAGGGAATCCTTCTGAAGTATTATGAACTTCGACTGACCATTTCATAATCCATGGGATTGAGAACTCCATAAAGAAGTACATGACTGACATTCCTTCGAAGAAAATATTTTCTTCTTGTAGCTTGATTAGTTTGGGAGATATATCTACCCCTTCCAGATAAAGCTTTTTGTATGATTCTGGGAGAATTTTTATTGAAGGACCGTATAAAGTCCACCATTTACAGAACTAGTTAGGAACATGTCTGTCAAATATGTTAGAACATATTTTAATAAATCATGAATGCTTTCTATTAGCATTCTCGTATAAAAGGACTTTATTAAATCCCTCCATATAATCCCAATAATTATACTTGACTCGCAACTTTTGCTCTGGGTGGATATAATTCATTTCTTTTAAGGTACTCATACCCCATTCTTCAGGCGCTATAATCCTTTTTATGATTAATTTAGAGAAGTTATAAACTTTCTTTGTATTAGCAGGGTAGAAGTGTTGAAATTCACACCCTATGGAAGAGAGTATCATCTCATAGTGCATTCTGTATTTATAAACAGTAGTAGTGTAGGATACTGTATCCAAATACCTAGCCATTATCTGCCATGGCTCATTCCTCCATTTGAGGTCACTTTCTTCTAAAAGAAGTATAACTTCTATTTTATCATTCATATCGAATACCTCTATGTTTTCATCATCTATTAAGACTGATGAGTATGACGGTGGGCTATTATTCACTGCTTTTTTGGATTTCATAAAATCCATAAATTCCTTGTACATCGGGTGGTTTGTATCAATTCCACTGGTTCCACTTGATGAAGCGGTTGAATGGCTAACATTAAATGATGTTAGCGTTCTGTTTCCTTGTTGAGCGAGGATATGACCTCCTCTTTCTGAGTTGCTCCATCCTTCTCTTCCTCTCCGGGGAGGAGGGGGCCATGCTGGTCTCATCCTGAAAAGAATAAATAAATATTAATTTAGATATTCTCTAGTAAGAAAATCAGGTAGACTATTATCTTTTCCTTTCTTATATTGTATTTCAAAGTCAAAGGGTGCTAGAAGAGCCTGCCATCTAGCAAACATCTGTTTAGAAACATCATGCTTACAATCTTTGTTAAACATAAGCTTGGCTGCTTGACAATCAATTTTTATCAAAAACTTTTGATTATAAAGATCACCCTGGAACTTAAGAACACATTTAACTATAGCTAAGATTTCTTTAGCTATAGTTGCATAGTTTTTCTGGGCTGGATTCCATTTACCAGAATAAAACTGAACTATATAATGTCGCTTAGTATCGGGGCAATATTGGGTAAGAACTCCACCATAACCGATATCTGAAGCATCAGTTTCTACTAATTTTTCCCAGGTTTGATTTGCCAAAGTGAGACAAGGAAGATTTTTAACCTTTTCTTTAATCCTCTTAATGGATTCAGTGTGGTCATTTGACCAAGCCTTAGAATTTTTCTTCAATCTATCATAAATAATAGCTGTATCCTTGGCCAAATCCTTTATAAAAGGGGCTACGTAGTTAAGACTTCCAAGAAATCTCTGCAATTGAGTTTTATCAGTAATAATATCTGGAAATTTAGAAGCAAACTCTATACTTCTATTAATGGGACTAATACTTCCTCTTTCAATATTATGACCCAAGAATCTGACATTAGTCTGAAATAAAGCCATCTTAGGTTGAGAAATAACCAATCCATTTTGCATTATAATTTTCTTAAATAACTCTAAATGTTTAAAATGAGTTTCTAAGTTCTTAGAAAATACTAAAATATCATCTATATAAACAATGATAAAATTAGTATAAGGTAGGAAAATATCATTCATGATTTTTTGAAATTCGGATGGGGCATTTTTTAAGCTAAAAGGCATAACGTTCCATTCATATTGTCCCATGGGGACATTAAAAGCGGTTTTGAACCTGTCAGATTCTGATATCTGAATCTGCCAATAACCTGATTTTAAATCAAATTTAGAAAATATAATGGCATCATAAACTCTATCAAGTAAATCCTTCTTATTAGGAATAGGATACCAGATCCACTTAAGTGTTTTATTAAGCGGTTTATAGTTGATGACTAATCTAGGTGCTCCTCTTTCCTGTTCTGCATGTTTATTAACATAAAAAGCTGTACAGGACCAAGGAGATTTCGAATGCCTTATAAGGCCTTTCTGAAGCAAGGAGTCAATTTCCTTTTTGCAAAGTTCTAGATAATCTGCATTCATCTGGCAAGGTCTAGCCTTAGTAGGAATATTATCCTCCACAAAGCTTTCTTCATAAGGTAGGCTAACAACATGCTTTTTCCTCAATGACAACATTCTTTTCTTTGAGGCGAATAATATCCTCTTTGAGATTATCAATCTCTTCTTTTAGATCACTTATTGTTGTAGGGGAGCTTGTCATTTTACTCCTTTCTAGTAAGAGATTTTTAACCTCTGCCATGGTGTATGAACCTTCTTTGGTTGGAATTTCTTTAGGAATATAATCCTTTTCCGTAATATGTTCCTTCTCCTTGGAATCACTGATTTTATCAATGATTTGAGCTCTGATTTCAGGATCTTTGATATTCTGTAAGAGCTCTATAACTTTGTCATTATCAATGACATTCAGACTAAGTTCTTTAAATTGCTCATAGATCTTATAAAGATCATCTTCATCATCATCTTTTTCACAAGCCATTCCTTGTTGACATGGTGAGCATTCATCTTCCGACGTCAGATATTCTTCTTGCTGAAGAGCTTTAAGATCCTCACTTGTTGAAGAATATTCCCTGCTGCTATATGCTGAGCCTGGTTCAGAGTCAGAATTAAGCATGATCTTATAAACAGAATCTTTCAGATTATCATCTATGTCAAGATTCTTAATTTTCTCTTTGACTCTGCAGTCTTTGGCATAATGGTCATACCTTCCACATTTGTGACAAGTATCAGATTTATTAAAATTCTGCCGATACTTCTTCTTTCTTTTAGAGGAATCTCCTCTACCTTCTTCTGCTCTCCGAAGCTTCTTTTCTATTTTCTTCTTTTTCCATTTCTCATAATCCTTCTTAGAAGATTTTTTCTTTTTATGAGAAACTTCCTCATCCTTAGACTTTTGTTTCGGAATGTCAAATGCGAATTGCTCACAGAATTCTCCTAATTGCTTCCTTTCTGTCAAGCGATGTCGCTTAATTTGTTGATTCAGCTTGATTTCATTACATAAGGATAAACCTTCTTGTACACAAGCACTTATTAATTTGCCATAAGTATAATTATCATAATTAATACTATGATTATCTCCTCTGAGAGATCTTCTGACTCTTTTAGCAAATAGAGTTGGTAATCCATCAATAAATTTGGATTTTCAATGAGTGCTATTACACTCTGGTAATTCTATGACTCTGCATAGGAAAACATCCTTGTAGTATCTGAATGAGGTTAACGATTTGCACCTCAGGTTTTGAAGAAGGGTTCTGATGGTCTCACTATTATCTGACCATCTTCCTGAGAAATGCTCAATAATATTCAGAACTAGTGTATAAACTGCGTTCTGAGTAACTTGATCCCCTTCCTGTTTTACGGCCATAAGGACTGTATCCCTTTGAGTCTGGTTAAGATAATTGTCCCACCAACCCTTTAATTGACCCGTAAAACCGGCTGTTATCATATCAGCAATAGTTTTATCACTATTTTTGTTGGTCTTACAGATAGTACTGTACATCAACATTCTATGGACAGTTGTAAAAATCTGTCTATCAGTATAACCATCTATGTTCCACTCATAGATTTCATTTCCATTATAACTATTAGTTATAATATGTTCGTGTTCTTCAAGTAAAACATCTTGAGGAGTAGGTCGAGGATAGTACCCACTTCCTCTTATATAGAGGTTACAAACTTCAACAAAAATAATAGTTGTATCCTTGGCCAAATCCTTTATAAAAGGGGCTACGTAGTTAAGACTTCCGAGAAATCTCTGCAATTGAGTTTTTGCAGAGATTGGATCTTTATAATCAAAAGTTCTTAAGTTCCAGGGTGATCTTTATAATCAAAAGTTTTTGATAATCAAAAGTTCTTAAGTTCCAGGGTGATCTTTGTAATCAAAAGTTTTTGATCAAAACTGATTGTCAAGCAGCCAAGTTTATGTTTAACAAAGATTGTAAGCATGATGTTTCTAAACAGATGTTTGCTAGATGGCAGGCTCTTCTAGCACCCTTTGACTTTGAAATACAATATAAGAAAGGAGAAGATAATAGTCTACCTGATTTTCTTACTAGAGAATATCTAAATTAATATTTAATTATTCTTTCCAGGATGAGACCAGCATGGCCCCCTCCTCCCCGGAGAGGAAGAGGAGGACGGAGCAACTCAGGAAGAGGAGGTCATATCCTCGCTCAACAAGGAAACAGAACGCTAACATCATTTAATGTTAGCCATTCAACCGCTTCATCAAGTGGAACCAGTGGAATTGATACAAACCACCCGATGTACAAGGAATTTATGGATTTTATGAAATCCAAAAAGGCAGTGAATAATAGCCCACCGTCATACTCATCAGTCTTAATAGATGATGAAAACATAGAGGTATTCGATATGAATGATAAAATAGAAGTTATACTTCTTTTAGAAGAAAGTGACCTCAAATGGAGGAATGAGCCATGGCAGATAATGGCTAGGTATTTGGATACAGTATCCTACACTACTACTGTTTATAAATACAGAATGCACTATGAGATGATACTCTCTTCCACAGGGTGTGAATTTCAACACTTCTACCCTATATGGAGGGATTTAATAAAGTCCTTTTATACGAGAATGCTAATAGAAAGCATTCATGATTTATTAAAATATGTTCTAACATATTTGACAGACATGTTCCTAACTAGTTCTGTAAATGGTGGACTTTATACGGTCCTTCAAAAAAATTCTCCTTAATCATACAAAAAGCTTTATCTGGAAGGGGGTAGATATATCTCCCAAACTAATCAAGCTACAAGAAGAAAATATTTTCTTCGAAGGAATGTCACTCATGTACTTTTTATGGAGTTCTCAATCCCATGGATTATGAAATGGTCGATCGAAGTTCATAATACTTCAGAAGGATTCCCTTGTTTACAAAGGACTGTTTATACCAAGTTTTGGAGTAAATTACTCCAGAAAAGTCCTGAGGGCAAACTACATGGCCAGGAAATTATGGACTTAATAAATGTCACAATCAGTAAGTATCATACTACCCCTACAATGGTGTCTCATGTAATAGAGAAGTCGAGTCCATTCACAAAGATTGCTAGAAAACTTCAGATGAAGAAGGGAGTTATTTCTAAGTCCGAAGCCATAGCAATTTATATGGAGGAAGTCAAGAAAGACTTGATGAAAAATCTTGACATTGACATCAGAGATGATATCTCTATGATATCCGCAAGTCATACTAACGAAGATGAAGATGCATATGTGGGAGGCGATTGCCTTGGCGGAGAAGGACAGCCAGACGATGAGGAAGAAGACCTTGAGACTATTCTCAAGCGTTATCAACAACAGCTAGAGGAATCCTCTAGTGCAAGCACAACTGGAAAGGGAAAAGAAAAAGTATGATATTCTTTCCCTAGTGGAGGGCCAACATCATAAAAGGCCAAAACAGCTTTTATAAAGATAGCCGAAAGCATTGTCGGCCATATTAAATAAAGTAAGACCATGTAAAGACCATAAGGGCTTGTCGGTCTTATCATTTGCTTATTGGCCAATATAAAGTTGTGGGCCACTTCTATTATTTTTGTTGAAGTTTGTAACCTCTATATAAGAGGAAGTGTGTATTAGTTTAAGAGGCAGGTTTTAGAACCCCCTCTCTCTCTCTCTGAATATTTTTCTCTCTTTGTAATATTTTAAGTTTGAGTATTGTGAATAAAAGTTTGGAATTTGGCTTGAAGATCTTGCATCAAGGTACTACTCTTCTTATAATTATTTCTTTATGTGCATAAGCCCAATGATGGGCTAAACTGTTAGTGTTGAACTATAACATACTAGATTACTACAGAAAATGGCTTTGTGTCTATTATGATAACAGATTAATCAGTAAAACTAGGTCAAACATAGTCTAACCAGGCCAGTTTATGAAAGGTCGTCGAAGAAATCCGTTGGATTACCCGTTGGATTACCCATGTGAAGGGCGGACCTGGATAGTAGGGACTTTCATACACTGTTATCAGGCCGGAACTATGTAATTAAAGGTTCCTAAATGTCTTAACTGTGCGATCCGGTGTGAAATGGTATCAGAGCCATGGAGTTTTAGTAACTATAGTAGTTATAGTTCAACACAGTTTTCTTTTATAAATATCATAAAGAGAAGATCTACTGTTAAAAACAGTAGAAAGGAAGAATATGATATACCCCAACACCTAGATCTACTTAATAAGTGGACTAATTCAAAAATATCACCTCGAATCATATATCAGATGGGTACTTTTGAGAAACTTGGTCTCAAACAGGTGGTTAAAACCACTGAAGAAACTATCACCATTGATAGTGATAATCAGACTTTTAGATTATTATCTGATAATGATCTAGCACCTTATAAAGATATTTATAAATTTATGCATATTGGCTTAGTTCAGGTGGCCTTTAAGCCCCTTACTTTACGTGGTCTACCTGAAAGTTTTATTGCAGCTCTACGTGATGTTAGGAATCATACCTGGAAGAAGTCTCTTATAGGGACAATTCAAACTAGTCTTACTTATGGACCAGTTTATTTTAATGCCTATCCTAACCTACAAATTTCTTTGCAGGATGAGAACTCATTAAGTTCCCTTATGTTAAATGTTAAACTTCATGGTTATGATTATATGCCTGGCACAGAAGTTGTTTGCATATGCTATAGGATTTATTATAAATTATTGCATACTCTAAATCCTATGTGCAAAATTATTGATTTCAAAAATGAAACTATTTTAATAGAAACTAATTTTGATAAATCTAAGGTAGTTACTAGAAGACCTATCAAGTGGGAAGAAATTGATTTTCCACAAGAGTGGGTCATTGAGAATGCTACCCAACCTCAAAATAATATTAATTCCTAGGTTTCTGATATTGAACAGTTAAACGATGGAACTGTTAAAATTAGATTTCATGATCCATCTAACATGCTTATTGATAACCGCAGCATGTCTTCTAGGATCAGTAGATCTAACTCTTCTTATATATCTCCTGTTGATTATATTGTTCAGGTTCCTTCTCGTGCATCTACTTCTCAAATTAGAGAAACTTATAGATGTGACAATATAAAGATTGATAGAGATAATATAGTTAAGCCTATTCGTAGAACTAGCTCTGATTTAGATATAACCAAATCAGAAATGAATTTTCCAGATGAAATAATAGGTTAATTTTGTTTTTCTATGACTGACAAAATTATCGATTTTAGTCCGGGATCTCTGGCAAGAGCTCGGATCGCTAAAGACTTTGAGCGAAAAAAATGGAAACTTTTTAGAAAATGGTTTTTTAAAAACTTTACCAAAAAAGAACAATATGAATTTCAAGAAGAATTTTATAAAGATCTGATAGACTCCAGGATAAATCGGCTCATTCCGTTTGTTCCTTGGTTTATGTGCAAACATGTTCATAACTATATTTCTATGCTTGAAAGAGATTTTACTTTGAGCAATGGAGAAATTACTAGATCTGTTTTTCCTCCACAAGATCTTTTCAAATTAATAAAAATGATAAGATTGTTAATTTTAATGCTTTTTCTAAATTATTAGAAAATGACACTGCATTAGTAACTGTCCAGCATGTGAATGCCATTATTAAATAAAATAATTATGCAAATATTTATATGAGCATTCTGGGTGAACATATTATGTCTTTATATGAGAAAGTTGATAGGATTCTTACTCTCTTACCTACTAAGGTAAAAAGTAAAGAAAAAGTTACTCATAGTAGCTTACAACCTCCTCCTGATATAGAGGACTTCAAAATTAAGGATTACTCAGACCTTGAGAGTTTTTTGGAAAAGAAATTCAAAGGTGGGGGAGTACAACCTTTAGATACAGACAACTTTATTGAAGGAGAACCTAGCAGTAAAAAAGATTTTTATGATAGTCTTAATAAGATATCAGAAAAATATGCTAGGAAGCCTGTCCAGAGGATGTTCTACTATCCTCGACCTACTCCTCAAGATGTTCTACTTAAAGAACACGAACATATTATAACAAATAGTTATAATGAAAAAGAAATCTATGAGTGGAACATAAATGGTTATACTGATAGACAGATTTTTACAACTGTCCATAGAATGTTAATGTACAGTACTATCTGTAAGACCAACAAAAATAGTGATAAAACTATTGCTGATATGATAACAGCCAGTTTTACGGGTCAATTAAAGGGTTGGTGGGACAATTATCTTAACTAGACTCAAAGGGATACAGTCCTTATGACCGTAAAACAGGAAGGGGATCAAGTTACTCATAACGCAGTTTATACACTAGTTCTGAATATTATTGAGCATTTCTCAGGAAGTGGTCAGATAATAGTGAGACCATTAGAACCCTTCTTCATAACCTGAGGTGCAAATCGTTAACCTCATTCAGATACTACAAGGATGTTTTCCTATGCAGAGTCATGGAATTACCAGAGTGTAATAGCACTCATTGAAAATCCAAATTTATTGATGGATTACCAACTCTATTTGCTGAAAGAGTCAGAAGATCTCTCAGAGGAGATGATCATAGTATTAATTATGATAATTATACTTATGGCAAATTAATAAGTGCTTGTGTACAGGAAGGTTTATCCTTATGTAATGAAATCAAGCTGAATCAACAAATTAAGCGACATCGCTTGACATGTCTCTGATACCTAAGGAATAAAGAGTGGTGTTTAATAAAAAAAATTATATCTATGCCGGATAACTAACTTCTCTTGTATATAAACCATGAATGGATCTAAGCTTTATTTAAATATAGAAGAATTTTAGTATGGCTTCTCGACTTGGTTCTGAGATTGAGGTACAGTCAGATCTAGTACTACTTTTATTGTCTTCGTCTGATGAGCCGTGGTTTTTGGCCCGAAATTGAGTTTGATAAGTAGGGCGCTTGATCCCCGGTTAGAACTATCAGACACATGGGTTCAATAAAAGTATGTATTAGCTTCTTGACAGGCCCTTTGCTTGGGTAAAATAATTAAACCATGCAGTTTGAGAAACTATGTTAAAATTCTTGTGTATTTTGATTCTTATGTAGTTGGACTACCTCTAAGGATATTGACTTGCTTAATCTATGACTGGGCGGACCACCGCTAGGTCTGTGATCATGTAACGTTGGTATCAGAGCCATGGAACTTTCATGGTATATATATGATTGATGTGAAGAATTTCGGCATAGATATATTCTCTCTTTTATGGATCAAGAAGATATTAAAAGTACTTTCGGTTAGAAGAGGTAGATATATACCTCAAAACCTTGATTTGTTAAACAAATGGACTATTCCGAGAGTGAATATAAAAACTATTTATGATTATGGTTGGTTTGATAAAATCTCAAATAAAACAGTTGATTAAAACAACCGAGCAATCTTTGGCGTTAAACTCGTCGAAACAAACTATTCGTTTATTAAATAAGCGTGATATTGAATTTTATAAATCTCAATATAAATTCCTGCATATTGGCATGGTTCAAATTGCCTTCAAGCCTTTGACTCTTAAAGGGTTACCAGAGACTTTCTTAGCTGCTTTTCGTGACGTGAGAAATCTTAATTTTCGACAATTTTTGATGGGTTCGATAGAATCTACAGTGGCCTATGACCCAGTTTATTTTAATGCTCAACCAAATTTGCAGTTATCTTTGACCGATTCTAATATCTTAGATGCTTTAACTTTGAATGTTAAGACGCATGATTATAACTATGCAAATGTTTCGAATTAATCTCGTTTGTCTTATAGAATCTATTATAAATTACCGGCTACTTTGAATCCTAGATGTAAGTTATATGATACATCTGATCAAACTATTTTGGTAGAAACTAATTTCGCCAAATCTAAGGTCACTACTAGAAGACCTATAAAATGGGAAGAAATTAATTTTCCTACTACATGAATTCTAGATTCTGTTATACCCCCTGAACAACTGACAGATGTTGTCACCAATTCTGAATATTCTCACATTAGTCAAAATTCCGATGGAAAAATTTGTATGCAGTTTGATGAAAAAAATATTCCTTATAGTAGACATTCTTTTGCTTCTGATAGAAGACTGGCTATTCAACATATTTCTCCGATAGAACCTTCTTATGGTCCAGCTAGAAATCGAGTTGCTTCATTGCATACTTTATCAACAGTTATATCTGCAGAAAAACAAAAAATTAAAATTGATCCTCGGTCAAACATCGTTCAAATAAATGATAAATTATCTGATATTTCTGATAAAGATATTCCTTCTGTTTCCGAGATGGATTTTAATCTTAATGATACTTAATAATGACAGAACATCAAATTGATTTTAGTCCAGGTTCACTGGCAAGAAAATATATTCAAAACGAATTTTTAAATGAAAAATGAAACCAGTTTAAAACATGGTTTTTTGACACTTACAGTAGAGAAGATTTAAATAATATTTCTCAAAAATTCTACGAAACTTGTGCATTGCATAATCATATTATGTTCTTTGTGCCTTGGTTTATAACCACTTATTTACCTTTATTCATCAACGTTCTTGAACGATCCTACAAAGATGAATCAGGTAATATTATTCAATCAATTTATCCTCCTCAAGCTCCGTTTATTTTACCAAATAATACCGATATTACTTTTTACTTTTTTCATAAATTTATTGATAATGAGGTGGCCGCAGTAAGTATTAATGAGACTAATCGACTTATTTCTCAAAATAATTATTTAGGTTTGTATGTTAAAGTCATTGGTGAACATATTTGTTCTCTAGATAAGAAGTTAGATAATCTAACTCATCTGAGTATTCAAATTGATGACAAGTTAAAATCAGCAAAACAAGTCTCTAAACAGGCTTCTACGTCCAAACAGCCTGATGTCCCTATTCAAAGACCTCCTGAGATTCAGGATTTTATTCTTAGACCTCTTCATGATCTTGAAAGCCTTTTAGATAAAAAGTTTTCGGAATTTGGTGCAAGTGCAAAACCAATTAGCCTCGCTGAAGATTTTGCAGATGAAATGGAAGCCACTTTCAATTTCAAGACACAAGTGGAAATGGAAGTTAATAAACTTCATGGTTATCCAAAGAAGAATAGTGGTAATACGTATGCTAGAAAACCTAGTATGCAAACCTATTATTATCCCAGACCAACTCCTCAAGATGTTTTAATAGAGGAAAGAGATTGGAATCAAACTAACACCTCTTATAGTGGAAGCGAGATTTATGAATGGAATCTCGATGGATTGACTGATAGACAGTTAACTATTTTAGTTCATAGGATGCTTATGTATGCTACCATCTGCAAGAGCGTTAATAACACTGACAGGACTATTTGCAAGATGATTATTGCAGGTTTTACGGGTCAATTAAGAGGTTGGTGGGATAATTATATGACCCTCGATGCAAAGGCAGCAGTCATAAATGCTAAGGCTGCAACTGAAGGAGTTGATAACTTAGGTTTTGCTTTAGTTAAAAATAGAGAAGACGCTGTTTAAACTTTGGTCTTAACCATCCTAGAACATTTTAGTGGTAGATTTACCAATCAATATGAAACCATTAGATCTTTACTAAATGGTCTTAGATGTAGACACTTAGGTGAGTTTAGATGGTATAAAGACAATTATTTAAGTCGGGTAATGGAACTTCCCGAAAATGGCTTAGAATTCTGGAAAGCCAAATTTATTGATGGTTTACCTTCTTTATTTGCGGAAAGAGTGAAAAAGACTCTTAGAGATCCGCAAGGAATTATCCCCTATAATAATTTTACCTATGGAAAGCTTATTGGAGCTTGTATGCAAGAAGGCATAAATTTGTGCAATGAGTTAAAACTCTCAAGACAGCTAAAGATGGATAAGCTTAGAGAAAAGTCTCAATTAGGAGATTTCTGTACTCAGTTCGGTTTGCCAGATGCTTCTAAAGGCACCAACCGAGAAATTTCTAAATTAGAATCTCATAGATCTCATCATAAGAAAAGAAGATCTAGAAGAAGGACTAGAGAAGAACGAGATGAGCGTAGGGCTCATCGTAAATCTCATAGATTTACTAGGAATAGGTCAAGACGAAATCTTGATAAGATTAAGTGTTATAAATGTGGAAAATTTGGGCATATAGCTCCAAATTGTAAGCTAGAAAAGCTTAAGACTCTAGAACTTGATGATGATATTCAAGAAAAGATTTATAGTTTTTTATATACTTCTGGTTCCGAATCAGATTATGATGATTCTAAAGCAAGTTATGCAACAGAGGAGGAGCAACCCGAGTCATCAAGTAAGGTTCAACAAGATTTGAATGATGTTTGCAAATGCCATGGTGATAGTTGTCACTGCGAACATGATGAATTCTATAAGCTACAATCTCAGTTCAAAGACATGAATATGTTTACTATCACTGCAGATAATGTGATAGAACTTTTAAAAGAAGTTACCGGTAATACTCTTCGTGAAAAGATCATTCAAATGGCTGCTGGTAAAACTAGCTCTTCGTCTAATATTCCTAATGATAAAAAGGTTAAAGATGAGTTTAATTATTCTGCTCCTTATTCCTTGTCTGAAGTTCATAATAGACTCTCTTCTAAACAAACCATGATTATTCGCGATATCTCTTTTGATGATTTAAAAGGAGAAATTGAACATTTGAAGGAAGAAATTAAATTTCTTAAACAAAATCATATTATTTGTGATCACCGTCTTACTCAAATTGAGTCTGCTAATAGCAAAGGAAAAAATAAGGTTGATGATTCTACTGCTGAAGAAAATATTCTTGCCAACACTTTGAATATTGATCCAAAACAAAATATGTTTTTAGAAATGATGCAAATTGTTACAGCTCATAAATGGTATGTTAAATGTACTATATTAATTGATAATACTTTTTCTATAACTAACATTGCTATGATTGATAGTGGCGCTGATATGAGTTGCATTCAAGAAGGTCTAGTACCTACTAAATATTTTGAAAAAATAACTCATATGGTTAAATCTGCTTCTGGTCATGCTTTAGATATAAAGTATAAATTATCTAATACTCGTATTTGCCAGAATAAAGTTTGCATTCCTCACTTCTTTTTCTTAAAAATCGGTTATACCCTCCTATTATTATACCCTCCTATTATTCTAGGAACTCCTTTTATAAATGCTAAAGGATTTTCTGCTACTTATAAAAATCAAGATATTAGTTATACTTTTATCACTGAGCCTATTTCTAGAGATATTAATGCTCTAATTGAAATGAAACAAAAGCATGTTGATTATTTACAACTTGAAATATTTAGTATGAATATAGTCGATACTTTAAAATCTACTAAAGTACAGGAAAAAATTAAACTAATTTCTGAAAGAATGGCCGTTGATATTTGTGCTGATCATCCTAGTGCTTTTTGGAATCGAAAAAAGCATATTGTAACTCTTCCATATGAAGATGATTTCTCTAAAGAAAATATCCCTACCAAATCACGTCCTTGTCAAATGAATACCGAATTGGTTGAATTCTGCAAAAAGGAAATTGATAATTTATTACAAAAAGATTTGATAAAGCCTTCCAAATCACCTTGGTCGTGTACTGCTTTTTATGTTAATAACGCAGCAGAAAAGGAACGAGGTGTTCCTGTGTTAGTTATAAATTATAAACCTTTAAATAAATTTTTAAAATGGATTAGGTATCCTATTCCAAACAAAAGGGATTTATTATCAAGATTATATGATGCTAATATCTTTTCAAAATTTGATTTAAAATATGGATATTGGCAAATTCAAATATTTAAAAACCATTCTTATAGAACGGCATTTAATGTTCCGTTTGGACAATATGAATGGAATGTAATGCCCTTTGGTTTAAAAAATGCTCCCTCGGAATTTCAAAAGATTATGAATGATATTTTTAATCCTTATTTAGAATTCATCATAGTTTATATTGATGATATTTTGGTATACTCAAAGACTCTTGAAATGCATATTAAGCATCTAGACATTTTCAAGAAAATAGTTATTCAAAATGGTTTGGTCATATCTAAACCTAAAATGAGTCTTTTTCAAACAGAAGTTAGATTTTTGGGTCATTTGATCTGTCAAGGAAAAATGACTCCTATTTAGCGATCTATTGAATTCGCATCAAAATTCCCTGATATTATTACAGACAGGACGCAATTGCAGCGGTTTCTGGGAAGTTTAAATTACATTTCCCCCTTTTATAAAAATTTGTCTCGAGATTTAGCTCCGTTATATGACAGGCTAAAAAAGGATCATAACAAGCCTTGGACTAATAGTCTCACAGATCTTGTAAAGACTATTAAAGAAAGAGTTAAATCTTTGCCTTGTTTAACCCTTGCTAATCCTGTTTGGCCAAAGATCGTTGAGACAGATGCGTCCAATATGGGTTATGGTGGAATATTAAAACAGATTAACCCGCATGATAAAAATGAATACCTTATTCGGTTTCATTCAGGAAAATGGAGCGATGCTCAGAAAAAATATGCAACGGTAGCTCATGAAATGTTAACTATCGTTAAATGTGTTTTAAAATTTCAGGATGATCTTTACAATCAGAAATTTGTGATAAAAACAGATGCTCAATCAGTCAAATATATGTTTGATAAAGATTTTAAACATGATGCATCAAAATTAATATTTGCTAGGTGGCAGGCTTAATTAGCCCCTTTTGATTTCGAAATTCATTATAAAAAAGGAAGTGATAATTCCCTCCCAAACTTCTTATCAAGAGAATATCTTTCTTCTGATGAGTTTTCTTGACTTCTTTCTTGATAAAGATTTGGTTACAATTTTAAAGGTAGTTCCTCTTAATAAAGATTTAAAGGAACTTATTTTATGGAAAATTATAGATGGAATGATGATAGATATCGACAATAATTACTTGATTGAACAAGAGTTTTATGAAAGATTTTATTGTGATGAAGTTTATAACCTCTTAAATGATTAAAACATATAACCTCTTGAATGATTAAAATTAAATGTTATGTTTGCAGGATGGATCCTCCTTGGATAACCAAGGCTAGAGGAAAAGGCAGTTATACTCGCGGAAGGGGAAGATCATCCCCATCCCCAAGTTCATCAAGATCATCATACGGATCTTCATCATCTAATACTCCAATTATACAAAAAGGAGGAATGAGTTTATATAACTTAAACTCTAGAGCACAAGAAAGAGCTTCATCATCAATACATCTCGAAGATATTCCAGAAAGTGATCCATTATATGCTAAACTACAGGAGTTTATAACTCAAAAGCAAGATAATTCTTTTGCTTCAATTGCCAAAGAAGAAGTTGATGATATCAAAACATATGAAAAGGCAGAAAAAAAAGAAATGATATTTCTCTTAGAAAACTCTGACATACAGAGAAGAGAAGAACCTTGGAAGATATTCCAAAGGTATTTAGTTAATGGACTTTATTTTCCGGGTGAGTCATACAAAACTCGGAAATATTATGAGACTCTGCTGATAAGCACAGGTGTTATAACAATGAGAGGCATAAACATACTTGGTTTATAAAAGTATGTGCCAAGATATTTGCTAATCCTATACCAAATTGGTTTTTAAACTGGTGGTCATACCATGGGCCAACAATAAAAATATTGCCCAAACCATTTCTCAAGTTATACAAAGAATGGATCAAGGTTTCCCCAGATCTCAACAAGTTATATCATCAAGAACATATTTGTTATTTTCAACAGATTGAACAGATATACTTTTTTATAGAATTCTCTGTTCCATGGATTCATAAATGGGTTCCGGAGGTAGATTTCACTAAGGAACAAATCCCTTGCCTATACAGAACTTATTATAATAATTTTTGGGACAAGTTGATGAAGAAAGATCCTCAAACAAAATCTTTATACGGACAAGAATTGCTGGATCTAATAACAAAAACCATACAGGATTATAAATCAATTCCTAATAAAGGAATTATGACGAATGACTCAACCTCCGTAAAACATATGGCTAGAAAAATTTCTAATCATGATGAAGGAGAACAAAATGAAATGATTATGAATTATCTAGAAGAAGTAAAGAAGAAGATTCTTCTAAATATAAGTCATTACGCAAAATCAGATTCGTCAATGCGTAGTGAAACAAGTGAAGATATGCACGAAGCCCAACCATATGAAGAAGAAAGTCCAGTAGATGCACTGAAGAAAGCCGAAGATTTTTTGGCAAAATTAAAGGACAAAATATAAAAAACGAAGTGTAAAGCTTATACGCGTCGGTAGCGGGCCCGCGCTACTGTAGCAACACTGTTCACAACAGTAGATACACTGTTACTAGGACCCAGATAGGGGCCCAGTATCCTGTACAAAGATGCTTTCTTTTTTTCTATAAATAGGCTTGTTTTTCTTTAATTGAGAGCAGGTTTTAGAAACCCTCTCTCCTTCTTTCTACTTTCTCTCTCCCCACTTGTAAAATATTTTCAAGTATTGTAAGATTACCGGACTTATTATTATTATTATTATTATTATTATTATTATTATTATTATTATTATTATTGGAGAGCCAAAATTGGGTGTCAACATGCATTACATTCTCTATTAAAAAAATTTGTACCATTGTCGGATCTTACTTTTTTAACTTGCTTGCTGAACTTAGTTTGAACTAGAGCAAAAAATGATTTCAAGATAACAACAACATCACTTGTGAATTTCAGTAAAAACAACCAAACCATTCTTGAATTATCATCCACAACAGTCAGGAAAATCTAAAACCATTATGAGTAACAGTTCTGTAAGGTCCCCATACATGAAGATGTATCAGATCAAAAATAGCATTTGTTCTAGATACACTTATAGGAAATGGAAGCCTGGTTTGCTTTGCTAAAGGACATATGGGACAATTATCACATACATCATGAGTAGCATCTTTGTAAAGTCCCTTCAAGATTCTAAATGAAGGATTACCCATCCAATAATGCCATCTCAATGATTGTGAGTCTGCCTTGGTCAGCAAGCACTTGTTATTAGCAGCCTCTGTCTGAGGAGAACATCTAGGAAAGTAATACAGCTCTTCCAATTCCTTACCAATCCCCTTCACCTCTCCATTGAAAAGGTCCTGAAAAACACAGAACTCAGGAAAGAAATGAACAGAACATTTCAATTGTCTAGTCAACTGAGATACTGACAGCAAGTTATACTTACCTTCAGGAACAACCAGAACATTTTTTAATACACCTCCAGCAGGTATTATGCAACTACCTGAATGAGTAACCACTATAGTGTGGCCATTAGGCAAATAAACTCTCCTTCTTGTGGCTTTGTTATGATCACTAATATTATCCAAATTTTCAGACTTAGGAGTCATGTGACATGTTGCCCCAGAGTCTACAATCCAATGACTTTATTTACTAGAGCTTTCATACTTATTATTAACATTCAAAACAACATCATAACTACTCCTTCTGTTAGAATCTAAGAGGGCATTAAGATCATTGAAATTACCTGCCATGTTAACCATCTCTTCAGTTTTCTCTTCTTCATCAAGGAACCTCAATATTTTTTGATACTACTCTGGAGTATATGTTGACTTCATAGCAACTGCCTGCAAATTTGTTCTAACAGAATTGAAATCATGTGCATTAGCATTAGCTTTATGTCCTTCATCAATTGACCCAAAAGCATCCACATTGCATTTGTCAACTTGCACATTATTTGCTAGATCTTTTCCCTTGTTTGAGTTCATTCCTCTTGCTGCATTGGAGGATCTATAATCACCAGCATGATCATACTTCTTTTTAAACTTCCAATCCTCAGGATATCCCATAAGTTTATAGCAGATGTTTTTAGTGTGCCCATGCATTTTGCAATGGTCACAAAACATATTCCAGTTCACTTTCTTCTTGCCATTATAGCTTCTTCTTCCAACATACTCACCCCTATCTCCATGATCTGTATTTCTATTTCCATAACTCATCTTGCCTGCATACAATGATGTGGCCTCGAGTATATCTCCTCTTGTGCGCATTCCTGATGTAATTATTTGACTCTCGTCTGAAACTATCATCGCATATGCTTTGCCAACATTAGGCAAAGGGTTCATCATCAAGATTTGGCTTCTTCCAGGACCATACAACTCATTCAACCCCATTAAGAAATCAAATAGTCGCAGATATTGTATGTGATCTACATATACTCTAGATCTATCACAATTACATGAATGAGGGGGCACAAATGCATCAAATTCATCCTAAAGCAACCATAACTTGGTAAAATAAGCTGAAACAGTTAGGTTACCTTGATGAATTGTGCAAATATCCCTGTGTAGTTGATAGATCCTCGATTCATCTACCTTATCGAATCGTTCCTTCAAGTCTTCCCATACTGTTGCAACATCTGAAGCATACATTATCTCACTTAGCAGCTCATTCGAAACAGTATTCATGATCCATGCCAACACGAATACATTGCAGTTGTCCCATTGTTCATCTAATTCAGGTGTGTAATCACCCTTCTTACACGTCCCAAGCACAACACCAAGCTTACTCTTAGCTCGAAGATTGATCACCATTGATCAACTCCACAACGAGTAATTTTTTGATCCAGTAAGTTGGACTGTAGTTAATACAGATCCAGGGGTGACCGATGGATGGAGATAAAGAGGATGATTCCTCTTTGATTCGATCAATTCCATCGTTTCTACAGCAACATAAGAAGAAGAAGTCGTTGTTGTTGTATCGCCTCCAATCGTCATTACAAATCACAAAATCTCTATTTTCCATAATCGAATCTACAGTTTGAATCAAAGAATTATTGACTCAATGCTCTGATACCATGATGAAATTTAGAGAGATTTGGGAATATTCTTTATGTTGATTATTCAAGATACTTCACATACAATGAGGATTAGACCTCTACTTATACACATGGCAGTAACTGCCTTCTAATATCTTCTAACTACCTTCCTAACAGTCTTAACAAACTAACTAATTATATTCTTATCACATTTAATTAATTACTTAACGAACTTCTTCTATGCTATCTTCAATACTTTGTTTCCCCGTTTTATGTTTTAAATAATGGTGTGACATGTTTCTATTCTTGAAATAACATGGTTTTTTTTTATTTATTTAGTCATTATAAATTATCAATGTGTAAAAAATCACTTACTAGTTGATTTTGTTAATTGAACATGTTTTTGTAAGTTGTTCAACATAGTTGCAACTAATGTTAAAAAATAAATCAAGCTAGGTTGATTTTGCCTCTCTTAATCATATTTATGAATTAATTGTTAGAGATTTACAACACTTTTTTGATCAAGTTGCATAATTGATGATTTTTTTTGGGTAAAATAGGAGATTTATAGATTAACTTAGTTCATTACAAGCTTGAGAAGCATTCCCCCACTTGAATAATATTGGTCGTGGTATAACTGCTTGTTTATCCATCAGGGCTTGTAATTGTTCTTAAAAAAAAAATTCCTAATGGTGTCTATTGCTAATAGTGATGTGACACACACATAAGGAACTTCAAAAAGAATAGGATTTCCCCATAGCTCCCTACTTATCTCCCTCCTTTGTCATTGCATATGTCATCTTGTTCAGTTCCCTGAACACATTTGTGTTAGTGTTTCTCCCATCTTCCACATCAAGTACATGCATTCAGAAATTAAGTTAGTGTGATGTAGGTGATCTTTTGTAATCATATAAACCATACTAACTGAGTCTGTTTTTGCTTCAAGTGGTCTTAAGCCATTTTCTTTTGCTTGTCAAAGTGCATGAATGATTGCTATATTTTTCGCCTAAATTGCATTTGTGTGAGCCAACTTTTTTGTGAAGCCGCATATCCACTCTCCATTGTGATTTTTTATCATTCCCCCAATGACTCCAAGCCCAAGAGAGGTTCTGGTTGTGCCGTCTATGCTGAGTTGATAAGTACCTTGAGGTGGGGGTACTCATTGGACAAATTATAGATGTTTTCTTTGTTTCTTATTGTTGTTGTTGTTGTGTCGATCAGGAGGTGGTATTCAATAACACTAGTCATCACAAGACTTGTTTTGACTATGTATTTGTTTCGATTAAATACATTGTTATTTCTTCCTAGCCACAAATGTCATAAGCTGAACAGGAATATCAATTTCCTTGGTATCCATCTATTGAATTGCTTATTCTTAATGGATCTCTAGGCTTACTCTCTATATATATATATGTTGGTTGCATTCATGCTTGAGGGAACTATCTCTCCCCTGGAAGTGTTATGGAGTGTGAGTTCCCTCCAAAAGGTCCTTGTTTTGGGGTAGTGGAAGAGTATATGTGATATTCTTTGCTTTGGTGCACACAAACATTGTCACATGGATCCTTCTACTCACGACTTTGCCAATTGAACCCTCGAACATACTGAAACTCAACATTTTAAACCCTTTTGGCTTCGTGTGCATGGTAAAAATAACATGTCATCATCCACATCAAATTTTTAATGACATGTCATTTATTTTTACTTTATTTTAAAAAAATTAATTTCTTCTTCTTTTTCATTATGTTTCTCCTTCACTGCCCCTATCCTTGACTACTCCCCTCCATGTTTTACACCAAAAACACCATTGCAATTTTGTATCCTTACCTGAAACACTACCTTAAATAATTATAAACCATCGTTCTTCTCCAAATTTTCATCATTCATAATTTTGTCATATATTTTTGACCTACGTCTCCGTCCCCCACTTGAACCACCGTGAATTCGTTTCCTCCATTATTGTCGACGAACCACACTACAGTATCTAAATATTCTCTAATACCGACGAACCACATTAAAATATCTTAATATTCTTTAGCATCTTCATATAATTTTACACAACACACTTCACCTAATTTCACAAAGACATACAACAATTACTCTTTACTCTCCAAAATCACCGAATTTTTGTCACTTCACCACCTGAAAAATTACCCCTCCCCGGCTCCCCCGTTTTCCCAATAACTTTTCTCCGTATAATTTAATCTCACAAACATTGAAACAATTACCGCCGAAAAGGATTTTTGAAAATGAGAGAAATGGGAATTGGGTTGGGGAAGAATGGGTGGGTAGATAGAGAAAAGAAATTGGGAGAAAAAACAAAAAAATGACAAACTCTATATTTATTTATTTATTTTGTCTTTTTATTCATTTTTCTCTTTTTCTTATAATTGTTGTGAAAGCACGTGCTTGTTCCAGTTCAACTATTAAGTTGCCACGTACACTTGGTCAACGGTTAGATGGGTTTAAAATGTTGTGTTTCAGTGGATTCGAGGGTTCAGTTGGCAAAGTCGAGAGTAGAAGGGTCCATGTGACAAACGAAGTCAAGTACATGGATCTTTCAGGTCATTCCCGCCTTAAAATAATAATAGTAAAAGAATGTGAATAGAGTTGTGACTAGAATGCTGACATTGAAAATGGTGGAATTATGCCGATGATTGCAACTAATTTTTGAAGAGAAAGAAATAAAGAAGGAAAAAAATAGGAGAAAGAATAAGAAAAAAAAGGTTAAAACTATAAAATAAAATAAAAACAAGAAAATACATTTTATGATAAAATACTCACAAAACTAATATTATAATCATTATTTTAAATTTCATACACTCTCTATGTAGATTGCCAAAAAATAGAAGTTATAATACCAATGTAAAATTGTTCTAGGGGATAATAGACCCGCAAAGTTCAAAAAAATTTTAAAAACAGGTCTTATTTTAATGGGTAATAATGTATTTTCTATTTTAAATTTAACAAATTTCTTTTTTAGGAGCTTTTATTTATTTTTTTGATTACTCAAATCTATATATAATATAAAGCTAGATAAAAGAAAGGTAATGTGGCACCTTTCTTTGGCCAAGGATCCTATTTATCTTCTTCTTTTTTTTTCATTTTTTTGACATTTTTTTCTAGTGTTTTTAATTACTAGCATACGTACCTGCGTGTTGCGTGGATATTTTAAAATGAATAATTTTTAATTTAAAAATAATTAATATGAATTATTATTATGTATTAAAATTCTAGGTGCAATCATATATAACGTTTTGATTTTATATTAATAGTTGATGCTATCCTAATCTATGTGGAGTGGGGATACATTCTTTACAGACACCACACGTTTTTCTAACAACTTCAATGAAAATTAATAATAGCATATGTGGTGTGTATTAGATTGATAATTGTGTTAATTAATTAAATTTAAAATTTATAGATTGAATTTGAACCTAGCATTAAAAATAATGACTCTAACTTTAGTAAGAATATAAATATAATTTGCAAAGCATATTGCAACCTCTTTAGCACACTCCTCTCTAGTTCAAACTTGCAAAGCAAAACGATTTTCATTTAATCATACAAATATAAATTCATAAAATAAGGATACACAAAATCAATTTTGTTCTAAATTATTAGAATTTTTTCCATAAATGCTATTTTTTTTCAATATATATTTTGCTCATTTCAAAATTATTTATCTATATAGATTTTTTTTAATTGAGATTGATAAAGATAGTTGCAAACCACCTTATCTCTAAATAAGAATGTATATACAATTAATTTTTTTATTCATAAGTATAAAATATTTAAAAAATTTATAAATTAATTAATAAGTAAAAATTACATGAAGTGAGACAGAAGGGTAGGCTATGTGTAGATGTTTTTTTTGGAATTTGCTAGTATATTGTTTTAATTAAAAGTTTAATTTTTTTGTGAAATTGTAAATTAGTAATGGAATCATTAATTAAAAAAAATAAAATAGATATTATATTTTTTATTTTTTATTTTTGAACAATGTTATCAAAATTATTAGAGGATGCACAAAATCAATTGTATTTTAAATTATTAGAATTTTGTCCACGGTGTTATATTTTTGTTCAATATGTTTTGTTAATTTCAAATTAATTATCTATACACATTATTTAGACAAAAACATTTAATGTTGCGATTAATAAGGATAGTTACAAACCACCTTATCTATAAAAAAAAAAAGTGATGAAATTAATAAGGATAGTTACAAACCAGTTTATCTCCAAAAGAGAATGATATTAGAATTAATATTTTTTATTAATTCAATATTTTAAAAAATCTATAAATTAATTGATAAGTAAAGACTACATGAAGAGGGGAGAAATTGAAGGATACGCTACGTGCTGAGAAAATAGGCAAATTAGTTTTATCTTTTAAATTTTAAATTTTAAAATTAATTATTCAAAATTTTCAAAACTTACACGTTTGGATACTATTTTGAAAAACTACCATTTTTTAGAAAAAAAAAAAAAGGGATCCCTCAGAAGTAGAAGTAGTTAAGTTCTTTTTATTCTTATTTATTTTTCCAAAACCGTATCGTTTTTTTTAGTGTTTACCCTTTTTATTTTTATTGTCAAATGTTAAATTAATTTAATTCATAAATTTTAGATATTAATTTTTCCATATAATTTATATGCAGATTATTATTTTTTTAATTAAAAAAATGCAAACGTGGGGGGGTTCCTTTTTTTAAAAAAAAAAACTGATTTTTTTTTAATTTCTTTCCTATATTATTATATAATGAAAAGATTAAAGAAAATAGGATAGTAATTCTTGTTTGTAGAAATCTTTTTGAAAATTAGTATAAAATTATTTTGAAAATTATAGTTAGCTTTAAAATTATTTGTGAGTTAGTAAGTTTATTTTATTTTAGTTAAATTTTGATCTATTTATTACAATAATTGAAATTATGGAGTTATTAAAAGGAAGAAAACGTCCCCTCTCTCTCTCTCTCTATATATATATATATATATATATATATATACACTCATGCATCAGATTCTAAGCACTGGGCATGAGATGAATCAAAAATTGCCCACGCACAAGATGCTAAGCACTGGGCGTGAGGTGGGGTGTTAATGACAAAAGTCCCACATCGGTGGTTAATGAGATGGGTGGACTCCTTATAAGGCTTGGACAATCCTTCTCCCTTTGAGCTAGCTTTTAGGGTGTGAGTTAGGCCTAAGACCTAATTTAACAAGATCACAAGTCAAACAATTTTTTTGCTTCAGTAGTCGTATATATACTTGTACTACACATGTACTTTAAAATCAACATAGCACCAAACAAACTCAACAAAAATTATAGGCTTGATTAACAAATGCCAAAATCAAATAGAAAATGAAGTAATGTAGACATAAATTAATAGATAATGGCCAGAAAGACTAATAAGAAAATAAGAAGAAAGGCAGAGAAAGCAATAATAATCATGCAAAACCAGATAAAATTTTCTCTTTCCTTTCTCTAAAATTCTCTCTTTCCTCGGTTATTGATTTGCAAATGGGGAATGGAAAAGACGTGTAGATGTAGGGTAGTTAAGTAAGTGGAGTATTATTCTCACTTTTAGGTAGTTTTAGATTTCTTTTTATTCTTTCAATATTCATTTACGGATTATTGTAATTTGGAAAGCAATTTTTTTATTCAAAAATAAAATTGTTTTAAAAGTTTCTTTGTGCGCAGAAATTTGAAACCGTAGATAACTTACTGTTTGTTTTAGTTAATTAAAAAAATTAAATTCCTAATCACCCTGTTTTTTTTAAAACGTGGGAAATTATAATTTTTTTTTAAACTAAAAATTTGACATGTGTCATTCTAATTTTAATTATTGACATGTGTTATATTTTTAAAATTATTAATTATTATTTATTTAAAATTCTGAAATTTTGTGGTGTTGACATGTCTTATTTTTTCTTCTCCTTTTATATATAGATAGATTATTGTACAAAAATGAACAATTACTACTCCACTTATTCATATTCTTTAATATAGTAACTTAATTGTCTTAATTCTCATTACTCCCATGACTTTTGATAATCATAACTTCTAATTCATATTAATAGTCATGTTTATGATATCTTTTTGTATTCCATATTATGGTCCTATAAATAGAGGCATTAGAAAATTTTGTTACAAAATAAATGATCAAATTTATTTGTATAGTAGAGCTATGGATTAACTAGGTGAAGTCATCTCATCTTTTTGGCCAAGAATTTCAATTTTTTTTTAACAACTTTAAAAAATATTATTTTATATGTTAGTTTTTTACTTATATGAGATTTGATTATTTTATTGCATGTGCTTTTTTTTGTTGGATGGAAAATTTTCATTTTTGTCATGACATTTGATGAACGGATTGAATTTTATCTATATGTAAGTCGTAGTTTTATTACTTGAATTTTATTGAAAGAACTTGACAAGAAATTCAAGTAATGCAAATTTTATATCAAATATTTAATGTGAAATTGCTACAAAATCATTTTTTAATTTCCTTTAATGTAAAACTTAATGGTCTTTATTTTCATTACTCTCATGACTTTTTATTATTATAACCTCTATAATAATTAATAGTCAAATTTATAATATTATTTGATATTCTAGGTTGTAGTCCTATAAATAGAGATATTGTAAAACTTTGTTGAAATTAGCACATTAACATTTTAATTTGTCATGTTTTCAGTGCTTGTTATGTTGATGCTTTGGTTGACTTGAAAGAATAAGATGAAGGCTATTGAATGGTGATTGTGGGTTGTGGAATTGGACATCGACAAAAGCTCGGAAGATTGTTCATTGATTTTATATTTTTTTAAATGTTTTAATGATTAAATCGTAAGAATGATATTGTATTATTTATTTATTTTAGTTATTTCATTTTATTTTATTTTGTATTTTATATAAAGTTTTGATTGTTGTAAATTTATAATTTTTTTGGTTCAAAATAGTAAGTTATGACTTTGTTGGACATAATTATCTCTCTCTTCTTTCTTTTTTGGCCTTTAACTTCCTCAAAAATGTCTAAATATATTTTTTTCCCCATGAATTTTCAATTACAAATTCTTCACTACAAGTTTTAAATAACACTAAAATCCACACAATAATGCCTTGAGTCTCTTGAGTTTTTCATCTTTACGAGTATAATCTCTGGCACATAATTATATTTATTTATTTATTTTAATAAATTTTTTTATAGTAGAATAATAAATATATCAATCAATCACTCTTTCATATTTTTAATGCAAAACTTAATGGTCGTTATTTTCATTACTCTCATAATTTTTATTACCATAAACTCTAAAATAATTAATAGTCATATTCATGACATTATTTGTTATTCATATTATAGTCCTATAAATAGAAGCATTGTAAGATTTTGGAGAGATGATCACATTAGCCTTTTAAATTGTTATGTTTTCGGTATTTATTTTATTCATATTTTAGTTTGACTTGAAGAATAAAATGAATGTTATTGAATGGTGATCGGCGTGTGGGAATGGATGTCGACAAGAACTCGAAAGATTGTGTATTCATTTCTTATTTTTTCTTTTTATTTTTTAATGATTAAGATTATAAGAATAATGTTGCATTTTTTTTTAGTTCTCTTTATGACTTCCTTTTGTTTTGTATTTATAATTTTTTTTTTACTATCGTGAGTTTATATTTTCTTTTGGTTCAAAAGAGTAACGTATGACTTTGTTGAAGGTCATCTAACTATGTTGAAGGTCATCTAACCACTAACCAAACATTTTTCTCTATGAAATCAATTATATGTCTCAATAAATATATATTGATATCTTATCGTCTTTCATAACTGCGCGAAGCGCGGACAAGTTCACTAGTTTATAATCTTAAAATTTAACCTGAAGAATGCTTATTATAACAAACCCCTTCTTCATCAATTTAATACGTTTTGACTTTTGATCCTAAATTGTATGGGATAATTTCAGAGACCTCCCTCCAGATTTCGCTCTATAACACTCACCTCCCCTATGGTTTACGATATTACGTCTACCTCCCTTATTTTCATTTTCTTGTAACCATTCTTTAAACCTATTTAAAATAAATATAAATTAATTTAGATTTGACAATTTTACCCTTCTATATATTAATTTCTTCATATTAATAAATATTATATAAAAAATAACTCATTTAACAAATACTTTAAAAATAAATTAGCACAAATACATTAATACTATTATATATATATATATATATATATATATATATATATATATATATATACACGTTTTTTTTTATCAAACAAAGATCAAAGTCTTAATTCAAGCTGACCCACCATTTTCACCAAATGTTAACTCTTCATCTCCATTTTACCTTTACCAATTCACTGATGATCCCCCCCCCCCCCCCACACACACAATAACCCATCATTTTCCGGCAATAATTTCTTCAAATCGAAGATAAAAATGAACTCCCCAAGAGAGAAATCCGATAAGAACGATCAGATTTTGTTCTAGTTAAACATTTCCACGAGTGAAGAAGAAAAATGATCCAAGAAATAGAGATAAATCGTTGAAAATTAGATCTAAGCTAGCATATAGAAGGGTAAAATTGTCAAATGTAAAATAATTTATATTTATTTTAAATAGGTTTAAAGAATGGTTACAAGAAAATGAAATAAGGGAGATAGACGTAATATCTTAAACCACATGGGAGATGAGTGTTATAGAACGAAACTTGGAGGGAGGTCTCTGAAATTATTCCATTTATTTATTGAACAAGCAGTGATTAACACCTCATTTAGATGGTTGTTTACCCCTTGTATTGTATTGTATTGTATTGTTAGTGTAAATGCAACATTTATTTTTGATTATTACTTAAATTTTATTGTATAGTATGGTTAAATCCATCTTAGGTAACAACGGAATGACTCATTTTATGTAATGACTGATTTAGTGTGATCACGTTGTTACCTTAATATTTTCTTTTCATTTCTTATTTAATAATTATATTTCATCTTTTACCTATCTTTTTCGTAGTAACTCTATCTCGTATCTTACTTTTCTAGTATATTTATTATTCAAATTATGAATATGTGATATTATGTAAGGATGAAAAATAATACAATCTATCCAAAAATTATATATATTAAATTAATATAATATAATACAATACAAACATAATACCATACAATATGATACAATATGAAACAATATGAAACAACACTTCGACAACCATCCAAACAAAGTGTAGAAGTTTGGAAACATCCATTTACAAGGTCATTGAGTAATGTAAATTTCATGGCTAATTAACAGAGTTGGGTGACATAATTAATTACGGCCCATATATGCTGCTGCTTCTTCTTCTTCTTCACCGAAGCTATTAAACATTCAATTTTTCTGCAATTATCTTCAAAGTTGACCACAAAATCCATGGCGCATTTGCTAGGAGGATTAGCTGCACCTTTTCTCTGCAAATCCATTTCCGCTTCTTCTTCTTCCAACTACAATTACACATCCGCTTCATCTTTTGATTCTCTCTACATTAAACGTGCAGCCGAGTTAGCTGACAAATCGGCCGGATTTACCGCTCCTCATCCTAACTTCGGCTGCGTTATCGCTGCTCCAAATGGTGGAGGTACGGTTGTCGGAGAAGGTTACTTATACGCCGAAGGGACAATTCCGGCGGAAGTGCAGGCTGTTGAAGCCGCTGGCGAGCAGTGTCGAGGTGCTACTGCTTATCTTAATATGGAACCTGGAGACTGTCACTGTGATAACAGTGCCGTTTACGCCCTAATCAAGGTATATTTATTCAATTTGATATACTTGAGCACTTCATTCCATTCAACAAAACTAATTTGTCTATTTACCTGTCCTTTATAAAGATAACTCCTCTATTACATGTAAAATTGGATTGGTAAAGTTAAAGATATTTTTTTTTTTGTGAGAATTGAGAAAAAGTCACTCAAAGAATACTGGCATATACTACAAGTATACAAAATGATATTTCTTTAAAGAATTCACAGACATAAAGACATTTACTAGATTACTTTGCTGTATTTAAGATCCCAATTGCATCTCTTACTTTTAGAAACATAGATGTTTCATGAGAAGAACCCATGCACGCGTTTGGACTGCTTTCCAGACTCTTATCCTTTTGCTGCTTGACTGTAATGTTAGAAGCATAGATAATAGTCCAATCTTGGCTTCAATGGAAGTGAACTCTGTTGTTAACAATTTGTGCTTTTATTGGAATGCATCCAGCTTCACGTATTATGGTTTTAAGGAGCATGGTAC
Organism: Solanum commersonii; assembly: GCA_029007595.1. Taxonomy (NCBI): domain Eukaryota; kingdom Viridiplantae; phylum Streptophyta; class Magnoliopsida; order Solanales; family Solanaceae; genus Solanum; species Solanum commersonii. The sequence goes on along the minus strand of JAJTWQ010000236.1, from coordinate 473,880 downwards.
CGTAATGCATTCTTGTTGGGAGGAGAAGTTCATGTAACACTTAAAAGACTTATCTGTTTCACCATCTTATTAGACAGGAAGATTGATTGCAAAAGTTGATAATATATGTATGCTTTTGTGTTAAAGTTTAGTGGGAAATGCAATTGATGCATCTTTGTTAGGCAGAGATTAGTAGAGTTGTTGTTGGGATACGGCATCCGTTGCAACACCTTCGTGGCAATGCCATTCACGCATTGAGGAGTGAAGGTCTTCAAGTTGATGTGCTTGGGGAAGATGCACAGAATAAGACTATTGAGGTAATCTAATATGTAGTACATCCTGGATAATGCACTTGATGGGTTTCTGTGTAGCAAATTAACTGTTGTAAGCTCTCAATTCTTAGTTCTGGAGCAATAAAACATTCTACACCTAAAGAATAAAAACATAGCGCTAACTGCACTTTGATTTCTTCATCATATGCGTCCTTGTTTTTGCCTTGCTGTTATGGTGAATATCTATCTACTTCCCATATTTGATAGAATTAGAAGTCTCAATAACGACCAAAAATAAAAGAGTATCACATTGATGGTATGGTGCTAAATGTTATATACTCATTTTGCTACCTTTAGAAGAAATCTTAGCTAAATAGCTTTTATGGTTTCCTGGAATTTAAAATATTCTATAAAAGTTGCATGTTATCATCTTCGAAAGGAATTATATCATTGATGCATGCTTACATCTGATTATTAGCATTTATATTAAATCACCACAAATTATATGCTAATTTCAACTTGTCTGATTCAGACTCCTTGCTAGATACCAAGAATTTTCACTAGCAAAATTGCAAAGAAAATTATGGTATTTAAGTATGGGCCTGAGACTTAATTCAAGTACAGGATTCTCATTGCTGTGTCACATAGGTCACACCAGAAAATCGAGCAAATTGCCTCAGTTTTCATCCCTCCATGTTTATTCATTCTTCAGTCCTGGAAATATCAGTGTGAAAGGTTTGGAATGCAAGAATTTGTTAATTGAAGCAGTATTTTGTACATCTTTGCAATTTGTAAGTGTCAAATATTTTTCTTTATCTTTTATTTTTTGGGATCAAGTAAGGGTACATTTTATTTACAAAAGTACCAGGTACAAAGGTCTGACTGTTGCTTCTTTGACAAATTAAGGAGTCCTTGAAGTTCAACTTGGTATTAACATCCTTTACGAAATCTGTCTTACACCAAAAAGCCCAAGACTGTAAAAACATCTCTATTTAGTGTTGGGGACAGTTTCCTCTTTCTCTTCAAAACATCTGGAGTTGAGCATTTTCCAGACTTCCCGAAAAATGCAAGCAGGAAGGTTTTCTTATATTCTTTGATCCTCTTATTGATTGTTTGACCTTGCCGGTAAAAGCATCTCCTTTACTGTTCTTGACATGGCTCCCTGTACTCCTATAGGGATCCACAAAAAATACTCCAAGTGGGACAGGTGAAAGTGCAATGTAACTACACATGGTATGGGGATTAATTTTAGCTCTCACTGAGGAAGCACCTTCTGCATATGTTAGTTCCTCTTCTTTGCCGACTGTCCTGGGCTAGACAAGTTCCATTTATAGCTCTACATTAAGCAAGTTTCTCTGGGTCCTTTGTGTTCCATTTTGCTGATCTTGACCAACTTTCCTCTTCTTTTCTCTGGCCTTCTAGCTGATTTGACTTTGAATTATCCACCCTTCTCCTTAGTCCATAATAGTGCATTTTGGGATTTGAGGGTACTCTTTGGAAATTGCTGATTCAGCTAGAAACTCGACAGATAGTCAACCTCCCAATCCAATAAACTTCTTCTAAATCTGATACTCCAAGTTGTTCCTTCTCTCAATTCTGCAAACTGCCTCTTTATTGGTTGCTCTGGCATGTAGCTTGGGTATGCTAACTTTAAAGCTTTTCTGTTCAAGCTGCACATCTTCCATAAATTTTGTTTTCTTTCTCTCCCAATTTTAAGGTTTATGAGGTCAAAGAATTCATTCCACATATTTCTGATGTATTTCCGGACTGCTACACAATAAGAAGTATTCACTGATTAAATATAATCAATTCTATCGAAAGGCTTGTAAATTTTTGGAATTCAAGCAAACTTAGCTAAAGTTAGGGGACAATGAAAGAAAATGATCTATATAGCAATACCAATTAGTAGGTAATATGTCTTAATTATGTTAGTAACATTTACTTTTGAGTCCTATGCTTTCCAGCAGTTTTTTTAGCTCTATGTGAGGTTTGTATATCATTATAAAATGTAGAGAATCTCTAGTACTTTTTATTTTTGTTTGTATTTTGTATAATGTTGGCCTGAGAATAATTCAAATGGAGAAACATGGTCAGTGATGATTCATATAGTTAATTCCTACTCATTTTTTATGAAGGTGGAGTAGTTGTTTGTATCAATGGTAGTCCAAAGTGGTTCTTTGCATCCTCTAGAGGTTTGATCCCAACTTGCTTTTGTGTGTCAATTGTCCTGCTTGCCCTTCTTAAGAATATATTTCAAAAGAAACACACTAGAAAAATATCAAAGCTGTTGATATAAACTATTTGACATAAATTACTAATGGGTCTAGCATAATATTATAGTACATTCTCAAAAAAATTATGTGTGTTTTATGCATCACTATGAATTGCTTAAAGCTTAATTTTTGATTCTCGAGACACTTCAAGATACATTACCTGTTTAGTGTTTGCATTGTTCAGATGAGTTTTAGAGCTTCACTGAAATAAATGAGAATTTTTTTCTGCAAAACTTTGAGCAGAAGAAGAAAAAGAAATCTAAATTCAATGTACTGTAACTACTGTTAATGCGTTTATTGTTCCTTTGATAAATCAATCTTTTTCATGGGAAGAATTTCGCATTGTAGAGCTAATTCTTACGTTCTACAATTTCTGCTGTGTAGAGGTAATACTTACATTATGTAATTTTCAGGATGCTATCAAATCTTGCCTTCTTGTCAATGCTCCTTTACTATATAGAGCTGCCTGTCAAGTCCCATTCTCTGTTCTCAAGTATGCAATGACACTTGATGGTGAGCGCCTAGCCTATGATGTTGCAACAACATTGTTATGGTAACAAATCACAACCTTCATTAGCAAATTTGACAATCACCTGCGGTCATATTTTGTGTACACAGGGAAAATTGCTGCTAGTTCTGGTCATGCTTCATGGATCAGTAGCAAAAAGTCAAGAACTCGAGTTTTTGAAATGCGGGGTAGAAGTGATGCTGTTATTGTTGGAGGAAATACTGTGCGCAAAGACAGTATGACTCTTCTCGTTCCTCCATAAATGTCCTGAATGCTAAGAATATCCAGTCAACTTTATTAGAGATACTCAAAATGGCTTTATGCTTCTTGACTTTGATCAGATATCTCAGATATTTTACTGCTGCTTTACTTTTGATTTTGGGTTCTAGATCCACGTTTGACGGTTAGACATGGAGGTGATCATCTGCCCCGGCGTATTGTATTATCTCAAACTCTTGACCTTCCAGAAGAAGCACATCTTTGGAATGTTTCTGAGGTCCCCACTATAGTTGCTACACAAAGAGGTGCAAGGAGAAGTTTCCAGAGATTGCTTGCATCCAAAGGCGTTGAAGTGGTGGAATTTGATATTTTAGATCCTAGAGATGTTATGGGGTACTTATATGATCGTGGTTACCTCTCCGTTTTGTGGGAGTGTGGAGGGACACTGGCTGCATCTGCTATTTCTTCTGGGGTTATACACAAGGTATACCCTCATTATCTTTTCTTGCTATTTATTTTGAATCTCCTGCTGAGCTGTTATTACTTGTCAGGAAGATATGTTTTTTTCTCTTAAATTTATGAAATGGGAAGTATACAACTGAAAGTCTTAACTTTGATTTTCTATTTTAACCTATTAAGAAGTTTTTGTTCTTTACAAGTTACACCAGTGAATGACAATAGCTGCCTGATTCAGTGGCTTTTTACTACAGAACAATCCAAATGGAGGATAGATACTTGTCTAATTCTTCTGTTTTTAAACTAAATAAGGGCATCAGTCTGACTTGTCGAGTGCACATACTCATTTTGATTCACTCTATTATTTCTGGTACTGTCAAAATTTTCATCAATGCTCAGATAATAGTATATCAAACACCCAGGGGTTCATGTTTCTTCCTTCCTTTGTTTACAGTATCACTCTTTAGTCTTTATGGTGTTCTTCATCTTATTGACAATTCAGCAGTCCTGTTTTTTGGCAGCTCTTCTAGTTGACTGTGTAATTAAACAAATTTTTGTCTGCTCTACTGGTTTGCATATGGAGAGAAATTTTTGTTTTTGTATTGCAGTTATATATGTCAAACCTTACTGCAGGTACATGCATTTGTCGCTCCCAAAATTATAGGTGGGAAAAATGCACCATCTCCAGTTGGGGAACTTGGAATGGTAGAGATGACTCAGGCTCTGGAACTAATTGATGTTTGCTATGAGCAGGTTTGATAGGCCTCTCCTTTAAATTTTCTGATTATGTGCATAGTAGATGCATGTCTTGCTGTTACTTATCCTCAATCATCACCTTTCACTCCAACAAAACAAAAGAGGGAAAGAGAAATGCATGTAGTGCTGTCTGGTCTGGCTTAATCCTTAATTATGTATTGTGTGTACAAGTTACAAACTGTGCATTTCTCTCTTTTTGGCCTTACCCAAATTTCTTGTGTTTTCTTATTTGAGTGTAGTTCGTTGTCTTAAGTCCTGGTATCCTTTCTGATAAATCCACTGAAGTATAAAAAAACCTTAATTTTTCTCAATGTCCGATTAGATTCCCTTTTATAGATGCTAATTACACTTAGTCATTGAATGTTGTTGAATATCTTGCTAATCATGTCTAAGCAGCATGCTGTAATAGTTTTCCTTACTTTCTCTTATGAAACCCCATTGCTGGGTTGTAAGTAGGGATGTCAATGGTACGGTTTGGTCGGTTATTTTTAAAAAATTATATCATCCCATTTTTTCGGTTATTTTATAATATATAACCAAAATTAGATTTTTTAAAACCATCCCAATCATATCGGTTTCTCATTGGTATCGGTACGGTTTGGTTAACTTTCGCGTTATTTTTACTTTTGAAATATCACGTCAAAATATACTACTATTAAAATATTTCTTTCGCAAATATGTTCTTGAAGCACTTTAATTCTTCATCAAGAAGTCAAGAATGTAAAACCCTGTTGCCGTATTGTTGAATCTTAAACATTTAATAGGAGTGTTTGCATAGGTTTTGTTGTATCGTTTGATAGAGTATCTATTACAATATCTTTTAATTTTAAACTTAATTAAGTAACAGTTAATTAAAGAGTAAAGACCCAAAGTTGCTTAGTCACTGTAGGCCTAGGATCTAGGTTATATTTATATTTAAAAATTATTATAAAATATATTTATATATTAAATTTAACATATTGTTAATATATAAAATATATTTACATTCATGTAAGGTTATTCAGTTCGTTCGGGAATTTTTCGGTTTTTTTCATAAATTAAAAAAATCATCCCAATTGTTCGGGACGGTTATACACTTAAATAAAAGTCCACGATTTTATTGAAAAAATAACAAAAATCTGTTCGGTTTGGTCAGTTGTTCATATTCTTTTGACACCCCTAGTTGTAAGTAGCCTATTTACAATGGAAGGAATAAAAAAAGTCTTCCTGATATGCAGAATAACCTCCTCGACAAGCTGTATGCAGAAGCTTTTTTTAATTTTGAGGCTAGCAACATGTATATATTTATATATAAATTTAAAAAGTAGCACCATAACAGTGCTATCAGTAATTACAAAAACCACCCAAACTTGTGTGTAGAAGTGGTCTTTCACCTTTCCTAAGAAGATGAGTCACTCCTATAGTCCTTTTAGGTTTCTAAGTTCTAGCAAACAAAGAAATTTGTATAAGTTTTCATGTTGGTGGAAGACTCTGCATGTGGGAGCTTCACAAAGCAGAACGATATCAAACTCAAATAAAGCAGAAGGCTGCAGTAGGTTAATGGCTAGTCTGACGTAGTCTAAGGTTTAATGAATCATTTGAACTGAATAGGCACAATGTACTCAAAGGATTCATGTAGCCGACCTTAACTAATTTGTGATTGAGGCATAGAAGATTATTTATGTCGATTTCTTACCTTGAAGGGAACTTTAGCTTTCAAAATGGAAGAAGCTAAAGAAAAAGTAGTCAGAATTTCTGCATTCCTAAGGATAAGTAGGAATTGCAGGACAAATTACTTATTCCCGTGTTGCTTCTATCTCTTTCAAATAAATAAAATAAAAATTGCTTAAGTTAGAACTCAGTTAGGTTCCTCATTCAATATCCATGTGCCCAATGCTTGCATTCCAATTACACTATCTTTCTTTCTCTATTTCTCCTTCACTTGGTATTGCTCACATTCATCTCTTGTTAGTGCATATGCTCTCAAGTTAAAGGATTTTGTTTAGGTGTTTCCAGGCGGAAACTTCCGCAATCTATCTGCCATTCCAAATCCTTAAACTCGTTTTAGTTACTGTTGGTCTGCTAATAAATCTGTTTAATGAGGATCGCACATTGCACGATGTAGGTACTGGGTCTGAAAAGCAGATATTACTTCCTTGGGCTAGCCTTAACTAAGTACATTTTACTTTCGAACAATGTTTAGCATCCTGTATCACTATGGTAAGCTGTCAAGGCTGGTAAAAAACAAAGGTCTCTATGCCATTAATATCTCATTACTGATGTACCGAAATGCTGAAATAATTTTTCACATTATAGCAATAAGATGGTCCTGTACAGGACCAACACCACATGACAAGTTTTTGTTCATCTTTGTGTTTCTTTTACTTAGCAGAATTGTAAAGTATGCTACAATTGCTAAAAGTTGTATTGCCATGCAATGAAGGATCCTCAACGTCATTCTCTGATATCATTTCTTTGGTGAAGCGGCAGGTAGGGGTTAGCTACTAACCACCTTCAAGAAATGAAACAAGATAAACTGAAACCTTGTTGTCCCTTTGGACTGTTTCCCCCTCTTCTGACTTGCCTTTTAATCATGGCTAGTTTTTCTGTGAGTTAATTTTTAAACTCTGAAGTCGTATGGATATGCAGATTGGACCCGACATACTTGTTAGTGGGTTTCTGCAACCAGTTCCTGACCTGACACCTACTATTCCATCAGTACAAGAAACTTCAGCCATTGATCCTACCATTTCTCCTTATGAATCAAGCATCATATTCTTTTACAAGACATGGGATCCATATGGTGCCTTCTCAAACTTTTCGCTCCATCCAATTCAGATGCCTGATGAAAATGAAGAACTTGTCACCTGGTCCAGTGTAGAGCATTATTACCAGGTTATTTCCTTGAAAAACTTAAAGATAAAACTTCATTATTTGCAGCATCTTTCTGGCATTTGACAAATAATTCTTTGATTGAAGGCACAAAAGTTTGTTGGGGTATCTGATCTTGTAGCTAAAAGCTGTATTGAAAAATTAAAATGTGCAAAGAGTCCCGAGGAAGCAGCACGGATTGGAAGGAGAATACAGAGGCAGCAACCTAATCTGGTAATTCTTTACATTCTTTTTACAACATTATCCCTTTGCTTCTCCATGAACTATCATTTTTTTCGTGGTTCCTTCTTTGCAAGGATGTTTTATTCATGTGTTCAGAAAGCATAAGCATGCCCCTTAACTAGATAGCAGAATATGATCAATTGTATTGTAAATGCTTGATCATAAATGGGTGAGGTCAGAAGCTATCTACTCCATATCAAACGGTATCTCCAAAGTGGCTTAGCACATGCGGATTCAGGATTTGAAGTTCATGAGTTCTTATAACAATCTCACATTAATATACAATAGTAATTGGTTCACAGTCAAATATTATAGATATTTTAGTAGATTTCTTAATACATATATAAGGTTTGGACAAAAGCTAATGGGTTCACGTGAGCTTGTAGACGACACTCTAGATCCTCCCCCTGTAGTTTAGTAAGCCAAATAAATAAATTAAAACCCAACAGGCAGTTTTTTTTTTTTGGTAATTATGAAGTAAAACTAGTTTTATTTAAACAACACAATTAACAAATGAAAAAATAGTAGTTTTGAAATGGTTGCTGGCAGCCAGCAGATCCCCAGTAATACTGAAGGGGTGTTGATTATCGAACCTATTCAGTTGTCTTAAAAAGTAATTGACAATTTATTATGCTTCAAACTTTAGGATTTTATTGGTTCATAAAAGTAAACATGAAACTAATCAAAGATATTGAGAAGAAAGATATGTTGATAAAAGAATTTGATGAGCCATGGTGGATTGAGTTACCTAGTTCTCGTTGTTGGTGGGAAGTGACAAGTATTCAGTGTAATTAGTCGAGGTGCGCACAGACCTGGCCACCACAGCTATCAAAAAATATATTAGTTTTTGATGAATTCATTTCGCAACCTCAAACTCAGAATAAATATAGGAAAAACTTCGTATTTTGATTTACTTGTTCCTGAAAATATTGTATGGTCTGGACATTGTAGAGAATTGAGTCTATGCACAATCCCAGGGTCTAGGGCGAGGTAAGTTCAATTCCAGAAAGTGTGCTTCAAAGAAGTAGTTAAGTTGAAATGTTGGTAGCAGTATTAAGCAGAGGAGACTTTGGAAGTATTGCCTGTGTGCAACAAAGAGTTGTAGTTCAGTAGCAAACATTACCTTAGGATGCTACACTCGTAAGTTCTTAATGAGTTTTGTTTCTAAATCCATTATTAATTCCAGCAATTTTACGAAATTGGGCCATGGATGATCCATCTTAATCCAACCCTCTGATGCAAGCAAGAAATACTTGGTCTTCACAATTTAGGCTTATATTGGTTCTGCACCGCACTCCTTTTTGCCTGCTCGCAATTGGACCTTTTTATCCCTGTATTAATGGTCCATTGTGTATAATGCAGTAAGCGTCTAACTTCTGTTCATTTCCCTCTTATTTCTGTGTGTTCCAGGTAAGACCAGACTGGGAATCTATCAAGATTGACGTCATGTACAGGGCCTTAAAATGCAAGTTCACTACATACCCCTATTTAAACTCTTTGTTGCTCTCAACGGCGGGCTCTGTTATTGTGGAGGGTTCACCACATGATCTATTCTGGGGAGGAGGTCGAGACGGAGAAGGCCTTAACTATCTTGGACGATTGCTAATGAAGTTGAGATCTGAGCTCTTAGGTGACTCTTCAACAAGTCAAAAATCTTTGCTTCCTCAAACATCAGAAAATAATTAGTAGTGATGTTTCTCATTTCTGTCCTAACATTGTTAGGCTAATGTTGTAATCTACTAATAAAACTAAGCCTCTCGACACGCGTTGAACGTGTATATCGAGTTTTGTAATACATATTTATCTTACACAATATCAATATTGTTTAAAAAAAGTCGAATAAATAATTATAAATGAAAGAATAATGTGCACGTTCCTGTGAAAATTTGATTGTGAGTGGCCATATCAACTTGCAGTGGTTTTCCAACTGATGAGGCTAGTGAAAATCTATTCATAATACTAATTTCTTCCTCTGGATCAAATAAAGGATTCCATTTTAGGGTGTGTATTGGGTATGGCCAGTTCATGGATGTAATACAGAAAACAAGTTTAATTTTGATAGGAGGTAAACATAATCTTTTAGTAGTGTAGCTCAAATCAAAACATATCTAGGGTGTGGTAGTCACGGTTGTTCAGGGATTCAGTGACGCTGCATAGGTCATGGTTTGGGCATAGGGTTGTGGAATTGTAAAACGTACTACTAAAACATAAATCAAGTAAACTACTACTAACCTTAGATCTGCATAGGGCGTAGGGTTGTAAAATTGTAAAATGCACTAATAAAACATAAATCAAGTAAACTACTAGTAACTCTCTGAGATTCAAACTTGGTCATGCTTAGAAGAATGATAGTTTGATTCGCACGGCAAACCAACGAGCCAACAAGCTCGCTTGTTTAAGTCATGTCATTAATATTTTTTCAGTGATATTCTTATTTTTTCAGTTTATATATATATATATATATATATATATATATATATATATATATATATACTAATTGTGATGTTGTGATCACGTGTGACATGTTTCATGCGAGTGTTACGTTTGGGTAAGACGGTGAATTCATATACTATCTTATAAATTGGATTAAAATTGAACTTACTTGCTTTATTAAATGGGGTTGCTTATGCATATTTTCTATAACTGGAGTGTTATTAAGGCTAAGGTGTTGGATGAGAGCTTGAGGGGGAATAGTAGACAATTTAGCAGAGTTAGTAATGATCTTGTATTCGAAAAATCTCTTTGTGATAAAAAGGATTAAGCTATGATCTGATATGAGGTGGAATGTCCTAGATGGGGGAGTTGTCAAATAAAGGAGGTGGAGTGACTTGAGATAGAGTATATGAATTCCAAGGTAAATCTACTTGTAGTAAGAGTGGTGCCTTGGTGGATCGGGATTCTAATTTTATTTCCAAGTTTCGATTTTTCTTGATTATTTTGTGATATTATGTGGAGGATTCGGGTCAAGCGATGATGCCTACCAGTTGTGTTTGTACTGATACTACTCTTGTTATGTTGCTTAGCATAGTCTTCCTGCAGGACTCAACGATGTTTCTTAGGTTAAGATGATGATAATCTCCAATAGCTTTCACTCCTTTTGTTCTCATGGTGGAAGCTATGCCTTCTTTTCTTTCATAAATAGTATTGTTTAGAAGCTCTTGTATCTATTTAGACTAGTTTCTTGGGGAAGGGATCAATGTATTTTCCTTACAAATGTATTTTAGTTTTGACAAAATGTGAGTATTCATATATTTAAATAAGGTGATTAGTTTATAACTGTTTACTTCAGTAGGTGCCCACACATCCCAGTGGATTGGGTCATGACACATTTAAGAGACTTAATTAACATTAAACAATTCTATTTTCTAATGTTGGCATTGAATATTCAGGTAGGCATGGGTCTTATCTCGGCGCATAGATTTTGTTATTAAAGTCTTCATAGACGAGTCAGTTTAGTTATAGTTTCAGTTTTTTTTTTTCAAACCTCTTACTTATTATTTATAAAGTATTGGAGTTATTTTCTGCAATAGTTGTATGTCCATTTTTAAAATAGTTGTTATAGTCTACAATATAGCAATAAGACAAGTCAATGGTTAGTTTGGGACAAAAAATAATTCAGAGTTACGGCCACAATCGGGGTGTAGACTCGTGGAGTGACAATAATGATGATAATTAATAACATATTTCGTACATACTTATTCTCTCTCCCTTATATTAGAAAAATTGACATGTATCTCAATCTACTTAAGAGAATTCATCTTTGTGCATCATGGTATACTATAATCATATGTCACATAACAAAAGCAATTAGATGAAAAATATTTGGTTCCTAACCCTAAATCAATTGAAAATGAGAAAATTAATCACAATTTATTGATGTAATGCATATAAGTGTTCTTGTATCCATAATATTATATTTCAGACCAACATATGAAGCTTTGTTCTCATAAGCAATAGTTCAGACCAACCATATCAGATGTTATTAATGAAAATCATAGCAATACATGATTGTAGCATCATTGAAATAAATTATTTTTTGAAAAATCAATACCTTAATAATATAAATTTGAATACTAGAGTCTTCACTAATATATCTATAAGTAATAACCTGGCATGATTCAACTATAATTTGAATTTTTCAAATTTCACACTCCAAAAGATTCACGTCCCAGTGAGGATGAAGCTCCATTTTCTAATTGGTTCAAATGATGGAACATTTTGGAAGTAGTGTCACGTAACCAAGCTTCAAATATGATTTGTTCATCTGCATTGAGCTGCTCAATTGACTCCCACCAACCTTTTTGTCTCATTTCTGCCATTTGGTCATAAAAAGTTGTTCGAGCAATCGCAGCATCTTCTATAGCATCAAGTTCTTCAAGCCTATTTTTGAGTTGATTCACTTTATTTCGAGCAGTAATCGTGTCTAGACGAATACCTTGGCTTAACTGCATATCAGGATTCTGAAAACGAGAAACAATTACATCAGCAGTAGGGTGAAAAAATGAGTGTGGCTTACCAGCAGGGGAAATCATCATTATTCCAATGTCAACATCGCATTCTGTAACGAGTTCACTAGCTTTTTTGAACAAACCCTCCCGACGCTTTGAAAATGTGGTAAGCAGGGCATTCTTATTTTCTATTTTTTGCATTGGTATCTTTTGACGCCCTTTAGTCTTCTTTCTCTCCATGGCTAAATTCATAAGGAGATTGATGAAAAGATAGTTGATTAAACGTTTTTCAGCAAATGATACTTATAAAAAAAAAGATATCACACCTATTTATATACTGCAAAAATTGAATTTTTAGTCAATAATTTTTTTATCATATAGAAAATTAGGAATGTCATTAAATTTTATGCTTTAAATATATTTTGTATGACAACAACATTATTAAAATATAAAATATTAAGTTAAATATGTAAATATTTTCATATACTCATGAAATTTGTTAAAATAAAGTTAGAAAATATGAATATAATTGGAAGAAAAATAAAATGTACACCAAAATCTTTTAAATCTAAAGCTTAAACTATAATAGGAAAATATCTTAATAGAAAATGTACACAAAAATCTTTTAATTCTAAAGCTTAAACTATAATAGGAAAATCTCTTAATGCTCTTTCATAAATTAGTCAAGTCTAAATAGACAATAAAAATAAGTGATTATACTTAGAAATAATATAAAATACAGACCAAAATAATTTAAAATTTAAACTTTATTTAAATTATTCACATGCATTATCATCAAATAAACATTAACTTGAATAAGATCCAAAAATCTAACTTTAATAGAAAATATTTTAATAAAATATAAATATAATATAATATAATAATGAATATCAAATTGGAGTTAGCAAATATGAATATAATTGGTAGAAATATAAATTACACCTCAAATCTTTTAATTATTATTTTTTGGATAATAAGCAAAATCAAAATTCTCATTTACATTAATAAAAATAAATCTAAAGCTTAATGATAAATGAATCAAGTCTAGGTATACAGTAAAAATTAATTGATTATAATTAGAAATAATATAAATTGCAGATTAAATAATTAAAATCTTACAATAAAATAAAGTCATTCACATGCATTAACATTAAATAGACATTGACTTGAATAAGATTTGAAATCTAACTTTAATAGGAAAATATATTAATGAAATATAATAATATAAAAGGAAATATTAATGAAATACAATAATATAAAAGGAAATTAGATTAATGAAATATCAAGTTGAAGTTAGAAAATATGAATAGAAGAAAGATAAACTATACATCTTTTTTTTTTTTTTTTGAATTTTTCGTATAATTAGGAAAATCAAAGTCCTCATTTGCATTAATGAAAATAAATCTAAAGCTTAGCTATAAAATAAAAATTATTTTAATGTTCTTCTTTACAATAATCAAGTTAAAAAAAAACAATAAAAATAACTGATTATAATTAGGAATATTAGAAATTGTAAACTAAATTAATTTACAATTTAAAATAAATTTAATTATTTTACATGCATTAACATCAAATAGATATTGACTTGAATAAAATTAAAAAATTTAACTTTGATAGGAAAATATTTTAATAAAAAAATATCAATAAATTACATTAATGAAAAATAAAAATATATTATTAAAATATCAAATTAGAGTTAGCTTATATGAATATAATTAGTAGAAAGACAAAATACGCATTAACAAAAAGTAAATCTAAAACTAAATCACGATAGAAAAATATATTGATGTTCTTACATAAATTAATCAAGTCTCGATAGGCAATAAAAAAAAGTAACTAATCATAATTATAAATAATATAAATGCAAATTAAATAATTTAAAATATTACAATAAAATTAAATCACTCACATACATTAACATTAAATAGATTGACTTGAATAAGATTCAAAAATCTAACTTTAATAGGAAAATATGTTAATGAAAAATACAACAATATAAAAGGAAATTATATTAATGAAATATCAACTTGAAGTAACAAAATATGAACATAATTAGAAAAAAGATAAACTATACACCAAAATTTTTAATTTTTTTTTTGTATAATAAGCAAAATCAAAATCCTCATTTGCATTAACAATAATAAATCTACATTTTAACTATAAAGAAAAATATCATGATGTTCTTACATAAATTCATCAAGTCCAAATCGAGAATAAAAATAACTAATTATAATAAGGAATAATATAAATTGAATATCAAAATAATTTAAAATTTAAAGTAAATTTAAATCATTCACATGTATTAACATCAAATGAACATTGACTTGAATAAGATCCAAAAGTCTAACTTTAATAAATAAATAATTAAAATAAAAATACAACAATAAATAGGAAAAATATATCAATAAAATATAATTATGAAAAAAATATTAATAAAATATCGAATCGGAGTTAGGCAAATATGTAACGACCCGAACGGTCGTTATTTAAGAAAGGCAAAATGTCGGGAGAACTGGACCCCACCATCCCGCCAGAGCGGGGATGATGCCGCTACGGTGGTGGTGCCCCTGCGAGATGGGAAGCACCAGAGCGGGATGGTCGGGGAAGAACTTAAATTACGCGAGGTTTTATTTTTTCCTTTTTCCCTAAGTACCAAAAAGAGGCGAGAATCACCCCAAAACCCTCAAAAGGTTCTCTAGGCTTGGGAAGGAAGGAGGAAGAGTTTTCTAGATAGCTTGCGGATTCCCGGCCAAAATCCACCGTCTCGTTATCCGAAAGCTAGGATTGGAGCTACAATCTCTCTACAACTGCTTGGCGTCCAGGTAGGCTAGGTTTACTCAATTGAATAGTTGTAGATTCATGCTCACTACGTAATATAATGTTAATCGACGGTAGAATCCATGTTTAGGCATTCAGACACGAAAAAAGGGTTGATTGTACATGTACCCTAGGTTATAAATGTGATGTGTACCGTGGGGGAAAAACTTTGTCCTGTGAACTAGGGTTAGATGATGGTTCGACTTCTAGTCTGGTGTGGTATATGCTGGTTAATGGCCCTATTGTAGGTGATGGTTCGAATTCATGTTTGTGTGAAATATGCTGGTAGATTTCTTCATAATATGCATGCGTGTATGTGAATAGTGAAATGTGAATCAAATCTAACGAATGATTATGTAGGAACATCTACATGAAATGAACCTACTACTTGATCATGCGACTATATGTACTATTCCTTATGGTGTGGTCATGATTGTGGTTGTGCTGATTCGGGTGTCATGTTCCGACACATGCATTGGATCGTGTGTCACGCTTTGACACATATATTGGACTGAGTGTCACATTCCGACACATACATTGGATTAGGTGTCACGTTCCGACAAACTAAAAGTTTGGGTGTGGATTCTATGAGAGGACCACTTGTGATTATTATGTTCATATCTAATTGTCATTGATGTTGGGAGATTGTATGTTCCTCTAAAATGATAATTGAATTATGCATCCTGTATATATGTGCTTACTGCGTTGTGACTACTTGATATTATCCCATTTACTGGAATTATCTGTGAATGAGCGTGCCCATTAGTATGTAGTCTGGTAAGGGGAGACCGAGAGCCAAGTGTCAGTATCGTCTATGATTAGAGGGTTGTCTATGTTCTTAATTAATGAGAAGTAAGGTGGTGTTTGTGATTCAAAAAGTAGTTAGATCCTACCTTGGGAAGGACATCAGAGTGGCACTACGGAAACGGTAGCGGGTCTGGATAGTATATACGATGTAGTCAAGGGCATGTTGCAAGTGGTGGGATGGATTGGTGGTGGTTGCATTCGGGGACTCCTCTAAGAGATAGATTGATTAACAATGATCAAGAACAGAGCGAGTAAGGAGTTAGAGTCAAGTGTACTAGTATATTTTAAAGTATTTAGGAATGGTAGAGGCAGGAGGATAAAGGTGTAGGGGTGAACAGTCTTGTTGCATGTTTCCTGCTAATTGATTCTTATATTATGTGGTGGGTATTGGGTTGACCGATGATGCCTACCAGTATGTGTGGTTTGTACTGATACTACTCTTGCTATGCCTTTTGGCATAGTTTGGTTGCAGGGTTAGTGATGTTTCATAGGTGAAGACAAAGACAATCTCCAACAACTCTTATTTTTTCTTCCATTTGATGGGAGCTGCGTCATTTGTTATTATGTTATACACCTTGTAAATCTTAGAAGATCTTGTACCTATTTAGACTAGATCCCTGGGATGTTTATTATTTTACAAGATAAATTGTGGATCCTTTAAAAACGAATTCATTATGTAAAAATAACATACATTTTCGTTTATCTTCAATTTTCTAAAATCTTCCGCATGTTTCTCCTACTTAGTTATTAGAGTAGGTGCCCGCACGGCCCGGTGAATTCGGTCGTGACAAAATATGAATATAATTAGTAGAAAGATAAACTACACATCAAAATCTTTTAATTTTTTTTTTGTTTAATAACAAAGTCAAAATTCTCATTTGCATTAACAAAAATAAATCTAAAGCTTAATCATAATAGAAAAATATCTTAATGTTCTTACATAAATTAATCAAGTCTAGAAAGGTAAGAAAACATAACTAATTATAATTAGAAATAATATAAATTACATATGTAATAATTTAAAATTTTAGTTTTAAATTAAATGGATAGTCTTTGATTACATGTTTTTACCTACTATTCAGTATAATTATATAGTTATTTTCATGATCTCTTAGAATAGAGAAAATTCATGTCTTTAAACCCGTGATGATTAAATTGCATGTTCTATTTAGAGTATAGAAACCACGAAGAGTAGTTTGACATCAAGTCTTTCAGTTCCAAATGTTTAAAGATGCTTTCAGATAAAGTGTATATCAGTCCAGTCTCACTTTATCAGTATTATTGGGATATATAGATTGTCAACATAAATTCAATTGGGAGTAATACTTATCACCAAGCGGACATAGGGATGAATGAATGATCACTCATTAGTTAAGACAAATACATTTAGTATAAATAGTTAATTCCTAGAACTACATGCCATCATAGGTATTAAGGGGCATCTATTTGATCAATATTGAAACCTTGGTCCTTTTGGACATCATTTTAGTGGATCCACGCCATTAGTGTCTTCTACCCTAGGAAAGTATAGAGCGCCCTTCTAGCTGGGTACAAGTTGGACTACATTTAGCTCAATGGAGTATGTCTTATTAGTATCTCCCACAGTGTAGTTTTCAGATATTGCATGACCTTGTATATATTCGATTGTTTCAGTTTAGTACTTATCAGTTGCATATTGATTTACTTTGTCATTGCATCAGTTCATATATTTAATTCAGCATTTTAGAGTATCTTGTTCAGTTTACTAGACTTGTGATGCATGTGTCGCACTCTAGTACATTTAAAGTACCGTCTTCATACCTCTTTGCACTAAATTGTTTTATGATACAGGTTCAGACGCTCATCATCTAGCTTGCGGTTTGTACGACTTTTGATTAGCTCGGTAACAGTATTGGTGAGTCCTCATCTTTCAAGGACAACACCTATGTTACTTTTCTTTATTTCAATCATTCAGTTTTTAGACAATTAGAGTTAGTTAGGAGGCTTGTTCCAACAACTCATCTCATTAGAGGCTTTTACATATTAGTTTTCAGCTTTATATATTGTTTTAGGATGAATTCCTTTTTGATTATTAAGTTAAGACTTGGATTTCTTATATCCTCCAGGCTCAACTTTTGCATATATATATATATATATATATTTTGCACGTGTGTCTCAAGCAAGTACTATATAAGTTATATTAAAAAACCATAGTGTAATCAATAACAAAAAAAAGTACAAACTAAAATTGATGAATGTACATTAATCCAATTTAAATGACTTCTTTGTTGAGCGATAAATGATTAATTATTGTGAGAATTGCAAAATTGAATAACTATATTTAGTTACATAGGAAAAATGAATTACATTTTCAGGTTATTAGGTGCAAATATTTTGTCTATATGTTAGATATGTAAAATGTATAAAATGAGTTGCATTTTAATGGTATTAGGTGCAAATGTTTAATATTAATACTTCCTTATAGACCAAATATTTGTGTAATATCCATCTATGTTTCAATTTATCTATTATGAGCACAATGTTTGTTGTGGAAGCTCGCTATATGTACGATCTATCTTACTTAATAATTTTAAATAAGTAATTACAAAAGTGTATAAGTATTACAAATTAAATTTCGTGATATAATAATCTCAAATAATAATGAAATGTATACTCACACCAAATAGTAAAACAGTGAATCTAAAATATTTAAACAAAAATCTTGATTATGATATTTGAAATATTTAAAATTTCTTGCCTTGCCTCCGCGGGGTTGGAGGGGGGCGGGCCTGCCTCCGAGGGGGGATGGAGGGGGGCCTGCCTCCAGAGGTGGGAGGTGGGGAAACTACCTCCGGAGGGGGGGGCGGAGGGCCTGCCTCTGGATGGGGTGGAGGGGGCGAGGGGCCTGCCTCTGGGGGGCGGGCTTTCCTCCGGAGGGGGTGCAGGCCTACATCTGCTTTGTTTGAAGTAATTTGTTTTGCTAGCATAAAGGAAAAAGAATATATATTGTGGTAAAGAAATTTCTGCCTCACTACAACAATGTTTGTTTCTGCCGTCATTGTCGTAAAGAAAAATAAAATTTCTAGTAACATGATCTGACCTCACTGTGTTTGGTTATTTTTGAACTTATAATAAATTAGTATGTAGATTGAGTTGAGTTGTACTTGATAGTTCACTAGTGTACCACCTTGCTAAAGGATGAATGTTGAGGTTAGTTAAAATTTGTTGATTGAGTTTAAGCTTTTATGTTAGTTGCGATCACTTGTGGTTGATTGCTTGTTCATGAAGTCCTGTAAGAGGGGACAGTATGAACAGAGTTGCAGTTAATTGAGATAATCTTCTACCAGTGCATGTAAAGCAAATTATATTCCTGGACATATCTTCTTCCCACACTAAATGGAATCAAAAGAGCATCTTGCTCAGCTGGATCGTACAACTTTGTGATCTGAAATAACCATATGTTATCATGAAAATTAAAAGAACAAGTTATTGTTATTTTTAATTAACTGATCTGTTATACTGTACACAACAACAACAAGAATTTATTGTTATTTTTAATTAACTGATCTTTTAAATGGACTACAGAATTTTCAACTTCTGCAGACTTCATCAGAGGCTAATAAAAAGAGGCGGACACTTAATGGTTTCGACATTGGGAAGCCTCTTGGAAGAGGAAAGTTCGGTCATGTATGTAAGTCCTTTAAACCTTTACATGTTAAGAATGGCTGATAAAACTACTTACTTTTTCAATGCCTCGGATTTATGCACTGCGAGTGAGAATCTCTCATTCAACTATGGATTGGTGGGAGGTTGGGGATGATATCTTGTGGACATGGCTTAAAAGATTTTTCGAATTCTATTCGATAGACTTAATATTCTACAATCACATTCCAATACTAAGGTTAGTTGTTTTTTGGAAACATAGCAATCATATAGTCGCGTTAAAAGTGTTTGCCAAGAGCCAGCTAAAACAGTCCTAGGTTGAACATCACCTTCGTCGTGAAGATGAAATACTTACGGTTACTTTTATGACCAGGTAACCTGTCGTTGCCTCTTCTGCATTGCTTCTTCTCAATTCTTGGTCTTACGAACTTTAAATATACTGTCATGGTAATCACGCAATACACAGAGAAGATATTAATCTGGAGAATCTTTTGGTTGGTGCACAGGTATAAACTTAGCATTGCTAAACAGTATATACAATGCATTGCAGTAAAATGACTGCTTTAATATTTCTGCTTTTAGGTTGAACTCAAAACGGCAGACTTTGGGTGGTCAGTGCATACCTTTGATTGAAGGCGGACTATGTGCGAATGTTATACATTGCTTTTTACCTTCACATGGGCGTGTATGAGAGTTTAGCTTTTAACATTTTGTTATCTGTTTTTACATTTTTTCTGATATGTAAATTGTTGAACTTGCAGTGGAAAGTGTGGAGCATGATGCAAGTGTGGACATTTAGAGCCTTGGTGTCCTATGCTTTGAGTTTCTGTACGGGATGCCCCCATTTGACAGCAAAGGAACACTCGGACACATATAGGAGGTGAGATTTTCTTCCAAAATGCAGACGTTACTTTAGAAGAAATAGTACATTTTTGTACACAATTCCCACTCTTAGAAAATGTGTGAATTGCTATTCTCAAATCTTCAGTCACTAGTTACTTTCAGAATCTCTTTCTCAACTTCAAAAACTCATGAACGAGTATGAAATAACAATGAATTACACATATCATTACACAAGTAGTACAATTTTCAAGCCTTCTGTCAATAGCTATAATATTACTAGCTTAACACTCGTGGGTCAGGTTTTTTCTCTAATCCATTGAGATGCTTTGAAATACAGCAGCTTGTAGTCTCCGGCCTGACTTGCTCTTTTGATTTCATGTTTGTGGAATACAGATGCTTGTAAAGGACTCTTCCCAGCGTCTTCCCTTGAAAAAGGTACTTAAGTTCTTAGACATGCAATTCTGCTAAAATATATCTTTAGGTGGCAAATATTGTTTTTATTAGACTAGGCAACAGAAATGAGTTGTAATGTCATTGTCTTCATGAGCTTCTTTAGCAATTAAGACAACTTTCATTATAGCTTGTTTTGATTTTTCCAGCTACTAGTAGTATGGTACTTCCTCCGTTTAAAATTTGTTTGATGTATTTTGAGTTGACATGGAGTTTAAGAAAATAAAGAATGACTTTATGTTAGTAAGGTAGTTGAGAGTGAATCACTTTTCTTTGCAGCAACCTTGCTTCACCATAAATTATGAGAATTTGTCTAATCTTGGAACCAACAAAGTAAACAAGCTCACTTATAGTTGAACTTAAAACAAGCTCGCACTTAAAACGTTGGCTTCCATGTTGCTTCAGTAGTTAATTTTGATACTCTTGCTCATGTCGTATACTTAATCAATTTTGATACTCTTGTTCAGTATTGTTATGCAAATATACTTTGCTATAACTGATAATATCATACATTCAGGGTAAAACTCTAACACAGTTCATCATGTCAGGTGCTTAATAGGAAACATGTTGTAGTTCGAGTATCTAAATAAAATATACTGACAAATTTAAGGAACTTCTACTATATTGGAAACTAGGAAAACATAAAAAAAAATGCAACTTATAAACTATATTGGAAACTGGGAAAACATTAAAAAAAATGCAATGTAATTTTCAAAACATTCTCAGCTAATTATGGTCTCCTCCATGACATTCTGAAGCTGGCCTCTGTCCATGACATAGCTGAAAGCCCTGTGGACAAATGAGATAGTTGTGTTCAAAACTTTCCTGAACCCCTTCTAAAGTCTTGTTGAGCTCTCGAGGAACCGATCCCTCTAGGTTATTATATTCCAAGTTGAGACTTCTCCATGAAAACCTGAGTCTTGACCAATATTCCGATGGAATCTCACCCGAAAACAGGTTATGTTCAAGGTTTATTTCTGTTAAGTTTGGGTAGGTATCCAAGTTCACAGGCAAATGACCATGTAGACGATTGGCATTTACGTCTAACGTGTGAAGCTGTGATTCTTTATCAGAGAATTCTACCACCTCAAACACTGTGAACCGGTTTACTGAAATGCTTACGTGACTTAATTCAGGTAACATGAAGATCCCTTTGTTTATTCCTCCTGAAAATCTGTTTTCACTAAGGTCTAATGTTCTTAGATGTCTAAGTTTATGCACTGTGGTAACGTGTCCTGATAGCAAGTTGTGGCTTAGTGACAATGTCTTGATCTTCGATGGAAGTTGTGGCAAATTCCCTTAAATTTGGTTATTGGAAATGTCAAATGAATGGAGTTTCCATAAACCGTTGAGTTGAGGAATTTTCCCGGTCAATTCATTGTTAGACAGGTCTAATCGCGTCAAACTTCTAAGTGATGTAGTCAATGAAGGGATTGAACCAGATAGCTTATTATTCGCGACATCAAGAATTTCAAGTTTTGTAAGGACACCAATGTCATTAACAAGACTACTAGAGAAAAAATTCTCATAAAGTTGAAGACTTGTAAGTTTCCTCAAATAAGTACTACTCTCTGGCACTGGTCCTCTAAACTTGTTCCTGCCTAGATTCAGAGAGACAAGTACTGTTAAGTTCCCGATAGACGATGTCAAGAACCCCTCTAGTCTATCACCTTCTAGATTATTTATTATTCTTAGTGTTGAAAATGCACAATCTTGTTATCCAGTTGAAGCACATACAAGTTAGCCTGATACCATTACAAAAAAAGAAAAAACAAATTTGCCTTGGATTGATCAAAATGTCATATGTTGCCAGTATGGTGTTATCATACAATGCCATACTAGTAACGTATGATTCAAGAAATTCGGTTTGTTTCAGCCAATAACTCATCCAGAAATTCCTTATAGTAACTTTTAACATGTTTAGGAAAATTACAGCATATATGGAGCCACTTGTGAAGGCTTTGGAAGAAGTAGGCTATAGAAATGGCAAAAATCTGTTTGGAGCACCATACAATTTTCGTTATGGTTTAGCTGCAGACGGTCATCCAAGACATGTTGATTTGAAATTTCTCGAGGACTTGGACTGATAGAAAGTGCAAGCAATTCAAATGGAGGTAAACCTGTTATTCTTGTTTCTCACAGCTTAGGAGGTTTATATGTCCAGTAACTACTCGTTCGGAATCCAAGTAGTTACAGGCAGTCTGATTGATAGCATTGGACACACCATGGGAAGGAACAGTTATGCGAATGCTCACTTTTGCTTCTGGTAACACACTAGTAAGGGAAGAACAGAGGAGTTCTGAAAGTAACATGTGGCTCTTGCCTTCTCCAAAAGCGTTTTAACACTAAACACCACTTGTTGTTACCCCTAATGCTACATACTCAGCTCATGACATCCCGGAATTCCTTATGGATATCGGGTTTCCTGAAGGGGTTTTGCCTTATACATCGCATATTTTGCCCTTGGTCTACAATTTGGTAACTAGTACTGATGCCTATCACTTGTGTAATTGGCTGTGGGCTTAAGACTCCCGAAACATTGTTGTATGGAGATAGGGATATATATAGTGTACTTGCCCGTGCTTCGGATGGTTCTCAACATGTATAACACCATCATGAACATGATGTTCATTCTGTACTAACATATGAACATATGAATGTACCTGTATCTACTATATGTGCAGAAGAGGACATAAAAATGTTGTATTATTGGGCTGGTATTTTTTCGTGTAAGGTTCGTCTTTTGTTGATCTTCGCGGTGTCTATGATAGTCAAATATTAACAGGAAGACACCCTAACTGAGCTGATTTCAATCAACTAGTCATTTGAAGTCGCTTTCCAATCAGATGTTTGGATGGTGAGCTATACTCCGTGAGGAAACAAAGGGGTAGGTCTTCCTTTGTCATTTGACCCCGTTTTCTGCGTGACAAGAAATGTTTAGTGTCATTGATGGACTGCGGATTGTCACCAAGAGATTCCTAAATATAAAAAAGGCAAAAAAGAAGAAGCCAAGAGGATTCAATATCTGCTATATATGCATCTAGTGTGATCAACACTAATTGCATTAAGGGAACAAAGCTTTAACATATTCACATTGGCTTCAATTGGACTAAACCTAATGTTTGATGGCTTATTGAAACTAAAGCATATAATTAAAGGAGGTGACATATTTTAAGTCGTTAACTTATTTATGTGATGAACGCTAACACACACACAAACTTTTCAAACATTTGAGTCAAAAGAGTGTCTAATGGTACAATTTGTTGTTCGGATACATCTCTATCCCCTCTCGGATACATCCATTCTCTCTTGGATACATCTCTCTCATTAAGTAATTTATCATTTGCAATGTATCGGACAACCAAAGAATGTATCCAAGAGCAATGAAAAATCCGAAATTTTTGTACTCTGAAAAACTTCCGAGATAGAATCTAACTAGCCCCTAAATATATATTAAAAAAAATTGTACCTTATACAAAAATTTAACCTAATGGACATTTTGTCTAATTTAGCCATATATCATATTATACTAAAAGTGGGAAGTCACAAAAGTAAAAATTGAAATACTATTTTACCCCTATCTTAATTCAAAATGTTATAAAATATCTAAGCAATTAAATGTTAAATAATAATTATATCATATTATATTATATTAAATACTAAAAATGAAAAGGTGTTTTAATTTAAAAGGCATTTTAAGAATGTCTCTCTATTCTCCAACATAACTTTTGAGCTTTCTACAGAATTCTAGGCAAACTTTTGGCTTATAAATATCATGTGCATGAGGTAAAATTATTATTGGCAAATACATAAACTAATTCTCCTTTCAAAGCTCATAAGAAAGAAGAAATTGATTTCATCAATTACAAAAAATGCTTAAGCATGGAGATCGCCGATTAAGGTAGAAGGTTGTAGTGGAGTGTTCTCTTGCTTTCCAAAGGGTTTAGGCTTAGTGGTGTCTTTCAAAGTAGTACTTTTATTCTTGTACTGCTTACTTTTGCTTTCTACCACCAATTATTTTTATGGTGTTTCGGTTATTGCACTTTTTTTTGTTGTTATTGTTTTTGTAATAGTTGTTATATTATATTATATTACATTCTCTTCACTGTCATTTTTCTTTTTCATATTTACTCTGATTTGGTATACTCGACTCAAGTTGAGGGTCTTCTGAATTGAGGTAAGTCTATGCACACCCTACACTCCCTAGACGGATTTCATGAGATATGTTATTATTATAAAAGAAATAGCTATAAAATCAAACAACAAATTTAAAATTTTGGGCTTAATTGATAAATGTTCATCTATTTTGCTTTGTTAGCAAGTTTTGTCGAGAAATATGTTTATTCATCTTGTTTGATCAGTTACTAATAATTTTTAAGATTTCTTTTGTCTTTAAATTTCAATTCTCTTAGTTAATTCAATATTTAGAGTTATAGGTATTTACATGCATTTATAGTAATCTAGAGCATGAAATTCAATCGGCATATTTCTATATACCATTATGGGGCTATATGATATTGATTTTCTTCACGTATTTATTGCTAGATGGTAACTGTGTTTGTCCATTTTTTTGAGTTTATTTCTATTCAGCAAATAAATAACTAAAGTAATGAATTAGAGTAAACACAATACAAGTTCAAATTTTGAATTCACAAATTTTAAATGGTGTCTCCGTATCATAACAATAAATATTTTCACAAGTGACATAGCTTTTAGAATACATTTTTTATTTATTATTTTATTACACAAATTTTATAATAAAAGCTGAAATTATATATGCAACGCATGTTCCATATATATAAATATATATCTCTGTGTGTGTGTATATATATGTGCATATGTTATGGTGTGTGAAGCAATGAATATGATGTCAAGCACCGCTGGTAAATTTTGTCTCTACTTTTGTCATAAATAAGTATTATTTTATTCTGGAGAAAATATGATGCATACTTCGTCATACATAATTTGCAAATTATAGGATTTGTTAGTGCAATTACTTCCCTCTCATGATCTGTGCCTTTTGTTTTTCCTCTTTAAACTTGTAGCTTTCGAATTTCGAATATGGATAACTTATTGAGTCTATATTTATTTCTATCTATATGAATAAAGTCTTACGAATGGTGTGTATATTGTATTTTTCTTCTACTTTTTGTGTTTGTTTTCTCTATTAGACTTCACCAATCTAATTTTTATGAATTTTTTTTATCATTATCGTAAGTTTGTATTGTTATTTGGCTCAAATTAGTCATTTGTGGCTTTATTGGAAGTGTGTTAACTTCTACACAAAGTTCCAAAATTACCGATAATAGCTTCAACGAAATTGATTTACCGATGGTAGCTTCAAAGGAATTGATGATTTTAAACATTACAATGTTCTCCTCATTTGGTGTTCCTTGACGCACATTAAAAAAATATTACTCACTTCACATGATTTGCATAAAATTTTCTAATGAATCTATAAAAATTCACATGGAGCACACGTGCAACACACGTGTCCAGAGACTAGTACAATATAGTACTATAGAATTTAATTTAGATCAGAATATTCCAGTGCTAAGTTGTTCTTTTAATTTTCATTGGAACTTCACACTTGAATTATTCCCAAATCACATCATAATTAGTTTAAGTGAAAGAAACAACTCATTGATTGGTTAAAGAGAAAAATCAAATGTGATTAGTAATATTTAATGCAATATTCAAAATACTGTTTGACAATTGCATACTCAGAAGGTTAATTATTAATGTCGTATACTTATGGTCCTAAAAGCAACATAAACCTTATTATAATCAAAATTCATTTTTGAAAATGAAGAGCTTAATGGTCATTATAATTCCTTTTCACATAATTGTTATAATCTATGTATGGTCCAAATTCCAAATACGCAATGGCAGATCTAGGATTTTCACTCAGGTATTTGAAAAAAATATTATGTGAATTAGAGCGCAAAATATAAATTAGGGTGTAAAGTACAAACTCCAAAGAATTAAATTTTTAAAAATTAGGCAGCTTGCACACCAAACAAGAATCAAACTTGCAAACTGGAGATAACATTCACCGCCCAAGTTGTACAATCCAGTATCACTTGCTATCTTTCTTCTTTGATTTTAGTGGTTTAAAAATAGTATATATATATATATATATATATAAATATTAAAAAATTATCTTATACATACACTGTAATTTTTTACCAAAAAGATTGAGATAAACCCTCGATACCTCCCTACAAACACGTATAACATGTGGGAGCAAATAAACTCTTAAAATTGAATAATCTAATTGGCAAGGTCATATATAGTGTAAACATCTATAATGGTTAATTCATGTCACTTGGGTCCTTATCAAGTGTAAACTAAAAGGTGCTTTTTGACAAGTTGAATTTTATCGTGTTATTTTTTAAATTTTAATAATGTAACATGAATCGCGGTTTTTGGACCATGAAAACAGATATTGTTATTTTTTGTTTTTTCCTTTTTGATTATTTAAAATCTCTTATGAATGCAATCAAATCAACTATTTCATGCATAAAATTAATTTGGAGCTTATCTGGTTAGGACGTCAAGTATCAAGGACTGGCAAAAATAATTTAATTTAAACTATTAATAAAAAAAATTCTCCTAAAAACTTTGACTTTTTCTTTCTTTTAATAGAAGATATTTGATACCATCATCATGATCTCTCTCAACTTATTCTAAAAAAGAAAAAAAAAATCCATCATTTTACGCATGTTGAATTTTTTTAATCTCTAAGTTGTCAATTGCACTATTAAGATTAACATTTTTCTAAGAAAACAAAATGTGTGTACATATTGAAAACTAAGTCGTTCAGCAGCTTAGTTAGAGTTATGCGGGTATTGATAATATATAGAAATTAGTATAATTATGAGAATTTATGTATTATTTTATGTATGTATTGGTTATATAGGGATTAGTTATTTATGTATTAGTTATAATTTTACCTTCTATCATGCATAAAATAATACGTAGATTTTCTCAAAACTTATACATTATGTATTAGTTATGCGAATTTCTAAATCGTCAACCAAACGTTGTATGAATTTTATACATGAATAAATTATTTCTATCTGTCTACCTGTTGGATTCGAAAGGGAGTAGGGTGTCATGCGGAAGTTTACAATTGCAAATAATATGATTGATAAATTAGATGAAAAATACTTATACTAAAAACATAATATTATTCTATGATTTGGCCGATTGGCCTACATATTAAAAAACTAATATTGAAAAATATAAAGATGTTTAGGAGAAAATCTCCCCATAAACAAAACTCTTTATTGACTACATTGTGGACGTTCTTGTGTTGTTGGTATGTGAAGAGGGGTCTTCAATTTATAGAGTTCCAAACGTTTCCTCTAAGGAAAGAATAAACCAAATATGGAAGAAAATAATGTTTTCCTTTCCGGAAAAGTTAAAGCATTTATGGTAATACTTTGTTTTTCCTTTTTGGAAAAAATAAACTTTAAATAAGGTAATAAAATCAGGGCAAAACCCTAACACTATTAAATGTCGTATAAGTTATACGAAAAATAATACATGAATAAATTAAATCTTATCCAGCTATCAAATAACCCCTAACTACATATATGTGAGTGTAGTAGCATGGTGCTCCTCTTTCCAATAATATCTCCCTCCATTTTTATTTGATTGTCTAATTTAATTTGACATAAAATTTAAGAATGTAAATAATATTTTTATAACTTGTGGTCTTAAATTAATTGTCATTTAATCTAGTAATTTTAAAAATGTCATGTTAAAAGTTGAATGAAAGAGTTGTCAAAAAAAAATTAAAGATATATTTTTTTAAAACGAATTAAAAAGAGAAGTATGTATAGGATAAATAAATTGAAAGTGGAGAAACAATAAAGTTACCCTTCTAATTTTGTTGGCCAATTTATAATAACATTTACTAGTTATTATTTGATGATAACAATATAATATATAGTGCATGAATTCCATGTGATTAATTAGCTAGTTAAATATATTGTGTTCTTTATCAAGGTAATTGCAAGCAATTGATTAAATCGCAGGCAATATGTCATGATGATATTGATGACACTTTCACAATCTCCTACGGCAACAAGAGATGAAACACAAACTAAAGGGCAAATTATGGGGAAAGAATTCCTATTTTATACAAATATTTAATTCCATAACATTAGTGCAAAAATAGAATAAATAAATAGAAAGGACCTAATAAGGTAAAAATGAAAGAAAAAAAACACACTAGGCATGTGAAGAGATTTGCAGGAGCAGGAAGTACCATGTTACTAGATCTACATTATTTTAGGATTGCAAAATAAAAATATCATAAAATATAGGGTAGCAGATTATTGTTTGTTTTGTTTCCCTCACAATGTTCCCGACTAAATTTAAATCACGTACTGCACCATTCATTCAGAAATAGCGCTTCCAACATGATTTTCTCCATACTAAAGGCTCGATAGGATAGCAAATTGATAAAACTCACTTGTTTTTTTTTTTTAAAAAAGGACAAATAACATACCACCAAAAAATATGACGCATTAAATGAGGTTGCTCCTTTCTTAGTCAAAGGTTTTGAATTCAAGTCGTAGATATGAAAAAAAATCTTGAATAGAAAGCACTCCCCCTCGAATATGGCTTTATATGCAACGTAAATCTGAATTAATCGATCTCCAATACAAATAAGAAATCACAATAAAAGAGAAGGGACAAACATTTGTTTAAGAATGTTGTGGAACTTGGGTCCTACTACAACGTGATTCTTGCTGTGTTTTGTGTGGTTTAAATAAATATGTAATACCCCCACCTTGCATTCACCTATTTTGTGACACCTAAACCCATCTCATCACATGCAACTTAACTTAAAACTCATGTTTTCCATGATTTGCACCAACAACTACTCACATATTAACCATTAACTTTTATTGGATGTGATGAAATTATAATAAAATGTACAACAATAAAATATCCCATTTAATCCGACAAAGAGGAATATAAAGTGAACATAGATCTTAATTCATATCTTAGATATATGGATAGATTATTTCTGATGCCCCTTAATTTTTAAAATCTAGCAAAATCGTCCAACTTAACTAATTTACCTTAATTGAAACATTCAATCAAATCTACTCTATAAAAGTAATATTTTAAAATAGATAGTCACATAGTGTAATTTATTAAATCATATATACTATCTACTACATATTATAATGACTATTTTTTTCACTTTATTTGATTTTTTTAATCTAGAATTGAAGATGGAGTTGTATTCGTTAATAATTTTTGCAAATAATATTTGGTTGTTTTGAATATATGAGCACTTTTCTTGAAATCATGATATGATTTAAATGAGGTCAATTTTATACAAATTTAAAACTAATTAGGATAAATTTGAAAAAGAAAAATATAGTGAAAGTGAAAACAAAGTTTGGGGTTTCAAAATTTTCAATGTAATTTTAAGTTATTTGAAATTTTCATGATCAAACTAATATAAAAGTTAGTTTAATGTTTCCTCCAAAATTTGAAAGGACTTCTTTTATTATCCCCTTTAATTAGTTTATCTGTATGTTTATATACTTGACATCCTACATAATTGGTTTATAATATGATTTTAAATAGATTTGATTAAATTTAAATCAATGACAACTTTATTATTAATATCTAGAAGATGTAAATCAATGACAACTTGAATTTTAAATGATTTCCAACACTTTTGTTTGTCATATACAATGGGAAAGTTCTACTCAACCCACTGAATTTGTATTGAGTTGACTACTGATTTAAATAGTTCAAATTGTAATACATGTTAAGTCATTTTTGAGACCAAGAAAATTTTGAAAAAAGACCCAAGAAAGACAAAGAAATTATAATTCATGTAAAGTCATAATATATTAGATTCTTACAATAAGATTTAAAGGAATTTTTGGGTTGTAAAATACATTTCCAAGTTAGGTAAAAGAAAATTTCTCTTATACTTGTCTTGTTAATTAGTCCAATAGGATGGTACAATACCTTTTCATGGTGGATTCAGAATTTTTGTTAAGAAAATTTAAAATATGAAAAAAAGAAGTAAATATACAAAGAATCAAAAGAGATTCAATATTTACCATGCATATATATAAAAATATTAACTAGATATAAATAATGTAATTTTTTGCCAAAGGAATTCATTCCAGCTCCGCCCCTTAAATAAAGCTAAATGCAACGTTATCCATACAAATACATTTTTTTTGTCCATTATTTTATGCATCTACAAATGGGGCCAAATAAAACCCCCACCATATGATCCTCTTACTACTAGTATAAGATTATTTATTTTATCAGGGTTTGGTGCTTTTATGGAACACTGACTAAATTTAAATCGCGTACTGTAGGGCTCATTTAGGGAGTGACATTTCTAATAGGATTTTCTTCATATTCAGAGCTTGAATCTAAAATCTCTAATTAAGAATGGAATAGTCTCACCACCACTGTTAAGATTATTCAAAGTTCAAACCACCCATCAAGTGTGAATTAATTTGGATAATGTAAGTTAATATTACCAAATAGTGGATCTTAATAATCTTGTTAATTATTTAATTGGACACTTATATGACATCTTGAATTCAATTATGAAGCCAAATTGCCAATATAAATATGCTAAAAGATTTCTGTTTATAATATGGTTGATATGATATTTTGATTCAATTCTATAAACATGATTTGTTTAATTAGCAGGTTAGTTATCTCATAATTGAGCAAATTTTTTAAAAAAAATAAAAAATCTAAATCTATCTAGTAGGGGAAAGAGAAAAGCAAAGGAAGGAGGATCCTATAATAAACACTTAAACCAAAGAGAAAGAAAACTTTTTTTTTTTAAAGTTGGGAAATTAAAGCCTATGTAAACAAAGGAATATACTAAAGTCCATTATAAAACACCAATAGATATAATATGAAGATTAGTGGTTACTTTCTCAAGACACATTCTTTTCTTTGATTTTGTTCTTAAATCTTCAATCCATCAAAATATTTCCCTATCAGAATCTTTTTTTCTTTCCTTCACTCCTTCCTAATCAGATGTCTAAATATCATTTAAAATTGCATACATACATACACGTATGGCATGATGAAATGCTTATGGTATATTGTATACCTTTAGCCACTACAAGAAACTCATCTTTTTGTGACAACTAAAGTCGTCATAGAATCTTCAAAGTCCCCACAATTGTTTTTAGTGACCATTAAGTTGTGGCAAGTACTTCCAAAACTAAATGTTACATGTGATGACTTATGGAAGTTGCCACTAATAATCAAATTTTGTCGCGACTAGGTCACTACAATAACATGTTTCATAAAATAAATTTTTGATGGGTGCTACTGGAAAAAAAATTAGTGGCGACTTGTATTCGCAACTCATAATATATAAATATGTCATTTAATTTGGTTTCAGCTAACCTTTATGTCTTTCAAATTTTGGTGTTAATAAGTAGACACTTAAATTTGTAAAAAAATTGAACAAGTATACGCATATCCTATATGACATAATACATGCAGGACACCATGCACATAGAACACAAAATTTCCATGTAGGACGCCGCGTAAGATGAATGTGTCTATTTGTTCAATTTCATACAAAAATTTCATATCTCGATTATCACTTGAACTCATCTTTTGAACTTCTATTTCACCATTTTATTGAAGATCATGTGTGAAACAAAATTTTGATGAAATATGTTTAGTTTGGTCTTCTTTGGCGTATCCTCCCTCCAATCGACCTATACATGCACCATTATGTTCGTACATGATGACTAGAGCTATACATGCACCATGCTGGTACATACATACATATATATTATAAGATTGGGTATCACGCTAGTTCATATATATTATTATTATTGGATCGGGTGCTACGTCGATATATATATAGACATTATTATTGGATCCAATATATATATATATATATATATATATATATATATATATATTGGATCGGACACCATGTCGATACATATATCTATTGGTTCAAGTACCACGTCGGTACACTAACAATTGTGTATGGGTTCCATGAGAGAATCAAGTTTGTTTATTTGGTTATAATTATGACATATTGGCTCCTGAATGAATGAATTTATGTTTTAAATATTGGGGTTTTTCTTGTGTGGATCGAAATTACATGTTAAACATTGTAGGTGATGATTGAGAATTTCTGAAAGCCAGACTATTTTATAACAATGGTTAGAATTTTATATATCGATTGGCTAAATTGGGGCTACTTGTTATATGTCATATAAATTGGAGCGTATAAGGTAGGGAGTGGCAATTTACACTCTAATGTTCGAGAAAAATATTACGTGATAAAAGGGCTAGGTTATGATCTGATGTGAGGCGTAAATGACTTAGAGGTTACCATTGGAAGTGAAAGGAAATAGGACGTATAAATTTCAAGGTAATGTTACTTGCAATGAGAGTGTTGAATGGGTGGATGGGGCCCCTAATTTTATGTTCAAGATGCATGTTTCTTATTTATTTTGCATGATGATTATGTGGTGGGTTCGGATCGATCGATGATGCCTATCAGTACGTGTTGTTTGTATTGATACTACTATTTATATGCCACCTGGCATAGCTGTCTGATTGCAGGATTCAATGATGTTTCATAAGTGAAGACGCCAATGATCTCCGACAGCTTTTACTCCTCTATTCTTAGGGTGAGAGTTGTGTCGTATTTTATTTTATGTTGTCTGTCTTCTTAGTAGCTCTTATACATATTTAAACTAGTTCCTTGAGAGGGATTTTTGGTTAATTGTAAAATATGGTTCATTAATCTTGAGTTTTCATGACTATTTCAGTTATTAAAGAGCTTTCTTATATTTTATTTACTTTAGCTTTTTTTGTCTTTAAATTTGGGTAATAAAAGTTCTCCTATCTAGGTGTTAGAGTAGGTGATTGCATGACTTGATGGGTTTAGACCGTGACAATATATCTCCATTTAATATAATATCAAGACTTTTGTGAAAATCTCTTATGCTTCAAGGCACAAGTCATACTTTATATCTTGCGTATATACTTTCTCAAATTGATTCATTTGTACCCCATTGCCGTTATACCTTGATCTATGGACTACAACTTCAAAACATCATTTTTCTAAGTGAAACAAAATATACTTCAATTGTGCATTTTATTTGAATCATTTATCTATCCACACATGCAATATGACATATTTGAATTCAAGATCTTTTCCACCATGTATAACATTGATCACTACTTAATACAAAAAAATATCATTGTCGGTCATTTAACGTGATTTCACTATGCCATCACTTATAGAGATATCTTCATTTTTCATTATTTTCAGGTATCTGAATCTTTGCCACGATTTTATGAAGTGTTATGTCATAATGCTCTTTTAAAGCACTTGCCGTATTATTCTGACCATCTTGATCATTTGTTCATCTCTTTCTTCAAGAAGCTTTATTTTTGTAATCTATTGATCTATCACGCTATAGGCATGCCATTGATTTTATCCTTCAAAGACTTCTTGTTGAAGTATGTGCAACTAAATTATAACATAGGATCAACAAATATATCTGGCGATTGATTTGCAACATTTTGCAAATGAATTGTCTCATGAACTTTAAGTTTACATTTTTTAACGAGGATCTAAAAATTTATCTCACACATAATTTTCAATTGTCAGTCATCTGTCTCCCTAATGTTAGAAAATCTAACATTCACCCTACCTCATCTGGGGATCTATCTTTGTGCGTGATGGAACAATTAAATTAGATATCACATATTCAAACTTTAGATGAATATTATTTGATTCCTAACCCTGAATCAATTGTGATGGGAAAAATCTTGTTGGCTAAACAAACCAGCATTATCAGCATAATTTCATTTTTGAAATTGTGCTCTTATTTTAACAACTCAAGCAAATAACCTTTCAAATGGTCTACATGGCAGCTGAATGAGACCATATTCATTTTTTATATGTTTCAAAATTTAAGAGGATGCAATTTCAACCTTAGTTAGTACAATGATCATTTTATCATGAGAACAAGTAACACGAGAATTCTTAAAGAATCTTTCATTTCTTCAATGTATAGCCACATGAATTCTCAATTACTTTTGCATCACATTTGAATCTAAATAACCAACTGATCATAATTCTAGCAAACTTTTAATTTACCTTTCCATGTGATTTCATCATCATGCTCATGTTTGTATACAACAAACAAGATAAAAAAAAAGGTGGATAATCTTTTACATAAATATTTATAACTTGCTTTGATTAGAGTAATCTGAAGATATTAAATCTTTCCATAATATATAGTCTCAATATTATAATTTTTTCTTTTCAATTCTTTCGAAACTTACAAAGTTTCTTTTGAGACTTACTACAACCATAATATTATTCCTCCTACAGTTACACAACATCTCTTTTGGAGCTCACAATTAATTTTTTGTACTATCACATGACACTGTCTGTATGGTAAAAAATTTATCCAAGGAGAAAATTATATTGTTATTGTCATGATCAAAATTATTACAAGCAAGACATGCTTTTTGTTTTACTTTTGTCGTATCATAAGTACAAAATCAATGACAAATTTCTGCTGCCACACAGTAATGTTATTTGGGTCATGGTCCCAATATTTATAGGCAAAAAATATTTCTTTATTGTAATAAGTGTTTTAAGAGACAGGGGCATGAGTCAAGACATTTTACTTAGTATAGGGCGAGGCGTAAGCCTCGAGACGTGGGGCATAAGCCCTATGAATCTTTAAATTTTTAATTTACATTATAGTATTATAATACAATAATTTTTTTTTACAAAAATACAACAATAATTTGAAATAATTACAAACATGATTAAGGAAACTCATAGAAAATAAAACTTCTAACATGATTATACCAAGTATAAATAATCTAATATCTTAACTTTCTAATAATAAAAGAATCATTATTTCTAAAATAAATAAATTATAATACTATATAATCTACTCCCCTAAGAGAAAATAATAAATAAAACTTACTAGTATTATAATAAAACATCAATCCATCATGAATAAAAATAAAATTACTTTAATAGGATATTTGTTTAATAGTATTGAGAGTCCTTTGAGATGAAGAGTTTTATCTTGGGTAGAGATCTGGTTATATTTTATCACAAGAAAACGTGATTGGATTCTTTGTAGAGAACGCCGAAAATTGAGCATAGGACATAAATATATCTTTTGGGACAAGTGGAAGGAACATGCTCAAGTGCATTGATTCTATATTTAGTCATGAACAATTGTAGTATACATACCTTAGGTCGCTGGATAATGCTGAATTTTGTTCCAATTTTACTAAGTCTCTCTCATGTGACAGATGCAAATACAATGTTATAGTGCATGGGTGACTTGACTTTAAAAGTGGTATAGAGACATACAACTTAATGTACAAGACTGAGCATAAAATTCAAGATTAGAGGACAGTATGCGCAATGTTCATTAGCCATTGAGGGATACTCATGTGATCTTGATCATCCCCAAGTTTCAAATTGTTCCTTTTAAAAGTGTTTTCCTAGGTCGATCTTCCTTCTTGATTGATGGACTTGCAGTTTACACACTCTAAGTGCGCCTCATATGACTTTTCATGTTCGTAATTGTTAGATATTGCATAGGCTGGACCTATTTCTTTCACATGTTTCTTCATAATTGATTTAGAGACCATTGACAACTCATCATCATCTTGCAGGCTTGTTTCTCTTATTACAAAGTTGTAATATACTCAGTGAATTTTGGTTCATTCCTTCAACATGATGCCTTCTTTCAATTTGTGTTCTTTAGTCTTGCCTATTTTTTCAACTTTTTTTTTCCACTGTCAAAACTATTATTCCATCCTTTTCTTTGGCAAGTGAGAGGAATTTATTCTACTTTCAATCATGCGTCTGGAGCAACATGTGTTCATTGGTGAATGTTGCCTACTTCCTCTCACTTTTCCTTCCAATTCAATGGTTAGATTTAGGAACTCAGACTAGCTTGGATCCTTTGTATTGATAAAAAGGATGAATGAGATCTCTATAAATTCATATTGGTAAAACATTTTTAGATTTTATCTTTTGCCCCAACTTGTTCCTTTGACGTGATTCTTTTCTTTTAACAGGGTTGATTTTTCTATTTGAGGCAACTTTGAAGTTTTTATTCATGTAAGATATAAATATTGGGCAGGTACCCCTTGAGTGACCAATACTACCACAATGTGTGCACAAATAAGAGGTTTTCTTAGGTACTTCTTTAACAAAATTGTCACGACCCAAGCCTACACCCTGTACGTAGCCGACATTTGAAGACCAATGCTGGTCCTCAAGCGAACCCTCATCCTGACTGACTACAAACGAAAAACTGATTCAGGCATACAAAACTTAAAAACTGAAATAAATTCAATAACCCAACTTTGTACAACTTTAACTCAAATGAAAAACTTAGAATAAAATAATATATTCAACTAGCCATAAAATAGACAACTTAAGTCCTTAAAACATTTAATAACAATAAATGAATAATACAGACTTCTCAACTATACTGACTATCTATGAAGCCTCTAATTGATAAAGATGAAAGTCGGGACAAGACCCACGACATCCTGACTAAACTGAAAGGTAAATGAAATCCTTTGAAAACAAGGATGCTCACCATAGCTAATTGAAACTTCGGATGTATCAACGAAGCTCTTGTTGATGATCCTGAATACCTGTGTCTGCATTATGAGAAGATGCAGGCCAAATGGCTCACTACGTGGAATATACGAACATGTAAGAGGAATTCTAATGCATAAACATAAGTTTGAAAAGAATATGAAAGAAACTGAAGAACTTACCTGGCTCAACTCAACTCAACATAACTGAACTCATTTCAATATAAAGTAATTTAAAACATGTGTAATATAAACAAAAGTTGTTTAAAAACATGATGCCAACTCTGTGTGTATGCAAAGATACATATAACTCTGAGATGTATGTAAAAATACAAATAATCAGATGTATATAAAAATACAAAATAGTGTTGTGGGAGTTTCTCTAACCAACAACCATCACACAAGAGCTATTGTGATGATACATCAATCTTCCTCACGCTGCCAGCGCATCCTATACCTTGCCACAGGTATAGGACCTAAACTACTAAGTGGATCCATTAGTTTATGCGTAAAGGATTCATCTAAAAAGTATGACCTTTTTCTACCCATGATGGCTACATGGTTTATGGGGATGTGAGTTGTCTGAACTCTCCCCCATATCGGTGTTCAACACTACTTCTAAAATATACTAGCTCTTTATGTTTTAAAAACATACTTTTTTCTGTAATTTGAGATTAGTGCTAAAAAACTTAGCTCAAAGGCTATCTTGGAAATCAAAGTTTCCTCTCTTGCTTTATTGTGAAAGCATTTACTCTTTAACTGAAAACTAGCCCAAAGGCTCTTTATTGAAAACTAGCTCAAAGCCTCTTTATTGAAACACTAGCTCAAAGACTCTTTTGAAAATCTCAATTTTCCGTTCTTATTTAAATGTGAAAACATTTTAAACTCTTTTAGAAATATATAGTCCCCATATACTTTTGAAGAAATGAACTTCAACTTTACTCTTTATTGAACTCAAAACTTAAGTCTTCAAACAAAGTTAAAACACTTGTAAAAGACTTTTTAAAATATGGTTCATGTTGAATTATGGACGTGAACGACTCGATGCAAGGTTTCCAATAACCATAGATAGAATTCAATATTTGGAACTCAAGAACTTCACTAATAGTACTCATTTCAAGAATGCTTAACTCAGAGGGTTCATGCGGAATTATGAGCATGAACTACTCAACTTAAGAACTCAAAGATACTTCTCATCTCAAGATTGTTCGACTTATAATGTTCATGCGAAATTATGGGCATGAACAACTCAACTCATGGACTTCATGGGTAATAGGTAATAGTCCCATGATTAGGATTATAATCTCGGAAGGGTTAGGAACTCGATACTCAAGACTTAGAACTTAAAGATACTACTTCTTTCAAAGATGCTAAACTGATGGAGTTCATGCGAATGTTATGGGCATGAACGACTTGACTCAAGGGTCAAAATATCAATAAGGAACTCAAGTAAACGATTCTTCTCATTCTCATACTTACTTCTCAAAACATAGTTCAAATAGATAGGTGATCTCAAGGATTCACAATTGAACTCAAAGGTTTTCTTGAACTGTACTCTTAACTCTCTTTTGAATGTGAATTATGAATTCAAGAGTTATGCTTCATAGTATGAAGGATCTTGTAATGATAAAGTAGACTCATGAATACATTCTCCTCACTCGTACTCACTTGCTCGAGTCTTGAAACAAGTTATTAGAAATTGTAGAAGACTCATCAAAAGGACTTTCTTAGAATGTTCGAAAGAATTCTCAAAAACTTAACTCTTAACTCTACCTTGAACTTGAATTATGGATTCAAGGTTGTGGTTTGTGATAGGAAAGATCTCATGATGTTTAGGATTGATTCTAGATAGCTAAACATGAGAAAAGATCAAAATTCACTGCTTGGAAACTAGTCCGCGACGCGAAGACGCATTAAAATAATTGGTCGCGAAATAACTTTTGAGGTAGAGAGGTCTGTGACCCCTCTGCGATGTGAAGCCAACTTTATGAAATGGGGAGGCAGGTCTGCGACGCGGAGCCAAGTGCCAGATTTGCCCGACTTTGCTCTTCTTCGTTTTCTAACCCCAAATTGCTTAAATTTGATTCTTTTGCTCAATTTTTTTTAGATTCAGATAACCATCACATGCATACAAGAATCTAACTCAAAACTACTCTGTAAATCGAAACAATAATCTCAAGAACTCCTAAATCACATCCCAATTCAAAAATGAAAGCAAATTCAAGAACACATATCAATAACATCATATTTTCAACTTTCTAGAACGAACTTAACGCTGAAATTTACATGATTGGTGTGTGGGTGAACAAACCCAAAACTATGGAAGCTTACATACCTGAAAGAACCATTTTCTTGAATTACTTGAAGGAAAATCTTGAAAGATGAACCCTAGCCTTAGTTTTCTTGAGTTTCTTGGGCGTAGAATCTTTGGATTGAATGAAAGGGTTTAGATTTAAGAAAACTGATTTTCTACTCATTTAGGGAAATTTTGATGACCTCCTAAGGGTTTTTAGGACTAAAATACCCTTTAAGAAATAATTAAAATGAGTTGGGAGTCGGAATGATTTTTCACCAGGCAGTGAGGTTCGTATTGGCTCCGCGTCACGGAGCCATCACAGAGCTATTGCCAGGTTTGCGCGTCGTTAGTAAATAAGTCATAACGTTTTACTCAAAACTCGGAATTGAGCAAATTTGGTGGATTTGGAAAGAGGACTCAAAGGGCTTTATGTTTTTATCTTGTAGTTCACCTAACTCATCCTATACTAGGAGTTATGGTCATATGAAGTTGATCCAAAACTGAAGAAAAACTTAGGAATAACTTGAATGAACTCTCTTTAGTTCTTCTTGGAACTCAAGGTGCTACATCTAGTGACTTTAACACTTAGGAAAATTTAGATTCCTAGATAAAAACATACTCACTACGAAGGATGGTTCGAGTCTTAGCTCAAAAAAAATTTCGGGTGTTACAAT
This sequence comes from Solanum commersonii, assembly GCA_029007595.1. Classification (NCBI taxonomy): domain Eukaryota; kingdom Viridiplantae; phylum Streptophyta; class Magnoliopsida; order Solanales; family Solanaceae; genus Solanum; species Solanum commersonii. The sequence continues at coordinate 433,688 of JAJTWQ010000236.1, read as the reverse complement.
ATCTCCCCCTTGGGATCATTCGTACTCGAATGATATAGAATGGGGTTACTCTTACTAAGGTTTGAGTCTAATGGTCTGCCCTTACTATATTTAAGCTTAACCCAAATCCTTAAGTTTGGATTCTATACCTCTTTATAGGGAATCTCATCTCAAACTATTACTCTTTACCACCACATTGTGATCATATCAAGAACCACCTAATGTTTAACAACACCACATTCAAGCTTAGTACTCTAACAACTCCATGGACTCCTACTAACCAGCTCCTTAAGAAATTTTGAACACTTGACTTGATTTCTCATCTTATCATCTCCCCATTAGGTCTAAAGCTAACACTTGAAATCTATGGACCTATTCCACATTAACAACTCAATTATTCTATCTAGTCACACATGGAAAATCATAACTTAATTGGAACCTCATTTGGTAACATACCATCTCGGCACACCTTTTAATGCTCTTGTTACTCTTGTGACTTAGCCACACTTTACTGCCCTTATCTAAACGTTAGGGTCTCTCACTTGTACCACTCATATCTATTGCAGCTAATCACCTTAATTCCTTACCTACTATATGTCAAGTCTTCTAGATTAAATCTCAAGACTCGTATCATCACCCTCATGTTGCCATTCTTTCGATAATGACACATATCTCAAATTCAAGCTTAATGTTTACTACTAAACCCGAATATGAATATGATTGCTCGCCTACTATACTAACTTACAACTACTTGATGCAAAGTTAATAATCACTCTCCCACTAAAAATTTATGACAAATAGTCAATCCTCACCTCTTAGTATTCGTACTTATAATTTACTATCACATTTTCCTTCACGACTTGAGTACTATTCACCCATTCACTATACATCAATGCCTAATTAGTTCTATAACACTTTGAATATTATGGACTCTCCCTAAAAAATCATAAGCCTAGCTTAGATCTATCACCTCATGTATACTCATGCTTTTCTATTCAACACTTACACTTGGTCATTACCTACATAATGACACTTCATCACAAGCTCCTTTCTAGCTACAACACACTCTACTTCCTATGATGGAGTATTCACAACTCATCACTTCTTAGTCTACCCTTAAGGAAAAACTCTTCATTAATAACTTACTAGGTGCATGACTATACCAACATAGTTTGCCAAAAGACCATCTCCCTTACTACATACTTTCCTCTAACTCTGGGCTCTTTCACTACTACTGCTCATGATCTCAAAACTCATGCTATCTTTTTAGGTGAAAATACTACTCAAGCTCTAAACATACCTTCTAAAAAGGATCTCAGCTGAAACAAGGCTTAGGGAAGAGAGTATAACTCGCTTTTAGCTTAAATGCACGATTTATATGAATATGAGGGCATTACTCTGAAACTTTACACTTAACTTACTTTTGGGCTTCTTTGAAGCACCTCTGGAGTCTTATGACTTTCTTAAGACTCTTTCTAAGAACAACTCATCGATAAGGGATTGACTTTTCTTTTCAACCACCTCTAGCATGATGGGTAGTCGAATGATTTTGAGAAACACACGAGTAAGAGTAAAGTTTCTATGACATAGCTCTATTGCATGATTAAAAGTATGAAAGAAGGGAAAGTTTTCTTAAATGTCTATAGTCCCTCATTTATAGAAGTAGGGGCCTCACAACCATAAATGAGAACCTTACTGACACGGCTTCATAGACACCCTAGGACACTTAAATCTTGTGCTCTGATACCAAGTTTGTCACGATTCGAGCCTACACCCTGGACGTGGTCAACACTCGAAGACCATTGCTGGTCCCCAAACGAACTTTCATCCTGGCTTACTACAAGCGAAAAATTGATTCAAGCATACAAAGCTTAAAAATTGAAATAAAATTTAATAACCCAACTTTGTACAACTTTAACTCAAATGAAAAACTTAGAATAAAAATAATATATTCAATTCGCCATAAAATAGGCAACTTAAGTCTTTTAAACATTTAATAACAATAAATGAATAATACAGACTTCTCAACTATACTGACTATCTATGAAGCCTCTAACTGATAAAGATGAAAGTCGGGACAAGACCCACGACATCCTGACTAAACTAAAAGGTAAATACATCAACGAAGCTCTTGTTGATAATCCTGAATATCTGTGTCTGCATCATGAGAAAATGCAGATCAAATGGCTCAGTACGTGGAATGTACGATCATGTAAGAGACATTCTAAAGCATAAACATAAGTTTGAAAAGAATTTGAAAGAAACTGAAGAACTTACCTGGCTCAACTCAACTCAACATAACTGAACTCATTTCAATATAAAGCAATTTAAAACATGTGCAATATAAAGAAAAGCTGTTTAAAAATATGATGACAACTATGTGGGTATGCAAAGATACATATAACTCTGATATGTATGTAAAAATACAAATAATCTGATGTATATAAAAATACAAAATAGTGTTGTGGGAGTTTCTCTAACTGACAACCATCACATAAGAGCTATTATGATGATACAACGATCTTCCTCACGCTGCCAACGCATCCTATACCTTGCCACATGTATAGGACCTGAACTACTAAGTGGATCCACTAGTCTATGCGAAAAGGATTCATCTAAAAAGTATGACATTTTTCTACCCATGATGGCTACATGGTTTATGGGGGTTGTGAGTTGTCTGAACTTTCCCACATATCGGTATTCAATACTACTCCCAAAATATACTAGCTCTTTATGTTTTAAACACTATGGAAGCTTACATACCTAAAAGAACCATCTTCTTGAAGAACTTGAAGGAAAATCTTGAAAGATGAACCCTAACCTTAGTTTTTCTTGAATTTCTTGAGTGTAGAATCTTTTGAGTGAATGAGAGGGTTTAGATTTAAGAAACTGATTTTCTACTCATTTAGGGAAATTTAGATGACCTCCTAAGGGGTTTTAGGACTAAAATACCCTTTAAGAAATAATTGAAACGAACTGGGAGTCGGAATGATTTTTCACCAGTGAGGTTCGTATTGGCTCCGCGTCGCGGAGCTGCTGCCAGGTTTGCGCGTCGTTAGTAAATCAGTCATAAATTTTTACTCAAAGCTCGGAATTGAGCAAACTTGGTGGCATTGGAAAGAGGACTCGAAGGGATTTAATTTTCTATCTTGTAGCTCACCTAAATCATCCTGTACTAGGAGTTATGGTCATATGAATTTGATCCAAAACTGAAGAAAAACTTAGGAATGACTTGAATGAACTCTCTTTAGTTCTTCTTGGAACTCAAGGTGCTACATCTAGTGCCTTTAACGCTTAGGAAAATTTAGATTCCTAGGTAAAAACATACTCACTACGAAGGATGGTTCGAATCTTAGCTCAAAATTTTTCTCGGGTGTTACAAAAACATATTTCAACTTTAGTGTTATGTGTTCTATTACTGAGCTAAGTCACAATCATTAAGGACCGAGTCCATTTGTTTGCCCTCTCAAGCTCATACTTAGTTCTAGTCAGGTCAAGATTTATTCTTCTAGATATTTCCTTTTCAGAAAATAGTTCATCTTTTAACCTCTTTAGATCTTTGTCACATCTGATTTGGTCACCACTAATATTTCCTTTCCCATTCTCAGTAACACTTTGTTTCAAAATTTCAGATTTGAGAGCCCAAGTGCAGGAATCAAGTTGTTGTACCTGTTCTTTTAGGAATTGGTTTTCTTTCTTGAGATCAGAGTTAATTTTTTCAAGATCAGTCTATTCAAATTTTAAACTGGTCAAGGAAATCAATAATTGATCTTTGTTTTCATCCAACTCTTGAACATTATCTATGAGAGTAATGTTTTCTTTGAAAAATATTTTAGTTTATTTTTAAGGTCAAGAGGATTTACCTCCATTTTCTCAATGTCTAATTCAGAGTCTGATTCAGAGTCTTCCATGGCCATCAAAGCCATATCTTCTGCATCATCTTCATTTGAGTTGTCTGAACTTGTTCCCCAAACAGTATACATAGCATTTATAGATTCTTTTTCTTTGCATGGGGAAGTTTTTTCTCATAGTTTCCACCTTTCTTGAAGAGCTTTTTGAGGTTTTTGCTGATCATGACTATGTCCTCATCATCCAGATTATATTCATCACTCTCAGTTGCTTTGAAGGAGAAAATCATATCTTTGTTTCTTCCACTCATTTTTGTTTCATCAACATTCAACTCGTAAGTCTTTAGATTTCCTACAAGTTCATCTAAACTCATGGTTGTCAAATCTTTTGCTTCTCTAATTGCAGTGACCTTGATCTCCCACGACTTAGGTAGAGTCCTCAACACTTTATCAACAAGTTCCTCAGTAGTGTATATCTTTCCCAAAGACACCAGTTCATTCACAATAGTAGTGAATAGTAGTGAATCTAGTAATCATATCTTAAAGTGATTCACCACTTTCCATCTTAAATATTTCATATTCAGTACATAGTCTAGCAATTTTAAATTTTCTTACTTGGGAAGTTCCTTCATGTGCATTGACCAATGTGTCCCAAAGATGCGATTAAACTCTTCAGGTCCAAGTCCACATACCAGGATTCACTTAGATTTAGCATTCTTTGAGAGCATTCTATAATCAACTTCACTATATTGAGCCTTGGGCTTTGGAATGACTTTCCCTTCATCATCCTTCATCATAGGAATAAGAGGACCAACAGTAACTCTCATCTATAATTCATAGTCCTGTGCTTGTAGAAAATCCTTCATTATCGCATTCCACCATGCGTAGTAATGTCCATTGAATAGTGGTGGTATGTTGATGTGTTGACCTTCACTGTGTCCAAGAGGAGGTGCAAAATTCATAGTGATCTTATTTTGAGTTATACAAAGATAACTCGCTCTGATACCAATTGTTGAAATACTGACCCCCAAATTTGCCTAAGGAATATGTATATTCTATCTGTTTCTTTGCAGATTACAACAGTTACGTTATGTAAAGCAAATAAAGTAATGACACAATATCTTATCACGGAAAACCTCAGCTCATAAAGGGTAAAAATCATGGCCTACACCTTTGTAGGATTTAACTCCACTCCATTAAACTCTGAGCCTCAACGAAAGATTACAACCATATGTAACCTAATGAATTATAAACTCCAATTTCTAGATGCCAACAACCAACTAGATCGTCAACGCCACTTCAAGTTATGAATTCAGATTATAACTCTTGCAATCCTAGGAGCTAACTCTAATTCCTAAACTCCAACACAAACCCTCAAAGGTTTATGTTCCCAAGTCTTTAAGTCGCCCCAATTTGAAGACTCTATTCCTACTCCAATTTATACTTCACAGGATCTAGAAAGAATTAAAGATACAACTCGATAAAAAAACTCAACACAAGCAAACTTTACTTAAGAACTAAAAAGCATAAGCCTATGGATCAAGTTCTTCAATTCTTGTTTCCTTGTGTTGGCTGCACTTTGTAATCAGAAATCACTCAAATATGAACTCCCTCTATTTGATTGTATTCTACTTGTAATTCTTTGTTTAAGTGCGCAATTTTTTCCAAAGAAAATATTTCCCTATTTATAGACTTTGAACTCTTCAAAACCTTTTTCAACTTGAACTCGATTTACATGTTTTGAACTCTTCAAAGCCTTTTTCAACTCAAACTTGGAAGCCTACGCAACTTATGCTAATACCGCTTCCTACTTCGTGTAGAATGCCTGTTTCATGTAGAACTCCTACTTGAATGCGAATACTCTTTTTTATTTTCCTTGTCCTAGTCATATTGGATGAACATAGCCCATGTTGACACAACCTTTTTGCACTGGTTTCTTGTCAAAAAAGCAATCCTTCTACCGCTTTATAACTTTTCATTCATGTGGTTGATGTTCTCCTTATCCAGTTGGATTCAATCTGAAAGGAACATGCCGGTGCAATTGGTTTCTTTCATCTGTTCTTCTATTTGTCAATTATCAAAATCTTTCTCGATCTAACAAGTATCATTCATTTATTCAATAATTATGAGGATTAACAATTTTAACACATAATTTGTGTAAGATCTGTTAGGCGAGCCCTGAGTGTTGGGCTTGCTTAGGGCGTACAATCGCACGCTTAGGGCGTAAGTCTTAAAAACTAAGCCAACTTGAGTCTCGGGACATTTTGCTAGATCCCCGCCCCACGACGAGCTCCGAGGCGAGTCCTAACAAAGTCTTTTAAAATAATTATTGTAGTCTTTTAAAATAATTATTGTAGGCAGTATCCGGGCCCTTTAAGAGGCAACATTTGACTTCCCCTTATTTATTGAGGTCCCAGGAGGCGTAATAGCCTAAAAGTTGTCCAGTCTTAAACAAGACAGGAAACCCCTTAGACTTCTTCAGAAAAGGAACATCAAACGTTTACCGCGTTCCATCTTTCAACCCTTCGCATATCAGCTTGGCAGGCAAGCTACCTTGATCTGTCTTCAGCTTCGATTCGTTATACTCAAAAACTCCAATAATCCCTAAAGTCTCTTGCCGCCTAAAACTCTGCCAAGAGAGCGTTGCTTCATTGTTATACGACGCAACCAACTTACCTGGTTGAACGTGTCACGTCAGCACAAAAGATGCACAAAAATACAGAAAGATGAATTTAGGGGGGGAGGGGGTAATAGGACCCTAATTAAATTAAGGCGTGTCGCTGAGATTTTTGTCATAGTTTAGGGATACTAGTGCCTTAACCCAATTAACAAGGAAAAAAACATCTACTATGCTAAATAAATCCTTTGTAGTTTGTACCCAAATTCAAGCACCTTCTTTAGGATGAATTTTATGTGTGAATCATATATTGAATGCAAAATAATTTACCACTAAGGGAGTATCTGCTACATTGGAATTTTCTTGAATATTTTGTTGGTTAAAAAGTTTGAAATATATTTCTTTATGAAAACTTAAAACAAGAAAAATCAAGAAAAATGATTTTCCAAGTAAAAATAAAGAAAATAAGTTTCATAAGTGCATCTTCTAACATACTCTACCATCCTCATACATGCCACCCCCGCATTTCTACCCCTACATAGTATTTGCTTAGATTATATAAAATATTTTAGGGATAATACTTAAAATTCATTTATTAAACATAAAAAAATAAATAAAAAATCAAGAAAATATTTTTGGTGCAAAATATTTTCCTTTATACCTAACATACCCTTAAGTATCGTATTAAATTTATTTAAAATAGATAGAAATTTTTAACCCTTAATTATAAATATAAATAATTTTAGAAACTCTCTTTCAAATTTTACTCCATCATAGTGGTTTACTTTATAGTTTATGATATTCCACTTACCCATATAATTATTGGGTCCAAGCCCTAATATAACTTTTTTTTTATTAGAGAATGTTATCTCTTTTAATGACTTGTATCCACTGCGAATCAAGATTTAGGGATTGAAAATCGAACAATGAATCTTAGTGATGTGAATTCAAATGTGAGTTTGAATGTTGAAATTGATTTTATAAATAGTTGATTATGTATTTGAATAATAGTGCTAAAATTGTTATGAAGTAGTTGATATGCTTTGATAAAAGTGTAAAAATTGATAATAAATAATTGACGTATTTGATAAAAAGAAAGTGATAACAAGCTATTTTTATTTAAAATAACTAAAATACCTTTACATTTTTTACAAAAAACTTTACAAAATTAGATAGTAACCTTGTAAAGAAAAGGAGAAACAATGGATGTAGATTGAATATGGAGTTAGCTGTCTTAATTTAATTAACCCCCCCCCCCCTTCCCCCCCACAAACAAACATTGGATCTTATTTTCAAAAAGACACTTAGGTTTTACAAGAGTCTCTTTTTATTGTAATCCTTTGGTATTTTAATAAGTTGTCTTTAGTGATTGATAAGTGAAACTCACTTTCTTTCTCAAAATTAGAATTGCCCAAAAGAGACCACATTAGTACCACTTTAAAGTTGTTTAGGTAAATAATAAGAACCCATAAAGTTTAAGTGTCATCTTGAAAATAAGGTACAAATTTATGGAGTAATTATGTATTAATCTCTTTTATTTTAGGAAGTATATTTTGAGAATTTAAAAAGATACATTAAGGATAAAATAGTAAAAGTTTTGGTCAAACTAGAGGTGTTTATAAGTTGAAAAATCATAAGCTATGCGTGACTAACCTGTAATTTTTTACTAATTTTAGCTTTTAATCACTTGATTTATAAGTATTTTTGTTGTTTATCAAGTATGTAAATAAGCTAAAGAATACTCCCCAATTCATTTTTACTTGTCATGTTTCATTCTACGAGAGTTAATTTAACTAAGTTATGAAATTAAATCAAATTAAATTAACATTTAAATTTTAAAAAATCATATGAAAAATACTACTCCCTCTGTCTCAATTTCTACGACTTACTTTCATTTTTAGTCAATCCTAAAAAGAATGACACATTTCTAGATTTAGTAACAATTTTACTTTAAAATGCACATTTTATCCTTAATGAAATGATTTTTAGTCACACAAATATCTATGATTTATTTTAAACCACAAATTTTAAAAGTCTTTCTTTTCTCTTTTAAACTTCTTTGTGCCAAATTAAAATAAATTGAGATGGAAGGAGTATAAATTATCATCCTGCTCATATTAATATAATTAAAAAATATTTTTTAAAATAATAAATAAAATTTATATTATTTTACTCTCGAAATAGCTCCAAATAAGTAAAGTTGAGGTGAATGAAGAAATATATAAAGAGTTAGAATAACATTTGGGGATGAAAGTGACAGAGATGCATGGCAGCCAATAGCTCCAATCTACCCCACAATCTCCAACCTACCCCTCTCTCCCTCTTTTCCTATATATATATATATATATATATTAAACATAGTTGTCTAATTTTAAAAATTAAGAGATAATTTATTTTTTGTATCTATTTTATCATTGCTATTAAATACTACTCTCTTTGTCCCTAATTACTTGTCCATTTAATAAATCAAGAAAAAACAATTTTTTTACCTATTATACCTTCAATTAATTACTGTGAAAAAGGTAGAACTTCTTGAAAATCTTATGTTTTTAATTCATTCACTTCATAATTAATAGGGATAAAATGGTAAACTCACTATGTGAATCATTATTTTTTTTAATACGTGTGTCAATTTAAAAGTGGACAAGTAATTAAGAACAAAAAAAATATTTGTTATTTAACACATTTTTAAAAGCATTACATTTAATAAAATCAAAAATTAATATAATAATATTATCATAGTATTGTTTCTTAAGAAAATTTGTTTCAAATCAATAGAATACAACGAGAAGGGAATATACATATATATATATGCAACAAAAAGTGTGTAATGAATATCTGTATGCCTAAATTTTACTCAAGAAAAAACACACAAGTCTTGTTTGCGGGTTTTGTGTGATCTCTGTTCTCTCTCCTTGTTTTAGTTTGTTGCGATTCTTATTCTCCTCCTCTCAATCTTGCCCTCTTCTCATTCATTCCTTGTTTTCTATCTTCCATTTCTTCAGATTCGATCTCTCTATTTGTTTTCTTTGATATTATTATATTATGCTTTGCTTTCTTTGAGCTGGTGGATTCTTTGCTTTTGCAACCACTCACACACAGGAATAAAGGTATCAATTTGGTGCAAGTGGGCTTGTTTTTTACATAGATCTGCAACCCCTTTTGGATTCTCCATCTTTGCACTCACTTTTTGTATTGAGAAAGGTGAAAAAAAGTTGTTATTTGTTGTTCTTGAATAATAAATTCAAAGATTGTAAAAGGTTCAGCACTTTTTGAGGCTGAAAGATTTTTTTCGGATTGTTTAATTTGGCAATTGTGTTTATGTTTTGGATGAAAAGGGTTGATTTGTTGGATTGAGGGGAGAATTGGGTATTTGGAATTTGAAATAGTTATTATAGGATTGTTATTAGAAACGGGTGTGACGGATTCGAATACGGAGAATAGGGGGGTTGGTTGTGTTGCTGCTCTGGATTGTTTATTGAATATAGTCCGGGCACTCCGGACGGGGTCCTGCTTAACTTATGAAAGCAGGACCCCTGTTCCGGGTTCTCCTACATCTGCTGTTGGAATTAAGAAGAAGAAGAGTAGGCGGGTATCTAGAAATTCTTCCTTTAACAAATGCAAGGAAGAACAGCTGCGTAAGACTCCTGGACGATTGTTCTTGAATGGCTCGAGCGAGGCAGCTTCACTTTTCACTCAGCAAGGCAAGAAAGGAACTAATCAAGATGCCATGATTGTTTGGGAGGTTAGTCCTTGAAATTCATCTCACTGTAGTTGCAAATAGTTATATTGGACTATGCTTTAATAGGCTTTTTGTTTCATAGTTGCATTTGCTTCAGCTTATATAGACTATAGTGCTTGTACTTCAATCTTGGGCAGTTGGTGGGTCTGTTTGATCTCAGATTGTTCACCTGAGTATTATGTTGACCCTCTGATTTGTGAGTACTTATAACTGTGACATTTGTTGTTCTTCCTCAGCCAATAAAGGGTCTATAATAAGCCGTATCAACCGTGAAGTTAGGATTTTCATTAAGGGAAGTCAAAATATTAAAAAATAAAATTAACACATGAAGAAGTCAAGGGGATTCAACGAATGATACTATATATACAAAAAGGATTTTCCTTTACCTATTTTTGCATAGTGTAACTTTTCAGTGAAGGGACAAGGTGGCTCCGCTACTGCCTATTATGTGTTCTCTTCTTGAAACCTTCTCTCTTCTTTTTCCTTTTGTCTCATGTTGTAGTATAGCTGAAGGTGTTGAAAACCTTCTAGTTTTTTATCAATAAGAATTTACCTCCTAATTGTGCTTCACTTGTACCGGGTCATTATCTTCTTCAAGATTTTCCAGGAAGTTATATTTCAGAATGGATAAACTCAAAAATCTCTATTTTTTCCCTTTTGTTTTAGGTTTCAAGTTTTCTGTTTATGAAGACTTCACATTATTGACCCTGCTAGTGTCATATGAGGCATAGTCAGTTTTATTTATTGTAGTGGAACTTAACAGACTTTTTCTCCATGTCCATTCCCATTTAAGGGCATGGATGATTAAAGATAAAAGCATGAAAAATCCACCAAAAAACACAGGCAATCGATTCTATAGAATAACGAAAACCTTGTGGACGCATGTGGGAGAAGTTAGGTTAATAAAAAAATAATGTATGAGATACTGTGATTAGCTACTGATAACATTCTTTCTAGATTGATAGACTATAGTTTCTTGGACATGCCTAGAAAGGAAGTGTTTCATTTTTTATCAAGCTAAGGAAAGTATATCTTTAGATTCTGCCATTTCTTTCTTTTCTTTGGAGTCTGTGGATTGTTGTTGGACAAAGGATTTGTTCACATTTTTTCATTCTTGCCCTGATTTTGCCTAGTGATCCTTTTGTTCTGATTTTGTCTCATATGGAGAGCATCTCCTAATTCATCTTTGATAAATAAATTTCAGAACTTCGGTTCCAGAACAGATACTGTATTCTGTGGTGTTTTTGATGGCCACGGTCCTCATGGCCATATGGTTGCCAAGCGAGTCAGAGATTCCCTTCCCTCGAAGCTAAGTGCACATTGGGAAGTTAATCTGAAAAGTGAGGATGTTCTAAAGGAGATCAGTCTAAATGCTGGGGCTAGCCTATATCCGGAGGATGCTTCCCTTATATCTGTGGCTGATGAGTCTAGGGTTTCAATTGATGTTGAAGAGACTGGAAAGCACCCAGAGATCTTCCAGACTTTGAAGGAATCATTTTTGAAGGCTTATAAGGTTATGGACAGGGAACTGAAAAGCTACACCAATATTGACTGCTTCTGTAGTGGGACAACAGCTGTAACCCTTATTAAACAGGTCCTCGACAGATCCAGAAATTTGAATCTAGCTCGATATTATGCTGAAACTTTTGGAAGACTGAACCCCATTAATTTTTTTTCTTGCAGGGCCAGGATCTTGTTATAGGAAATGTAGGCGACTCCCGAGCAATTCTGGGTACCAGAGACAAAGATGGTTCTCTTACTGCTGTACAATTGACAGTGGATCTGAAGCCTAATCTACCAGGTTGGTTTCATTATATTGCGTAGTGCTGATTGAACTGATGATGGATCAATTTGCTGGATGTTTGCTTTTGTGCAGTTCATCTTACAAGATTACCAACTTGTGTTGATTTAATGAATTATGATGTCATTTAGTTTGGCATAAAAACTTCATGATACCTAACCATCACTCATTTGTTGCTAAAGCTTTCTGACATTTGCCTTCGTCTCTCCTCTCTATTTTGGCCTCACCTAAATGTACAAACTTCAATTTGGTTGGCTGCTTCTGTTTAACTCAATTATGAACCATAGTGGCATTTTTATTTGTCTTTGATTTAAAAAAGATAAAGAGAAACTTTCCACATATTATTTGTTATGTTGCAATTATAGAAGTAATCTTTTCCAACGAGGGAAAAGAGAGGTTAAAGTTCAGAGGACTTGGAAGGGAAAAGAACTGAACTTCTGTATGCTGCCCATTCAATCACCATAACAGATACCGTGTTCTATTTTGTTCTCTCTCTCTTTTTTCGCTGATGAAGTAAACCTGACTTCCAAACCAACTTCCAAGTTGTCAACAGTGGCTCTCTTCCTACCTTGCTCCCACCCGAACTCCAACCTCTTGGCTGGAAGTGGAGTGCTCTTGCCACTAGAGCAACCTCACTTGTCATTTGCTTCTTTCTTCTTTTCTTTTTCTAATTCATTTTATGATCTCCTTATTTCTAGGCATTCCTTTATGTTGCTCTATTTGTTTTTATGAGAATAATCGTGAAAATAAAAAGAGTCATTATCTTGATAAAATCAATTTTCACATTGATAGACAAGAAGAAAAAAGGAATGCATTTGTCCTCCTTGCAGCATTAGAGGATTAGTTTGGTTTTATTACATATTTATGAGGGTTAAAAATTAGTTTCCTAGCTGCTTCTTGATGGAGTTTCAGTAGTAAGGGGGTAAGGGGACACCCGTGAAGTTTGTGTGTGACAGGCCTTTGAGGACAAGTTTAGGGGGTAATTTACTAATTTATGTTGTACCAAATTTTTTACTAATTTATGTATTTTACCCTAATATAACATCGCGGTGGGTGCACTGCATGTTTGAAAGTGTTGTGCTTCTGCAGAACTATATAGTGGCTGAATATGAAAACATTGGCAAAGTTTGATGAATTAATTGCTTGTATATTGTCACAAGTAAGTTTGATAATAGTCAAAAGTTGAAAATCATCTTACTTTGTTGACTGAAGTGTTGTATAAACTAAAAGGATTAGGATCTCATCTATGTGTGGGTGAAGTATTAGGGTACTGGTTAAGGGAAACCTGCTGGTAAAATCATCTACTTAAGATGTCCCTTAAGTATAGAAACTACTTACTATTAGTGTAAATTGAACTGTCAAATGCAAACACATCCACTATGATAAATGAATAACAGGAGCAGAAGTTTTCCCTTCTCGACAAATTGCACTTCTTATAAATTATGCTTATGTTGAAATCTTGCAGTTCTTCAAATTTTCTGTACTGCCAATTCCGTCCATCTTGCTTCCTCAGCTAAAGGTTTTATTGCATCCTTAGAAGCGTCATGCTCTCAAGACACCTTTTAGGAGTTCCTGTAATTTGAGAAGTGATGTGCAATTGACACTCTTTACAGTCATGACCAGTTATCAACAAACATTACTTGTGTTATCGAACTGAAGTGAAGTAAAATGGAATGGAATGGAATGTAGTAACCTTGATTTGGAAGAAAATAAGACACATTAGGAAAAAAATAGGATGGAAAAATCTCTCTCTTGAATGTGACAGGGACATCGTGTTGGGTGATTTAGAGAACTCATAGAGTCGGTGAGATTTTGGATATTGTAGGTGTTAAGGTAGAGGAGGTTAAGGATGCTATGTGTAAGATGAACCAGGGAAAGAGCAATCGAACTTGATGAAATTCCGGTTGAGTTTTGGAAAAGCATAGACAAGGCAAGTTTTGCGTGGCTGCTTGGGTTGATTAATGTCATTTTTAAGACATCTAAAATGCCTGGCAAACGGAGGTGGAGTACTATGATTCTGTTGTACAAGAATAAGGGTGATATCCATAATTGCAACAATTACATGGTACTAAACTGTTGAGTCACACCATGAAAGATTGGGAAAAGGTGGTGGAGACGAGGGTGAGGACCTGTTTGCATTCATGCCAGGGAAATCAACTACGGAATGCATTCATCTTGTGTGAAGACTAATGGAGAAATATAAGGAGAGGAAATGTGATTTGATATGGTGTTCATTGACCTTGAAATGGTCTATGACAAAGTTCTAAAAAAAGGTCCTTTGGCGATGCTTGGACTCTAAAAGTGTATTGGTGGCTTACATTAGGCTGATATAGATCATGTATGCTGTAGTCAAGACACGGGTAAGAATGGTAGGAGGAGACTCCGAGCATTTTCTAGTTGAGATGGGGTTGTACTAGGGTTCAGCGCTTAGCCCTTCTATTTGTATTGGTGATGGGTGAATTGACGCAACATATTCAAGGTGAGGTGCCATTGTGTATGTTGTTTGCTGATGACATTGTTTTGATCGAGGAGACTTGTGGCGGAGTTAACAGTAGGTTAGAGGTGTGGAGACAAACTCTAGAGTCTAAAAGGGTTCAGGTTGAGCAGGACCAAGATAGAGTATTTGAAGTGTAAATTCAGTGATGTGTCGCATGAGGCAGGCGTGGAGTTGAAACTTGATACGCAAGTTGTCCCCAAGAGAGAAAGATTTAAGTATCGAGGTCTTTTATCCAAAGAATTTGGAGATCGACAATGATGTCACACATCGTATTAGTGCGGCTTGGATAAAGTGGAGGCTTGCATTCAGAATATTGTGTGACAAGAAGTACCACCAAAACTTATAGGTAAGTTTTATAGAATGGTGGTTAGACCAGCTTTGTTGTATGGGGTGGAGTGTTGACCAGTCAAAAACTCTAGGTTCAAAAGATGCCAGTGGAGGAAATGAGGATGTTGAGATATATGGGTGGGTATACCAAGAGCAATACAATTAGAAATGAGGATATTCGGGACAAAGTGAGAGTGACCTCTATGGTGGACATGTTGAGGGAGGTGAGACTGAGATGGTTTGGGCATGTGAAAAGGAGATGTGTGGATGCCCCGGTAAGGAGGGGTGAGAGGTTCTATATTTTGGAGCCAAGGAGAGGTAGAGGTAGACCGAAGAAGCATTGAGACATGATTAGACAGGTGATGGCACAACTTCAGCTTACCAAGTACATGACCATAGATAGGAAGGTATGTAGGTTACATATAAGGGTAGAAGGTTAGTAGATAGTTGGGAGTTGTCATATTACTAGCCTATTCATGTATTTGTCGTGGTGGTAGTATAGAGCACCGTGCTGGTCGTAGTATTAGCCTTTTCATCTAGTTGGTGTATTTTGGTATCAGTGATCATCCATGGTTTAATGTATTTAGGTGATTGCACTTTCTTGTTGTTGTTGTTACGATTCCTTGCATATATGCTCCATAGTGTTTTACTATTAGTTTTCATGTTGCTCTCCACTGCCGTTTTTCTTGTAATTATTTCTTTGATTTGCTTGAGTCAAGGGTCTTTTAGAAATAGCATCTCTACCTCGGAGAGGTAGTAGTAAGGCTTGCGTATACCCTACCCTCCTAGACCCCACTTTGTGGGATTTCAATGGGCATGTTGTTGAGATGCTTGCTTTGCAAATTCTTGGAAGCTGAACTTTTAGACTTTTTTTCTGGTGGATGCACTATACGGACAAAAGCCTGGTGCAAAAATGAATTTCGGAAAGTAGGATAGAAGTCATTCTACATATGTCCAACCCTATAGATGGCACCCTTGAAAGCATTATATTTTTCTCTTTTTGGGATAGGTTACTGATTAATACTATTGGTGCTTATTTCAATTTAATGTTCTTCTAATTTCCTCTTCTTCCTAAATGTACAGCTGAGGCTGAAAGAATTCGTAAATGTAGAGGGCGTGTTTTTTCTCTTCGCGATGAACCAGAGGTTGCTAGAGTGTGGTTGCCAAATAGCGACTCTCCTGGACTTGCCATGGCACGTGCTTTTGGAGATTTTTGCCTCAAGGATTTTGGTCTCATCTCTGTGCCCGAAATATCATATAGGCGTTTAACGGGAAAAGATGAGTTCATTGTTCTGGCAACTGATGGGGTATGAAACTTGAGTTTTTAGTACTTTGTATTCCCTTTTTGTTAAAAAAATATGTATACACAGGTTCTGGTATTTCTTGCTCAATGTTTATTACATATTATTTATCCTAGTCAAAAAATAATTTTTATGACAGATATGGGATGTACTTACAAATGATGAAGTTGTAAAGATTGTCGCGTCCGCTTCATCCCATTCATCTGCAGCTCGAACGCTAGTTGAATCAGCTGTTCGAGCCTGGAGGACAAAATACCCTACTTCTAAAGTTGATGATTGTGCAGTTGTTTGCCTTTTTCTTGATTCAAACTCAAATAACCTGTCCACTGCTTCCAATACAAAAGACAGTGACAAGACTGTCTCAATGAAAGCAAATGAAGTTGGTGCTAAGATAGATGATACCTCTGGTCCAACTGCATTTCCTCGTTCTGGAACTGTTCAAGAAGTTGAAGTTTCAGGAGAAGGTGATGATGTTTCAGAAGAAGAGATAGAGGAAGCATCAGAACATGAGGAACTGCTCTCAGAGGTGGGGGCGGAATGGTCTGCACTGGAAGGGGTTTCCCGGCTGAACACATTATTGACACTGCCAAGGTTTGTGCCTGACAAGGACGAGAATTAAACTGTTTGGAATCGAACTCAAAGAAGCAACAGAGGGTGAGATTTCAAAGTTTGGATTTATTTCTTTTGGTTATTTTTCAATTTTATTTAGTTCCATCCATTTTAAGGTCTCACATATCTACTGGGAGGAAAAAAAAAAATAGGGGCATTTTATATTTGTTGTAGACTGGAGAGGTGGCCCCAGCTATATTAGAGTGTCTGGGAATCATCCATTCTCTTCCTAGTGTTGGTAAAAGTGGAATTTTGTAAAAACCCAACTCTCCTGTCTTGGTTGCTAGCTTTCTTTTCTTTCGCATATATACCAAGATTGTGTACCTTATCAAAGAGATATCAAGATTGTGTGTTTTTCCCTCATTGTTATGTTGATTAATAATGTGTGGTAATGCAGTCCTCTTTTTGGTTCAAGTTGCAGATTATGTTCATCTCTCTTTGATCAACATTTGCACTTAATTTATGGGGTTGAGATGTTTTAGTATAACATTTGCTTTATTCTTTTGAAAATACTTACAAAAGTCAGGCATGAATATAAAGTAGAGAGAACACACCTCATCTGGAAATAGCTCGAGATGTGAAAATCTGGAAGTCATCAGTGTACACGAGACGAATTCCCCAACTTTTTAGGAAAATATGTTTCCTCAAAGAGTTTGCAGAAAAATCGATCTGATACCAATTGTTTGGGCTGTCTGTGTGGTTTTTGTACATTGACCAATAGTCCTCAAATGGCACATAGGCAAAGACATGTGTGATCTGAAGCAACATTCTTGTTTGTCCCTACAAAACCAATGTTCATTAGTTTGGCAGCTGCATTGAAACTATAGTTCCGTTGAGTTTGTAGCCAAACCATTCTGGAACTTGTTCTCCAGGTAGGTAAATGCTAAAGTGACCACTTTTAACAATGCACTTCTGCAGCACAAAATCACCACATTCATATTAGTTAAGAGACCAAGGCTGATCAACTGTCTGATCTCGAATGTATGAAAGTAAAGGATACGAAGATAGCAATAGGCAAAGGTGAAGACGTAAAGAGACCTTGAATAGGTAAAGCCACAATGAGGTAGCCATGTCATGCATCTGCTGATTCTCAAGTAGTCCAACACAAATAGTGAACGATATTTGCTGCAACATCAATATTCCTACATTATCAGTCATCAGGGATGTACAATTATCTGCAAAAACTTCCTCTATTGTTGTTGGAAGTTCTGGCAACCTTTCAAACCTCTCACAACTCACTAGCTCAAGGATTCTGAGCTGCGGAAGCATGTTGAGACTTGCTTGAGAGATATCCACAAAATTATTCCCACTAAGATTTAGTTCAACCAAAGATGACAGGCATTTTTTGGCCGAAGCCATGCCAAGAAAAGTGAATTCCATGTCTGAGATACCATGCCTTTACATCCATGAAAAGATAAGATCTTAAGGTTCTTCAATAGTGTAATTGAGGATGGTGGGCTTTGAATGGCAGTTTCGTCACAATAGAGTTCCTCCAAGATTGCTATATGTCCTAGTTCCTCTGGCAACTTTTCTAGCTTTGAACATCCAGGGAGAATAAGAATCCTAAGAGATTTTAATCTGCCTATGGTTTTTGGTAAATTTGTAAGATTCCTGCAGTAGCCTAGATTCATCAATTGAAGGCCAGTGAGACGTTCAATTGATGAAGGCAACTCTTTTACATCTGTAGCTTCCAAGTAGACCTCAGATAAGCAATTCATGTCACTTGTGATTTCTGGGAAATTAGCGAGTTTCAAGCAGCCAGAAAGAATTAAAGTCTCAAGATATATTGTTTGGAAAGCTCTTAAGATTCCTGCAGTTCTTCAGGTTTAGTAGAACAAAATTTTTGAGATATCCCACAGAAGGATGGATCTCAATTATACTCGAACAATCTTCAAGAACCAACTTCTCGAGATTGGGCACCCCCGTGAAATCTGGACAGCTGACTAGCTTTTGGGAGTGACTAAGGTTGAGAAACTTCAGTTTGTGTAGGACCTTTATTCCCTTCCACAAGTGCACAACGCGGCTATACTGCATTTTAACAAGCCTTTCTGCTCGAAAACCTGCTGGAAGTGACTTCATTGGGCAGCCATGCCAATGAAGCCATATCAATTTATTAGGAAGACAATCTGGAGCTACGGAGACACTTGCATTGTGTATCTTGAGCAGCCTCAGGTTGTCCGTATATTTGAAGGCTTCTGCACCAACATTTATGTCTTTCGGAATAAGCAAGTGCGACCAAATGCCTTCCACAGCTTCTGTGCCCTATAAAAGGAATGAAGTGTAACAATAGGGAATGAAGTATTTAACTTCTCCTGAACGATCAAAACGTGTTTCATGCTGCAGTATATACTTACCGTATTTTCAGATAGTACATGAAGAATATCATCGGGAGACCAGAGCCTAGTATACTAGCCAAGATTGTTTGAAGCTTCTTTGCGAACAATATACCAACCCATCTCTTGGATCAACTGATGCATCACAATCCGACCTTTTGAAACAGATACAAGAGATTTTTCGATGAGATTTCTTATGCCAATGACAGGAGTGAAACTGAAACTACGAAGAATTCTAATTACAGAACCTTTCTTCTTCCCTTTAAAGAAACATGCAATATCTAAGAAGATCTTTTGGTCAATCTCACTTAGTCCATTGAAACTTACTTTGAGTTTTTCTACAATTTCGCCTTCTGGAATTTGTTTTAGTCTCTCCACTGTTTCTCTCCATTCAATCATGCCTCCGCCATACAGAGGGGAACCCAAAACTTAAAGAGCTAATGGAAGACCACCAGCATACCGAACAACTTCAGCTATGATCTCTCCATATCCACTTTTGGGATGGTGTTTCTGGAATGCATATGAACTAAGGAGTTCAATACTTTCACCAGTGTTTAACAGACTCACTTTATACATTTTGGCCACGTTATATTGACGAAGCAACTGCTTATCCTTTGTTGTTATGATGATTATACTGCCTGCACCAAACCAGTCATGGCTTTTAGCTAGGGCATCTAACTGGTTTCCATGATTGACATCATCAAGAACAATTAGGCCTCGTTTCCCATTTAGTCGTCTTCTTACCAAGCTGGTTCCTTCAAATACGTTGTTTATTCTTAGATCTTTTAACAGAAGTAGTTCAGAAAGAAGTATCTGCTGCAAATGTTGGATACCATGTTTGGCTGAATTTTCTCCAACTTCATGAAGGAAAGTAGTACCTTGAAAGTCACGGAAAATCTTGTCGTAGATGGCTCTTGCTATAGTTGTTTTCCCAATTCCGCTCATTCCCCATATTCCAACGAATTGAACTTTATCAGACTCCAGATTCAACAAGGAATACACCATCCCCATTCTTGAGCGTATTCCAACAAGATTTTCAGTAGCATCAGAAGCAGTATGATCTAATATCTCCATGACACATTCTACAATTTGCTCGATACATTTTGATTTGTGCCTGCTATCAGAAAGAAATGAATTACAAACTCGATGTTCTTATGGAAAACAAGGCACAATTGGAAGACGAAAACCAAGAGTGAAAAGTACAAATAAATTTACCCGTTAGCAATATTTGGCAAATCCCAACCAGCTACATTTGCTGCTTCCATCATAGCAGTACGCCATCTCTTCACCCTTTCTTCATCATCTATGAAATCTAACTTATGTTTAGCGAAGAATTCACCAACGTTTGCCTTTTGTTTTCTTACGACAGATGGATCCACGTCATAGAAGACAGGAAGAACAATCTGTCCCCTGAGTTTCATGCATTGTGTGATCTTAACAAGCTCATCTAGACACCATGAAGAAGAAGCATAGTTTTGAGAGAATATGATGATGGAAATCATCGACTCTTCGATAGCTTTGAAAAGTGAAGGTGAAATAGATTTCCCTCTTTCAAGTTTTTCATCATCTTTGAAAGTGTGAATTCCTCTTTGCTGCAAAGCTGTATATAGATGATCGACGAAATTCTTCCGTACATCCTCTCCTCTAAAACTTAAGAAAACATCATAAGTGTATGGCCACAAAGAAGAAGCAGAAGAAGAAGATGATCCTGTTTCAGCCAATCCATCCATTGAGAGACAATATGCAAACAAGAACAATATGTTTACCAAAGTATTCAATTTTCCTCTTTCTGCTCAAGTCAACTAATGACTCATATCTGATTCAGCAGGAAGTTCAGAATTAGTATGATCTTATTATATATCGGATAAAAATGTTCCCTTTTTAACAAAAAATTGTAAAGTCTTAATATATGATGTGTCATTTACTTGGCCTCAGCTGACATCTACGCCCTTCAATTTTGGATGTGCACAAGTAAGTTATTAAACTTGTATAAAGTTGAACAAGTAGACATATGCGTCCTACGTAGCGTTCTACATAGCAATTTACGTCCTACGTGGTGGTCTATGTGTGTTATGCCACATAGGGTACATGTGTTTACTTGTTTAATTTTATACGAGTTTTAGTGTTTACTTATGCACAACACACACCAAAACTTGGAGGGCATAAATGTCAACTGAAGCCAAATTAAAGGACACGTCTATGTATTATGATAATTATAAATATACGTTCGAGCCAAAAGCTATGAATTCAGTTGAACCTACCCTAGGTCCGCCTTTGCAGAGTTGCATGAACCAAAAGTCAAGAATCAATGTCATATTATTTTTCCTAAATGAAACAGAGAATAATTAGCAAGTCAACTATTATGATATCACACCCTCAAAAACAATCCCTCCACGTTGATTCCTTATGCAGTCAACACACAAAAATAGGGATAGGAATGGGAATAAATATTGAAAAATCAGACCGAATCAAACTAATTTGATTCTTCGATTCAATTTTTTTTCGAAATTTCGGTGGATTTAGAAATGGTTGCTTATGAAAAGAGTAACAATCCTTTAAAAGAATCGGTGTTCTCATCTTTAAAAGACTACAAGAAAAAGGGTTATTAGGGACTAAGATTTAGCGATGGAATATAAAATATGGTCCTTAATAAGGATGTCAAATATGACCCAAAAGTTGTTGGTTCACTCAATTCGTCCAAAATTTTATGAATTGGTATAAGATAATTTCATATTAGGCTGATTTTAGCTCAACCCAACATAATCCATTTTATAGTGCTCTTCAATTTAGCCCAATTCTACCCCATGTTTAAGATTTACTTTAATTTGTATTAACTACTTGTGATTTAGTTTGATTTTTGTACGAGTCAGAGCTCAGGTCTCGAGTCTTAGATTTGTGGTCTCGGTTAGGATAGGGTCCCGAGTTAGGGTTGGTTCTCGAGTTTCTAGTTAGGGTAGGGGATCGAGTCCTTGGTTAGGATTGAGGCTCAGATCCCGGGCCAAGGTCAGGTCGAGTCTCGAGTCCTGGGTCAGGATTAGGTCTCAGGTCTCAAGTTCCGAATCAAGCTAGGTTTTAATTTTACGTCCTATGTGGCATAATACACATAGGACACAAATTGTCATGTAGGATGCCACGTAAGACATGTATGGCTATTTGTTCAATTTAAAGTGTCTATTTGTGCACACTCAAAGTTGGAGGGCATAAATGTAAAATGAAGTCAAGTTAGATGACATATATATGCCTTTAAATTAGAGTGAAAAGAATGGAATATTTATTAGGACATTGAAGAGATTTGTGAAGATAATGAAGTGTTGCCACCTAAAAATGAAACTCAAAAACCACCACATAAACAAAATCACACGATACCATTAGGAGTGAAAGAGAATCAACCTAATTAGTAATCATGAGGAAACAAACAATATGACCATTTCTTCTCTTCTTCTTCCTCCTCCTCCTCCTTTCATCAATTACAACAACAATAATAATAATAATAATATCAATGGCAAGTCTATTTCCATTCATCAACCTCATCGATTTTCATTCCGAGGTAAAATGACAAGTTTCAAGTTTTTAAAATTATTATCAATTTTTTTTTAAAATACTGAATTCAGTTGAACCGATATCCTCTAATGTGTGTGTGGCAGTTATCAATGACTCAAATAGAACAGAGTTATCTACTGAAGATGCAATAGCAGATAAACTGGTAGATGGAATGGATTTTGGGGAATTGTGCGATGAATTTGAATGCATTAGTAGCCCTTCTGTGGAAGCTACTGCAAGGCAGCTTGTTCGAGATATTCTCGAACTACGTGAAGGCAATCGTGCCCTCGGTACCTTTGCTGTCTCTGTCAAGTATAAGGTACGTGTGTATATATGTTGAGATACTCGTTATGGTGTGACGCGAACAATAACTTGTTTTGCGTTATCAGAGTATGTAAGTTCATAACTAATTTGATAAGACATTGACAAACAAGCAAATAACTTGTGTAAAATAATCGAATTTCAGTTATTTTGCTTAAACAACAACATACCCACGCAGTGTAAAGAAGGATAAAATATAAGCAGACCTTATAGTCCCTATCTTGGGGGAGGTAGAGAGGTTGTTTTCGAAAGATCTCAGTCTCAAGTGCGACAAATCAGAGTATTTATGAAAAAAAGGAATACGATAGTACGGAAAACATGACATTTAAGTAAGGGGAGCAGTACAGAGAATCCAGAGAAAAGACGACGTAATATAATGAAATAATGATGTGGTAACTAAAAATAAAATACATGTATATGACTAATACTACTACTAACACAATGCTCCCACCAAAATACAAGTCGAAGATCAACTATCTACGAATCCTTTACTCTAATCTGTGACCCCTCATTTTGTTTCATATATATAAATATAATGTACTGTCACACAATGAAATGCAGGATCCAGTGAGAAGTTTTACAGGACGAGACAAGTACAAGAGACCATTATGGATAACGGATGCACTGCAGAATCCTAAAACGGTAACATTTTAACATCTCTTTCATTTCTACAAGTTATATATATATATATATAAACGAGGACATAGATATGCAACATATTATGATTGTTTTAGTATAGTTTTCTTTGTCATCTGATATATTGTCATCATGATTTGCCATTATTAGCTTCCGCATGACACTCTGATTATGTAGCTAAGCCCCAGACTTGAACTTAGGTCGTTGCACCTTTCTCTCATCAGGAGTAGTCTATAGCATTCAGTAACATTGTACTTTATATATCGTCATCATGATTTGCAATTATTAGCTTTCAAATGACACTCTGATTCTGTAGCTAAGCCCCTGACATGAACTTAGGTCGTTGCACCTGTCTCTCATCAGGAGTAGTCTATAGCATTCAGTAACATTGTATTGTATATATCGTCATCATGATTTGCAATTATTAGCTTTCAAATGACACTCTAATTATGTAGCTAAGTCTCTGACCTGAACTTAAGTCGTTGCACCTTTCGCTCATGGGGAGTCTATAGCATTCAGTAACATTGTATTGTATTGCTATGCAGAGTGTGCAAGAAATGGTGATGTTATCAACAAGTGTGTTGAATATTAAGTGGACAATAAAAGGAAAAGCAAAGTCATTGATTGCTAGCATAGGAGGGGATTTGATCATCAAAGTAAATTCAAGATTCACTTTAAATCAAATCAGTGGACAAGTAGTTGAGCATGAAGAGCAATGGGATTTATCGGGATCATCCATCATTGCTCAAGCTTATTTCTGGGCATCGCGACAACTATTTGCTACTGTTGAAACTGGAAAAGATGTTGCTGATTTTGTGAAAGACTTGAGTTCTAAATCTGCTAAAGAGAATAAAAACATGGATGTTTATCCTGACCCTTATGGTGATCCAGCAAAGGTATTTCTTCTTTATAAAGTCTCAAATCTTGAAATTATTCTACTTTTATTGTCCTAATTCTTGGATTGCAATAGGGCAAGGTAGGTCAAGAGGTGGATAGTAATATTTTTGGACCAAATTATTGATGGCGGAGTCATCTTTAGATCAAACCAGTAATTGATCGACTGCACTTTTGTTCAATTTCACATAGCTAAGGACATTTTTTTACCCTTTTTCGTTTAGATTATTTAGTGCATAATACATAAATAAGTCTTTTAACTTGGCATTGGTTCACATCTAATGCCCTCCAATTTTGGATGCGCACAAGTAGATACTTAAGCTTGTATAAAGTTGAACAAGTATACACAATTACACATGCACTACAACAAAAAAACCTTTTAGCGGCAATAAATATACACATTAAAAAAGAGTGCTAAAGCCTTTACCGGCATTAGTTAATTGATATGGAATCCAATGTCGCTAAAGGCTTTAGGGACATATATAAAGAGTGCTAATTACCGCTAAAAGTACATATTTAGTGCAATTAAGCTACTGCCATTAATTAATTACCGCTAAAGATCATTTTTTATATAGTGATGCGTCCTACATGGCATAATACAAGTAGGATGCCACATAGGATGTCGTGTAGGATGTGAATTGCCATGTAGAACGCCAAGTTTGACGTGTGTATATACTTGTTCAACTCTATACAAGTTTAAGTGTCAGCTTGTGCACACCAAAAAATTGAAGGTTATAGATTTCAGATGAAGCCTAGTTAAATGGCATGTTTATGGACTGCCTTATTTATAACATACGAATGTCTATAATTTGATTTAAACTACTAATTCTAAAAATCTTTTTTCTCTTAAACTATACGAGTTTGCAGTCAAATATCACCTCATAAATTGTGATAAAAAAAATGTACATTCATAGGGAGTTATAATTTTGGAGATTATGTTTATATATGAAGAAAATTTTGCAAAATTTGATCAGACAAATATTGTGTACTTGTATGAGGATGCAGTTCTTTCAAAGGGATGACAGCTTCCAGAGAGATTTTTACCAAATTGCATTGCTGCTGGCAGTTATATATTTTGTCGTACAGTTCTTGAGGACAACTTTATGAGACTCATAATTTTAAGTTGATATAACATTTGTATAATTGTAATTATTAAATTCATGTTTCTATATTGATACATATACATACTTTGGGGAATATATATCACTTCAAATTTTATTTCCTTCCCTTAATACAACTCAAACAAAAGATTATGTAACATAGTTTGAATTTCTAGAGTCAAACAAAAAAATCTTTGATCGTGATTTATTAGTATGCTTTTTAAATTGTTAATTTATTATGTAATTTTTAAATATGTAAAATATTTTTCAAAGATTTTAAAGATTGTATGTCTGAATATATGGTCAAAATAAAAAACTAATTGAATACTAATTACTCCTCTAGCCTCTGTTTATTACAAACAAAATCCCCCGAGTCTATGTAATCCCTTTCTCCAATAATATTCTGATTTGCCAAGTCCTTTTTTTGGTATGTCTACCTCCTCTTTTGGTACCATATAAGTTGTGGTGCAGTGGTGAAACTATTTCATCCTTAGCCATAGATCTCAATTCCGAGTCCTGAATATAGAGAAAATCATATTGGAAGTGTCACATCCAAATGAGACTTGTACTACATGATCCAGATTTAGGCGGGACTCTGATATAGACTTTGGAGACCGGGTGGGAAACTAAAAAAAAAACTCCTTTCTCCTCCAATTGTGTCATCATACTCTTTAATGATCAGTATTATGTTGGAATATATTCAATCTAATATTTGTTCCTGAAAGTAAATTGTTATATATTTTTATGAAAAAAATCAACAGAATGAAAGAGAGGGATATATAACATAGACACTCATACACAATGTTCACTCTGCTTGCAAATGCAGCCTGAGGCTGAAACAACACTTTTTATCTAGCACTCATAAATTAGAAAATACATTAACATGACATCCTCATAAAAACAAAACAAAAAACACCAATTGATTTACATTAATATTGAAAATACTCATGAATAACATCTAAAAAAAAAAAAACTATCCTCCTATCAAGCATTTGCTTGCATCTCTTCACTATCAGCATCTTCTATCACATGGCCCAAGAGAACAGGCAGGGAAACAAAATGAAACAGAGTAAGAAAGGAATACTTAGACCAACAGCGTCTACGAGAGGTCGGTCCCTGTGTGGTAGAACAGAAAAGAAACTTCAGAACTTTTGTTTCATCAAACCAGTGTTGTTTGTATTTTGTGTAACATGTCAAGAATCATGTTGATGAGGTATAAGATTTGTAATTCCAAAGAATCATCGAATTGCAGAATGTTATGGTACAACAATGACTCCCTGTACAGTTTTTTGTCTGGTATCTCACTTCAACAAATTGCATAGGAGGGAGATTACTAATATGAAGAACGTAAAAACCATTCTTGAATTCAACGTAGAAGCTGATGAAATATTGTGAGCACCTACAGTATACACCTTCCCAGAAGTTCCATCTCTGACTTTGATGCTCGAAGAGCCTGACATAAAACAATTAAACAAAAAAGAACACTGTTAAGAATACTTCCCATCTTTAATGCAAGTATTCCAGTAAAGTATGGACAATGTGCTGAAAACAGAAGATTTTTTATCATATTGCTAAAGATAGTCTACACATGAGGAAGAAGTTCTGATTTCGAGTTTCACTGCCACTCATTATCGAAAAAGAGAATCACATGCTTGGCCCATGATAAAGAATCAAGCCCACACGTGATGGAGCATACTGGGATATAATATGATAAAATAATTAAAGACATGCTCTCTCTAACCACTTAAGTTTTAATAAGAGTTGGTCATGCATCTTCAACACATACAACATCCATTCTCTAAATCTTTTTCCTCAAAAGTTAGCCTCCATAAATATATCTCTAATTGGCCAAAGAAAAAGGGAAACCTAATCATATAGCTAGTTTATATAACTACTATATAATAATAATAGAAAAAAAACTTATAAATAAAGCCATTAACAGGCATTTAACATGCATGTGAATCCTCATGAAAACACAAATCTTACAGTGTATAACATGTAAATAAAATAAGGAAACACCAGAATCGCTTAGTATTGGGTGCTTGTCAAAGCACTAAAGGTTTAAGTATGCCCAGATAAGTGGTGCACTACTGAATGAAGGAATGAATTAAGGTCTTTGCAAATGTGAAGTTACTACGAGTGACATGAGAAATCCTGCTGCATGTGGCAGATATACCTTCGCCATAATTTTATACAAAATAATTTCCTGTGGTTTATATTAAAAGCTTAATTGAGGCATCAAGATAAGGTGTAGAAAACTATGGGATGGACATGAAACAACTTGTGATGTATCATGTAAAAATTCAAAGCATGAAATTTCATATCAACTCTTCTTTATCTATTTCCTCAAAAGTCAACATTCTCTCATAGACATTTCCAACAAGGAAACATAATTATTAACCAAGACCCTACTGAATCATACCATCGGGATGTGGTGCGATGGATGGGTCTCTCCACCCTTAACCAGAAATTCTGGACTTGATCCATGAGAATGGATAAACCCCTGAGGAGAGCTCCCCCTTAAAATGGGTCATACATGGCGCAAAATCTGGATTAACCGGACCAGTGGATTCCGGATACCATATGGTTTTAACAAAAACAGAAACAAACCATAGAAGTTTGGTTCACTTTGGTAAAATGTACAGCTCAAGACAACAAGAATCCACACTCTGTAATGGAGTGTTTTAAAGTAATTAAATTAGTGATGTAAGTTCACAGTTGTCTCTCAATTTAATTGTGCGGGTCTCCAATACGGGTGCGGGTGTCCATGAAGGCTAGTAAGTAGTTGAGCGTTATACGCAATATTTTAGATGAGATGGTCACATAGGTCAATAAGTTGAATTGGTCCATTTCTTCAATTTTTTCCAAGACAACAGCTGACTATCTTAGGTCAATTATTTCTGGAGACTCACATGATCTGATTCCATCAGCTTAATTACTTAAATGCAAGAAGAACTCTGTATGTGTCACTCAAAAAGTTCCCCTAACAAGGTAATATAAAGAACCCAGAGCTATAAAGGTAAAACGTAAAATCCATCATATGTCTGAAGAAGAGAACAATTGGTACTATTTCAATAAGGAGAACAATTTCTACACAACTGACTTATAAATAAGTTAATGAGTAACTATTAAATCCTTGAATTAAATGGTAAGGCTAAACTCACAGTTATATTCAGTCCAGCCAATACTCTGGTTTTCAAGATCATAAAGAACAAGCTTGTTGGATAACACAAGATCTGCATCAAAATATCAATAAACCAATCAATGAAAATGCTGTCAACTGTATGAAAATGCTGCGTCCATTTAGTCATCTCTAGTATCTTAGGATGGCAACAAGCTTAACTAACAATAGGTCAAAATGCCACTACACTGTCTTGTCTTGCACTTGCAGGAACTAACACTAAACTGAAAATTGGCACTAGTTGAGCAAAATGTAATTTTCATAAATTTAGGTATAATTCTGAAATGTAGTTCACCATCAAACTGATTTACTTTTTTTTATTTGGGAAAGTAAGCTGATTTACTTTCATATACTGTTACTGGTCAAACAATACCTCCTAACAGAGTTATTTCCTTTCCATCCTTTGTCTGCATTCCACTGTCCTGCCAACCGATACACCACTCGTTGTCCTGCAAAATTATGAAGCAAAGGGGTTTGTAAGTCATGTTATTCAAACTGCAATGCAAGTGCATCCAGTTGCTTTCTCCTCCCATGCACCTTACAACAAAGGTCTCTGCCATGTTGACCCATCTTTTAGTACCCTGTTGTTTGCATTGGACTACACATAATTTATAACAACTGAATGAATTTAATGGTAAAAATTCATGGAAATTAGATAAACTCATGCCAACATTTCCAATGTCAACAACATAGTATAAACATCACCAGGCAAATCAAACAGCTCACGAATGCTAGGAACAAATCTAAGATAAGAAGACATTGAAGATCAATCACTTATGGGAGAAATTCGTGAATTCCAACAAAGATAATGTCTCTACTGGATACTGAATTCCAACAAGATTATGACTTGAAAAAACAAGTAACTGCCACAGCAGTCGAAGGATACAATATATGTTAACAGGGAAAAGGAAGGTTTTCTGGGTAAACTAGAAAATCTTATCTGATTAAATGAAGAAATAGTAGGAGAAATTCAGCAAAGCCAGATTACTTACATTAACCGAGAAAAGATAATCATGGGGATAAACTTTCAAAGACAGAGAATTAGCAAACTGAAAGGTTACAACTGGGAAACCATCATCAATCCTGCGCCACCAGAGGAAGAGTAGTTGAAAGAGATGAAGATTAAAAGTTATTTATAGCAACTAACTGAATTACAACAATTAATATCTGGAGAACTGGATTAAAATAAGAATGGGTTACAGAGCATTATTATTATTATTAATAATTAATGATCAAACCACCACTGAATTATTAATACATCCATGCATCCATCATGAAAATAGAGTTTGGAATACGATAGCGAAGCAGCTAATCACAAGAAACCAGAATTTTAAGAGAAGGTCAAATGAGATAATGGCATCTACTCAAAAAACCTGCAGAATAATGATTCTATTGTCGGTGAACTCACTTTATGCAGCATTAGCATTCGAAGCTAAAGAAAGAACTATAGTGGAGAGGGCACTATGTTATAGTGTACATGATCATAGAGTGAGAAAAGATATCACAAACCAAATCCTAACAGAAAGAATTAAGATATTCATGTGGAGAGGGTAAAAAGAACCTTACTTTTTACTGAAGTAAAAGCAGTGGAAGGTCCCCTCGACAAGATGAGTTGTCAGATCTGGTTGCCGAGCCATCAACTACAGTAACAGACAGAATGAAGAATCAAGCAGGAGGAACTGACGTATTCATGCAAACATGAAGTTTTCAAATGTCCAAACCTACCTTGCTCATGAGAGCATCATAGACCTTGTTAGGAAGATATGCTAACGTTGTACCGCTGTCAATAATTGTTCCTCTGTTGGATCCAGCATCAAATATAGTGGTTGGGATGTTTAGAGCTTCACCATTAACCTCAATTCCTTTCATGACAACATTATAATGTGGCCTAAAGTGGAAAACATATATAGTTAAAGTCAAGAAATAGAGAATGGAGGGAGCCAATTTCATGTTTAGACAAATACTGATATTTAACAGTAAAAAAATGATGGTATAACAAAAAGTAAAAAGAAAAAGCAAGAGAAGTGAATGACGAGAATAACAATGCAAAAATGACAATACAGTTAATCAAACATGAATGCAAGTACTGAAGTTTACAATATGCACCACCTACCAGTAGTCAAAATAACTTTGAATTTCTTTTTCCTATTTGTGGATGAGTTAACTAATGTCATTTTTAGTACCAAGAAGATACAATACAGAGGAAGGCCCGAGATTCCAACTTTAGACTTAAATTACTTCAAGTTCTTATGTGAAATGTTGTAAGTCGAACACTAATGTGTCTCAGAGGAAGGACTGGACCATTTGAACTACTGCCTTTCCCAAAGGAAATCACCGCGTTCTCTTGAGGTCTCAACTAACTGTTTTTTAGGTCTCTAAACAAGTTTATTTGCTACCACATTTTGGACTTTGCATGTGTGCACTTATCACTTGACAACTGGTCACGGCAGCTTCCATCTTTAATGTTGTTAGTAGATAGTAATGTGGGCAAATCATTGATGTTCCTACCCTTCCCTCACCTCCACCCCCATCAAAATAGATAATTTTTGGGGTAGAGCGAGGCGAGAGATTGGAGTAACCAAAAACTTGACAGCTTGGTCCCACATCTAGATCGCGAAATGCTTAAGAACATAATTGGAGTGAGGGCAATGGGTGAAGCAGATGTGCAAAGGAGAAGATCATATGCCAGAAAACAACAATAAGAAATGAAAAATCTAGAACTCATAGCAACTTTTGTGGCGGTGCTATTCATGGCAGGAGAATTTTAAACACCAAACATACATATGTCACACAAGAGAGGCAATAAGAGGTTGCCAGGACTGGTGACACCTTCCTATTTCCACAATCTTTAGTTTTCATCTAAATTAATGAGGCAGTTTAAATTTACTCTAGGAAAAGAAATGAAAATTTAAAGAAAAAGATCATTTGGAGACTTGTTTTCTTTATTGGTAAGGAGAAATGGATTCTTATGATACCCTTTTAGGAGTTTCTTTTAGAGTCTTATATAGTTCATATTGTACACCCTCTAGCTTGATATCTTAACATAAAATTAGTATTTTCTCCAAAAGTTTGCTTTAATAGAATATTTTCATGTATTGGGTAATTTCCTATATTTCCTGAATTCCTGCCGTCTGTTCACAGAAACCAAAGTCTTACTAAATTCTGTTTCTTTTAAAGAGACTGCATAGAATTAAATAATTTGAACTTTGAAGTCAGTAGAAGCATATTTGCATTTGTTCTCAAATCGGTTTATGGAATTCTCAACTGGAGCCTTCAACAACTATGAATAGCTTTTCATAGCAATTTGTTTCCTTTGAACTGCTATACAATTTAACGCACTTCTATTTTTTGCCACTTCTTTCCATCACTGAGAACAGTCTTCATGTTAAACTTTTCTCCAAGCATTTTCCCCTTGAATCCATTTAAAGCAATAGTTTCTACCCTATTCAGGACTAGATCTACACTAATTCTAGCTCGGGGGTTGCTATAGATCAGTTATCTGCTCATGTAATCTCCTTTGAGTTTTGATCGATGGCTGTGTTTTTTTTACTTCAAAGTTTGAAGATCAAGATCAAGATTTCATATAAGAAAAGATCCCCAGTTAAATTAAAGTTGCTCAACCGAGCACTAAAACCGCTAATACAGCATCCAAGACTGGGTCAGCTACTATAAATTCACCTACCACTTACTCTGTCAGGCTCGGACTCCCATCCAAGCTAGACCCGGCTGAAGCAAGCTACTCCTCTTGAGAGAGAGTATAGGTAGTGATTAGTGAGTCTTCTCTTTCTCCTTGGTCTGAGGTCGAGTTACTTCTCATAGAGGAGGAATTCAAAACAATAGGCGGTCTATGAGGAAACTTCAAACAATAGGCGGTTGATTGTTGAGTCCCCACGTCCACATCAGTTCCCTCCTTGTTACTTCCCTCATACAAGACCAAATGAAAATTTCCTATGAAAGCATACGTTCTTTGATTTCTGAGATATTTCACATAACTCATTATGGATATTCTATCATAAATCCTTGCATGCATGCATATGGATTGTGCTCAATAGGATATGAATCGTTTAAACCTACCAATAGAATGTGAAAGGATGCAAAGCTGGAAGAATGGAGCACAAATTTACAGACCAATGGTTGCAATTTTCCTTATTTATAGTGGAGCAGAATAGGAGAAACTATATACAACTTCAAATAAGATGATACCAAATCTTAGTTCAGGATCATGTCAGATGTTTGCGTGAGTAGCCTATTTTTCAGTCTCCTTTTTCTTTTTCTTAAGTTCTGGGGGAAGGAGTGGTGGTTAGGGGGGAAGCAGGGAAGAGGAAGAGAAGGCACTAAAATATACTTACTCATTTGGGACTAGTGGTGTTGACTCCACTTTTGGCTGAACTACTTGTCCAATGGCAAATATGCCGCCACCATCACTGCCGTCTAGGCAATGTGAAAAAACTTTGTTCACCTTCCCAGATGCAGCTAGCTGTGAAATAAGCGATGAGTTTGCTTGTCCAAAACCAATTATTCCGTCAACCGCTTGAGTAGATGAGCCTAGCTCTCCTGATTGTCTAGATGAGCACCTATCTTGGATCAAAAACATGTTACATAAATGTCATCAAGAGATAAACTACTTGCTAAAAAGTGGTACTCCATTACAGGCTCAAGTAGCATAATTTACATCTAAGAAACCAACATACTATATGGTGACAAAACCAGAATTAACAGTTATTGGAGGAGACAGTACAGAATCAAAACCATTGAAAATAATCGGCTAGGAAGAAATTACTTCATTAGATATATTAATGAGTGCCGCTGTCAGTAATTCCTTGCTAAAAAAAGTGAAGGGAGGAAAATATTACAGAAGCTAAACACTTTTAATTAATATTACAGAAGCTAAACATTAACACTATAACAATCTATTCTGGATATAAAACTTTTTCATGCTCAGTATACAGAATTGCAGAAAACAAATATAACATGTCATCAGCAGAACTTTTTATGTATTGACTTACCAATGACGTGTAAAACACCTAATACAATAGATCAAGAGACTGTGATACTGAAATTGTTCCACGAACCCATCCAAGAGTCCACTTACTGAACTAACATAGGAACCGGAAACAATATACAAGAGAGTCAGTATGAGGAGAAAACAGCTTTCCCTTCTTTTTTTTTCTTTTGGTTCTTCACTCTGTAAACTAGTGAGTATTCATGATACTCCACTACATAAACTGCTACACCAATGCAGTCAATATCTCTGCTCTAGACAGTGTAATGACTTGTATACTCAAATGTGCATATCAACTACTTCTCACACGTTTCCTCAGCAGGGAACTTATTTAATATGGCATAACTAAGACCGAGACATTAAATAATTCTTATTCTAAGCATTTCCTTCCCCTGGTTCTTCAGCTCAAGAGAGGTTGAAATTAAACATCCCAATTCAATTAGCAATTTAAATATCTACTTCAACAAATATGCAAACTGCACAGGTTTCACGTTTACTTGAAGTGCCAGATGCTGCTACTACAGCAAATCTATTTTTTAAAACTAAAATTGGTGAAAGAGACAAATTTGTTTCTTTTCCCAATGAACTGCAACAGAATCTATTTTAACCAAAACCAGATTCCAAACATTGTTTGGAAAACAAAACATTCAGACAGGGTAGTAGAACTTGGTGAAGTGAAAAAATGGTTACCAAAGAAAACCAAAATATTCCCCTATGGTAGTCATCCAAGTCTAACATCAATTCATTTGGCAACAATTAACATAAATAAATTTGAATTACAAGGATAAAATTACCCAAATGCTATGGACCCATTCATGGATGTGGTTTGAAGATCCCCAGAGACTTGATCAAAATGAATGAAATCCTTAACAAAGTATCCAGAAGTTGAGCTGCCATCTCCGTAAGTAACCTGATATTCACAGGGTGATCCCACCCTGCAATCTGAGTAGGGAGCATTAAACATATCAGTGCAGAAGTCTTGGTCGCAAGAAACACTTTTCCCAGTGGATGAGGCTTTTAAGTCATACAGCTTCAATTCTATCTGTAGTATAACAACATAGATGAGAAACCACAAGGACAGATCAACAACAGAAAGTCAACAATCTGAATAATTATATTATACATACTGGAATCCATTTTCTTTACATGGATGGCAAAAAGATGCGTAAACTAGAAGAATGATCATACCCCAAGACTGCTTTTTGAAGGACATCTCATACAGCCAGCACAATTCACCCATAAGATGTCACTTCCAGTATCTACCTGGACATGATAGTCCTTAGAAGGAGTCCCGATTGTAAGTTTAGTGTAATAGAGCCTGCATGATTTATTTATGAAGAAAACATGACTACAATTTCACTAGAAAGAATGTGCATACATGAATAACGCAACGCCACCACTGCCTCCTGAATAAGTACACTTTTCTTTCCTTTTTTGTGGATTGGATGAGGGTCACAATTTGATAGAGTGCATCTTTCTCCAAACACAAATTAGAATCAAGAAAATATAATCTGACATGTTTCTCCATAAGACCATAACATTCCTCCATCTCACTTAAGTATATACCTATAACTAGAACCAATGGCGGAGCCAGCATTTTCACTAAGAGGATTCGAAATATAAAAAGTAAACACACGAAAAGGCCAAAAGGGGTTCACCATCTACCATATATTCCTAAAAAAATAATACTAACCATGTATAAATGGGATAATTTTTCCCGAAGGACTAGAGCAGAAACATTAACAAGTGAATAGCTAACAACTCTATTTGTGTTCCCTCTTCAACAATGAAATGGGAATTTTCATCACTAAAACACAATCTCATTCCAAAAAGGAAAATTAACCATTCTGAGCATATAAAGCAGACCACTTATGTCAACCAAGTTGATCCATTTCTACAATCACTTGCACCAATTATGAAAAACGAAAGCCCCCTAAATACAATATCCCAAGAAAACACAAGAATCAGTACAAACAAGTAGAATTAAACAAAGGGAACTAACGCTGCATCAGTAGGTTGGCCATTGCCACCCAATTCAAAGTCAACGGCTGCAAGCATTCTGCCATGGCGGCGACTATCATGAGCTTTGAGTTCCTTCAATATTGAACCTCCACGCCCACCATACTTATGTTTCACATTAAAAACAACATTTTCTCCCTTCACTGCCACAGCCAAAACCCAAATTAACAACAATATCAAATACCCTTTTCTCCTCAGATCCATTATCACAACATCAAACACAACACACCCACTTCCCAAAATCCAATCTTTATAAACACCCACAAGAGAAAAATGGGATGTATGTATGTATGAATGAATGGATCAAGAAAATAACTTTTTTTCCTTTATACACAACAATGCTAAAATATTTTATTTTTTCTTGATTTGGACTGAGAGAAAGAGTCGGTTGTGAAAAACCCAAAAGGAAGAAAACAGGATACAGAACAAATATAGTAAATGGTGATTGGCGTCAAGACTCAGGACTCTTCAAAGTGTAATTCTTTATGCTAGAGACAATTTTCTTGGAAATTTTCGAAAGAAGAATAAAATAGTATAGTTATCTTTGAGGAAATGGGATGTGTTCTGAAAAAAAGAGAAAGCTTTGTGATGATGCAATGGTGTAGCTCACGTTTGTCGTCATACTTGTCTGCACATTACTTTCTTCATACACATTTTCGCACTCCTCACCTTCTTCTTTTACTTTGAGGGGTCGTTTGATAGATTGTATTAGGAAAAATAACGCATGTTAATGCAGTGTGTATTACTAGTATCTTGTTTGGTACTCTTTTCCAATCTATTGTGTATTAAGGCGTGTATTGCTAATACCATGAATTTCTAGGTATTAGCAATGCAATGATTTTAATGCATGCATTAGATTAACTAATGACAAAACTACCCTCTAAGCCTAATAATTATTATAATTATTATAATTATTATTATTATTATATATAATAATAATTATAATTAGTATTATTATAATTATTATTGTTATTATAATAATAATTATTATTATTATAATTACTATAATAATTATTATTATTATAATAATAATAATAATTATTATTATTATTATTATTATTATAAGAATAATTATAATAATAATGTGGGGGTATTTTTGTAAACAAATATTTTTTAATAGTCTTTATACAAGGTTTGCTATTTCCAATACATCAAACCAAACAATGTATAAGAAATAATGCAAGCATAACTAATGCAAGTATTACTAATGCATGCATTATTAATGCATGCATTACTAATACATCATATTCAGCATTATTCTTATACACTCTACCAAACAACCCCTTAGTTTTCTGTATAAAAAAAAATTGGCTACAATATAAAAGGGTGTCATTTAAGTTGGCATCAACTAACATTAATAAATATTTAAATTTGTATAAAATTGAACAAATAGATTGTAGGCACGCATAGGATCGAATTGTCTGTTTACTTATTCAAATTTATAGAAGTTGAAATGTTTATTTGTGCATATTCAAAATTGAAAGACATAAATGTCAGTTAAGGTCAAATTAAATATTGGCATAATACATAAATGTGTCATTTAACTTGACCTCATTTCACATTTATGCCCTTCAACTTTGGTTATGCACAAGTAGAAACTTAAACTTGTACAAATTTGAACAAGTAGACACATGAGTCCTATGTGGCACAATACACGTAGGACACCACGTAGGACAAAAAATGGCATGTAGGGTGCTATGTAGGACATGTGTGTCTATTTGTTCAACTTTATACAAGTTTAAGTGTCTACTTGTGTACGTCCAAAGTTGAAGGGCATAAATGTGATTTGAAGTCAAGTTAAATGTCATATTTATGTATTATGCCTTAAATATTTATGGATTATTTTTCTATTGTCATAATACATAAACATGACCTTTAACTTGACTTCATTTGACAACTATGACGACATTTAACTTTGGGTGTGCACAAATAAGCTATTAAACTTGTACACAATAGAACACATAGACACATTGTCCTACATGGCACCCTACATGGCAATGTTGTGTCCTATGTGTATTATGCCAAGTAGGACATGTGTGTTGTGTGTCTACTTGTTTAATTTTATACAAGTTTAAATGTCTATTTGTGCACACTCAAAGTTGGAGGGCATAGTTGCCAATTAAAATCAAGTTAAATGTCATGTTTATGTATTATGCATTTTCTATTAGATAATAAATTTCATAATTACTTGTAATTTATCTATCACCAAAGTATATGGTGCAGTGGATGCGACTGCTCCTACCTTAATCAGAGGTCTTAGAGGTATGAAAAAATCATTGGTAAAGAGCGCTAACCCTCAAATGGGGTCTTACTCGACGTGAATTCTGAATAATTAGACTCCAACATAAAAACCGGACACCAAATAGAAGAAAAAAAAGTAAAAAAAAAAATTGCATTGTCTAAGGGCCTATTTGGATTGACTTTTGGCTTATTTTTGTTATTTTGGCTTTAAAATAAGTGCTTATAAGCATTTTTTTAACTTTACCCAAACACTTCAAAATTGCTTAAAAGCTATTTTGGCTTAAAAGCACCTAAAATAAGTCAATAACGAGCACTAAGTATAAAAAGTTAAATCTTGTTAAAAGGTTTTGATAGATTAAGTTAAAAATAAAATAACTACATTGTGTCTTTCATAATTTCAAAAAGTAGTTTAGTACTAATAATTTCATAAGATAAAATTTAACTTGTAACAAGTAACATGTTATGTATAGTTAAAAATCTAAGTGGATACAATAATGTAAAATTTTGTATTCTGACATAATTAGCTAAAAGAGAAGCAAAATTTAGACTGTTGAAAGTCATAGATGAGTTGTTTAGTTAGTTGGACTATTCCTTAACTATTAAGGCAATATAAACAAGCTGAAAATTGCTTTTTGATGCAAAATTTTCCAAGTGCGCGTTTTCAAATTTAGGGGGACTACTAAATAGATCTATAGCATACTATTTTTATTGTAAATATTGAGTTCTGAAACAACAAAGTAGAAAGTCAATATATATTAAATGCAAAAAAAAATATTTTCTCGAAAAAAATATATTCTATTAAACTATATGTTATAGATAACAAAGTGAAAATTCAACCTTTCATATATATATAAAGGGATTAAAACTTGAGATTTGAGAGATGATAAGGTCCGATTAATGTGAATATGAAAGAATCAAATGAAATAAGACATTCAGACTCTTATTATTATTTTTCAATCTAGTATAAGCATGTTTATGCATGTGATATGTTTTAACAATGCATGTATGGAGTGTAAGCACATAGCCATTATCACAAATACTCAACTTCTAAACATAGTTGAACACACAAGGCAATCTCAAGAAGATTAAGGATTAAGTAATGATAATTAATTAACACCACCGTACAAGTTACATTGCTATTAAATAATAGTAAATATTAATTAATTATCACTATCTAACAATGCTAATTAAGGAATGATTATAAGTTAATTGTTTTTTTACAAAAGTCAAAACTGTGAAGGTCCTAATTTATTTCTTTGTCATGTTGCTTTTACCTCCAAATTATGATATGATGTTAACAATCGAATACTGCTAAAGTGAACATGCTACAACAACTATTATCAAATAAATATAAAGTTAGAATATAGGACAACAATTGCACTTTAATGTTATCGATCATTGGTGTATGGTTAGAATCGATCTTGTCCAGGTGGACTAATGATATGAAAACATGTGGTATATGTGTCCGATTACGAAGAGTCGAATGTTGAGCAAACACCTTCGAGGACTGAGTCGAGGGAAACACAAAGTGTTAGAATCAAAATAATCAGCTAGCAAAGCAAATCTTGATTTCATCATATTTTTTTATTTTTACGTGCTTTTTTTTTTTGGATAATTTATTATATATAATTCTTTCATATGTATGTGAAACTAATCTTCTCATTATTCTACAATTATGATAATTAGATGATTATTATATTATTGTATGAATTTGACTTGACTTAGTTGGTAAGATAGTTATCATATATGACTCGAGAAGGGGGTTAAGAGAATGCAAAAAAGATCAAATCGAGCATGATCTTTGCCCCTTGGAGGGGATGGATTTATAACTAGGATAGAAATAATATACAGTGTCACCTTGGTTGCTTAATTAATGCAACATAAATTTATAATTGTTTGTGTCACAATAATCCTGATCACCAAGCAAAGGCACGGATTGAAAGGCTATGCAACTTGAGAGAGCATAGTCACAATAATTTCAGTTAATCAATAGTTAGATAGAAAATTAGAGTCAGTTTAAATGATCATTCAACATGATTGCTAGATTCATAGCTCCATATCGATTTCAACTCATTTATCGCATAAAAATCTATTCGAAGGATTAATTATTCATTAGCTATTTTCTTTTTTAGTTTAGTTAATTCAACATGATAACTTTGAGATTTGATTGCTTTAATAAATGATTAGCAATTAGCATTATTATTTAATAAATAGTTAATCATAAGTCTTTGTGGATGTAATATTTATCTTTTTAGTCACTATATAACTTGACCATGTACACTTGCATATGTATATCCTGAAATATCATGTTAAGGAAATTTATATGACGAATTTGAATAAATATGAAATTAAAGTTTTATGACATATTTATTATATTTGTAATATTGAAAGAAATTATTAAAATAATACTTGCACAGAAAATATCATGTTAAAAGGTTAATATTCAAATAGTTATAAACTATAGTTGATTTTTTTAGCAACTTTCACATATAGCAAACACAAAAATCATATTTATATGATCTAACTATAGTTTGCATAATTGTGCTCCATAGCAAACATAAATATGTATATTTCGCTATACATATACAAAAGAAAGCAGTTGTATATAATTTGTTTCTGTTTCGGTATACATATATAAAAGATCAATTGTATAATTTATGTTTGTTTAAAGCGAGAAAGAGAGAAAGGTAAAAGAGAACTGGGTAGGGGAAATTTGTATTGTATAATTATAAGTGTATAGGACGAAGATATATGTATTTGCATGTGTATATATAATTTTCTCTTGCTTTATACAAACAGAAACACAATTTATACATTTCTGTTTGTATAAGCTAGAAAGGCGAGGGAGAGACAGGCGAGCGAGATCTGGGAGAGGGGAGAGAGAGGAACGAAAATATATGTATATATACAATTTTCTCTCGCTTTATACAAACAAAAATGCATTTTATACATTTGCGTTTGTATAAAAGCGAGAGAGGCGAGGGAGAGAACGAGAGTGGCGAGCGAGATTCACCAGGAGAGAGGCGAAATAGCAACAGTTTGCCATGGAGTACAATTAAATCAAACTATATTTATAGAATTTAATTTAAATTAATAGTTTGTTATTATATACAATTTTCCCATATTTTTTTTAAGTAGTAGATTTCAGAAAATAATACTATAGTGAATTACATGACGTCAAATAGTATGTAAATCTCAAACGAAAATAGAAAAATGTAACTTGATAAGGTAGGAATAAAATGTTTGAAAAATTAAAATAAAATAATAGTTTCATTGTTTTACGAGTAGATCCAAAATAAACATCTTACTCTTTAAAAAGTTTTAATTCTTTAAATTTATCAAAAATAAATATTATTGATCTCCTTCAACTTGTTAAATTTAGCGAAATCTGTGAAAATAATATTTTACCAAGAACATCGGAAATTTCATTAAATTCCCAAAAATAAACATAAGAAATTACACCAACATAAAAGATAGTCTAAAACTAACTGTAAATTCTTCAAATAATTTTTTTTCACTATTCTCATTAAATTTTACAATTAATTTTATTAATTAGAGATATAATTAAAGGACTACTTTAGACTTTTTCTAAACAAAAGGGACTATTTTTCTTTTATCAATTTCTTCTAAAATACTTTGTAAAAGAAGTATAAAGAAAGCAAAGATATTTCATAAGTAAAGTTAAGAACAAAGTTGAGCAAAGGAAAGATGATGTAGACGTTAGCCAGCAAAAAATAAGTTAGGTTGGGAAAAAGTAGAATATAGTAATGTGCATCCCATTTCCAAATTCCAAAAAAAAATGTAGGTCCTAACTCCTATATATGACCAATAATTTTTTCAAGTACTTCCTAATCCCTATGGTAATTATAATTTCATTTCATTTTTAAATCAATATATTTGGATTAATTATCAAACTCTAAAAGTATTAAGACATTGTTGACTTAAAAGATTTATGGGAAAATAATCGTTCATCATTAACATGTATATTATTCTATTGATCATCTCTATTAATTACTTTCATTAACTAAAATCATCGATTAATCATCTGCCATCAATATTAAGACATTATTGACTTAAAAGATTTATGAGAAAATAATTGTTCATCATTAACATGTGTATTATTTTATATCATCGATCAATCATCCGCCATCTGTTATTAGTATATAAACATTATCACTATCTGGTATTATTCAATCACCACCTCACAATTATCATTGTTGTCCACTGATCAGCTTTACCACCTTTGACCATTACCATCGTTAGCTTCAAAGATTATTTCATTAGGAAAATAATTTTTCCATAACTTATAAAACATAAGATTTTTCTAATAAATTCTAATATTTTAAATCTAATCATTATTTTACATGAACGTAATATTTGTTAATTTTAGATAAGTATAAGTCATGTGCCATCAAGTTTTGAAAAAGAAATGGTTAGAAAACGATGACAAAGTTTAGAGATATTTTGTTGAGATTACAAAAAAGAAAAGAAGTAATAGTTGAAGTTGAAAAAAAAAAATTGTAAGTTGAATTCGTATTTAATAATAAAAAAAAAAAACTTAAAGAAATTCTTAAAACCTATCTTTCAAATTTTAATTTCTATATTTTAAATTTGAATTTAAAGTAATGATCAATTTAATAGATAATTAGCTATTTCAACAACATGATAATTGTTCAACAAATAATAAAGGATTAGTTTCACCTTCCATAGGGGCATTCTAATACCTACGCAAGAGTTTTATTGTAGACAATAATATTGTGAGTTGAATGACTTTATCTAATATAAATTTATGACATGTTTGATTAAACTTATTTTGAGAAATGTTTTTATTAGAATTATTTTTTGATTTAGGAAAATAACAGTTTATACGATTAAATTGATTTTAAAAAAAACTTTCATATTTAGAAAAATAACAGTTTATACGACTAAATTGATTTTAAAAAAAACTTTCATATTTAGAAAAATAACAGTTTATACGACTAAATTGATTTTAAAAAAAACTTTCATTAATAATATAAGTGACTTATGTTGCTCAAGATTCAAAAAGTACTATTGAGAGAAAATTATTGTTTTTAGCTTTTGAAAAGCAACTTCGATGACTACTCAAAAACACTTACTTCTTT
Source organism: Solanum commersonii (assembly GCA_029007595.1). Lineage (NCBI taxonomy): Eukaryota > Viridiplantae > Streptophyta > Magnoliopsida > Solanales > Solanaceae > Solanum > Solanum commersonii. The sequence continues at coordinate 390,577 of JAJTWQ010000236.1, read as the reverse complement.
CTAAATGCTTGTTCAATCACCTCAATTTTCTAAAATCAATAATTTTGAAAGAAAAAAAATTACTTAATATTTTTGACTTCTAAAAAATTTAGTGGATTTGGGTATGATTTTTTAAATATATGATATCATGCAAGATACAAAATGACACATATAAAACAAAAATCCATATCGACCTAATCTCTGAAAAGCATACATCACTAGTGAAATTTCTTGAATTACATGCACCAATTATTTTTTTATAAATTTTTGTTTTGATTAAACCTACCATTGAAAAATAATTAAAGATGGTATATATGTTTACACTTTAGTGTATCAATGAGAGTCTCACACATAATAGATTTATAAGATTTGGTATATCAATGATAATCTAATATAAAGTCTAAGAAATCAAGCTATTTTTATTTCCATCATCTCTTATTTATAGTATTTTTATTATCGCTATTCAGTGGCGGACTCAGGATTTTTGCTTAGGGGTTCGAAGTATAAAGAAGAAGTTAAGATGGTAATGTAAGTGCGCGGTGAGCGTTGTAGCCCCTCGATATACTCTTTGTACAAGAATCATAGATATTTCATTGGTTCATAAAGGTAAAGACTAAACTAATCAAAGATACCGAGGACAAAGATGCACTGATAAGAATTTTAGTGGATCGATTGTATACATAAGTTAATTTCTAAAACACGTGAAAATTAAATGATGAAAAAGGGAGCGAAACGGGGAAGAAAGATATTTACCTTATCATGCTAAATTTAACTCACTTTATTATAGCGTATTAAACATTTCTTTTTACTTTTATCATGCTCCATCGAGCATTCTTAAAATTTCTTGTGCTTTTTATACTTTTATTTTGTAATATTTTACTTTATATTTCACTTTTTAAAATTTTTAAATTAGTATCCAATCAATCAAATATTACTATGAAAATCGTCAAGATTTTCTAAAAGTGTGTAAGAATAGAGTTACTAATATTATAATGCATATTCAGAAGATAAATAAATAGCATCGTCAATTTTTTTTAGTTCATATAGTTCAATTTACGAGGTTAGTCATAATTTGTAAAAAAAAAAAACAAATAACGAATAAATCAAATAAGTTTAGTTTCCATCTCTCTAAAATAAAATTAAAAATATAAAAGAAATTTCATGAATTCTATTAAATTAATATTTTTAAAAGCATGTTGACGATATTTAAGTTTCTTCATTCAATTACATCTAATTTACATTTTTTTAAAATAAATTATATTTCTATCTCAATTTCAAGTTAAATAAAATTCATCATTTCTTAAAAAAGTTATTCAAACGTATATGAAAAAAGAATTACGTTGAAACAAAATGAATAATAGATATAAAAAAATATATAAAAATAAAAAGAACGTGTCTAATAAATTTAAACAAAAACAAATTAAAAAGAAGAAATGGAATAAAAGGAAAAAATAATGAAAAGGAAGAAGAAGGCTAAACCCAAAAGTTCCATTTTCCAAAGCATTAAAAAAAAAAAGGGAAAAAATATTGCTAGTGGGATTTGAACAAAGGGGCACTTCATGAACCACTTATCCATTGAGCCAAGTTTGTCCTTTGTTTTCAAGGGGTTCATTTTAATATATACACACATAAAATTAGAATTTAATGTTATATATATAGTGTAATTTTTTGACGAGGGGGTTCGGTGAACCCTAGGCTCCACCTAGGTCTGCCCCTGTTGCTATTTTTGGTGACACGATAGTTTAGTATAATTTCATGACTTATTTTCATTTTTTTTTAATTTTCTTTGAAAGCTCCATATAATTGTTGTATCTTAGTATAAGAACAAAAGAAATATTTTGAAGTATTAATCACATGTCTTATGTTGTGGGGGCTTTTTTTTCTTTCTAAACATTCTTAAACTATTCTCCAAACTTAAATTACATTCTTAAAATTTTCTTTTTGCCAAAAAACATCCTCCAAACATTTGAAAGTTAACAATTTCCATTCTTCTGTTAAATATTGTCAAAAAAACTAAGGCATGCTACAAAAATATGAGCAGTTCATGTGACTACAACAAAAGTTTTCCTGCATAATTTCATTACCTACTATAAAAAGCTTTTGAAAAAAAAATAAATTAAAAATCTTGGACACCATTGCTTACTGTGACAAAATTATTAGGAAGGCATGAGGATACATGATTTACTTTTTTTTTTTTCATTTATCAACAGAAAGAAGTTGAAGCTTAATCATTTTTACATTTTCAAAGAAAAATTGTATTTACATCAATAATTTTCCGAGGCAATCTAATATTGAGGTGATCAAAATTCTAATTATGTCTTGCATTCGTCTTACATTCTCCATTATTAGAAGTGAAAGTCTCCAACAAATATTGCTTCTAGCAGATTCAATTGAGAAGAAATATATTTCTACTGATATTTTTTTTTAAAATCCCATAAAAATAAATGAAAAAAAATTGTCAAATTAAAAGATTTTGATTAATGCTAAACTCAATTGTCAAAAAAATTCACGATAATATTTTTGTGACATATCTCAAAATAATAAATACAAAGGGGTGACTTAATTTTTGTGAATCTATTCGTGTTTTGACAAATTCAAGTAGCAGGATGAAAATTGTTAACTTATAAATATTTAAAGAATGTTTTATGCTAAAAATGATATTTTAAGAATTTAATCGCAATTTGGAGTATAGTTTAAGGATGATTTTAGCTAAAAACTCATAAAACAAACCAAACTAAAAAACCAACTCTTGTTGGTTTAACCTGGTTTATAAATTTTCAAAAGCAACGTAACTTATTAATTTGATAAATAAAAAAATTAAATCAAATCGACCTATGTACACCCCTACTTGATTTCTACCCCTCAACATGGTCATAGGCTCATAGCATATCCAAAATCACTAGTACTGTGCTCAAATAGCTTAACAACAAACTCCTTAGCAAGGAAAAGAATAACAAAACCAACAAGCTACTCAATCATTCATACTAGTTTAAATCCCAAATAAATTGACAAGTTAACATTGCCAAATCTTGAAACAGCTAAAAATGGTTGAATTTTTCTACTATTTTTTTTTCATTGACAGTAACCTTAAAACAGACTATTCAAGGCTGTAATGATCCATAATGCTTGTGAAAATGAAGCTGATAAAATGGGCTGCACGAAGCCACACTCTTCAAGCTTAGTGGAATATGCAATTACTTTGCACTAATTCGTAAAAGCTAAAGATCAGTGAATCATATCGCCATTTCAGGATATAGAAGCCACTTGGAGTTCTGTTTCCGTTCCTAATCCTGACTTTGAACATTCATATACAAGGGATATCAGATGATTTTGCTTTGCTAGGTATGCTAAATCCTAAACTTCCTATACTGAATTGCCACCCGTTATTCTTTGTACCACTAAAGAATCTAAACTTCTCGTCATAATTGATGCATACTTACAATCAACAAGCCACTCATTGTCCACTGAGTATACTTGAAGTTGATTTTATCTTTGCAGCAAAATGTCATTCGTACTTATCTTGTCATCTTGAAATTTTGATTGTGCTATTTGAAAGTCAGTGGCCGTCATAACCGGCTCTTCTGGAGCTGTGCATAATTGGCTCATCTGTGTATCAGAAAAAAATAAGTCATATTGCATGAGCTTATCGAGTTCACAACTGTATACATGATTAGACAATATAATGAGCACAACAAGCAAAGTAGGTAAATGGTAACTAACATGTTGAAAGAATTACCTTCATCTTCGTCTCCACCTTGAGTAGTAAAGAATGGAGTGAGGTAGTTTTTGTCCAATGCTGAGAACGAAGTAGTACTGGAGAAAACAATTAAATGCATTAAAAGATGAGACAACCTGCGTCTCGCAGCAGTGATCTACCCAGTTAGCTAGTTAGCTGGGATGACTTGATAACATTAAGGAGAACAATGTAGGTACCGGACACCGGGTGGAAAGCTAAAAAAAACATTAAGACACCAAGATTTAAATCACCCAACACTTGACATTGTGCTACAAGCAAAAGAACATTACCTCTTGTGGAACTCCTTAAGTTTCATCCTGAACCTGTTCCCTGATGACGGTTCACCATCATAAGATTCATCACTATAAGAAGGAGCTATATATCCATTGTTCCCCTCAAAGGTCTGAAAATCAGAAAATAGCAGGAGAAAGAATTAGTGCACTGAGCAAAACATTGTAACTTATTACAAAGTTGGGAAACAGCTTGGCTAATGCACTTACTTCATCCACGGAGCCAGATTGACCATCACCCACAACTTCCAAAGCTTCCAGCATGGTTCCTGTTGATCCTCCAATAATCAAAACCTGAAAAGTTGCAGACGGAATTTGATCAGATTATATCATATATTGTGGAAGAGATCATCCATCCAGTGTGGAGGAAGAACAGGTAGAAAGGAGCAACTGTAATCCAAGTGAAATATTCTAGAGCAACAAAAAACTTCGGTTCGTTGTAAATATTTTCGAAGTAGTAATATTCAGCTACGTGCATGCTAAGTAAAAACCATCTATTGGCAAACTTTACTCTGAAACATTATGATTGTAGAATGACACATGTGAATTGTCAAACCCACTTTTTGCAATATAAAGTTTTGGGGTTTCACTAGGATCTCAGGAGAAGTTTACATGAAGGACAGTAGTTTCAGAAAATGTACGAGTGCATGGCTTCAGCAGAACAGAGACATTATTCACCATCAGCTTGTGTCTTCTAATCAACTTTTTCTTGTTCTGTGATAAAGTTCTCTGATTTCATCCAATATAGAGTTCTCTAATTAACTATGCAATGTGATGTCTTCAGAAGCCTTTTGGTGTGAAATGTTAAACCATTATTTTCTTTTATCAAACACATACATAATGAGGGTCATAAGAACTGTATAGATTTTTTTATACATCCGTGGAAGATGAAAATTGTAGCTACACTCATAATTAGGCCGGGAGAAGTAAGCACCAAGAAATATGAGGTTAGCATAATCTGTGGTCAAAATGGTACCTAACGAAAGTTTGAAAAAGATTGCCTTGGAGAGGTTGGAGTAGAACTATTCGATGTTATATCAAAGGAGTGGAAAGATGCCAAACGACTAGAGAAGAAGCACTTGTCCAAATACATAAGACTAACGGAGAGATTCAAAATTGTATAAGTTGCAAATTTCGGAGTCATATGATGAAACACTTCTAGAAAAACTGTTAAGGCGTTGACATGGAAGAATTAGAGGCTGACAGAGAACCAAGTTAGGCTACGCGGTAGATCTTGAGACTATATTTTTGCAAAATGGATTAATCACAGTGTGCATGAAGAGGAGAAAGATCTTCACATGATATTAATCGCCTAGAGAAGAAGTCCTTGTGGTGGATGTTGAAGAAGAAATAAATTCCTATCAAACACATAAATGTCATGAATGATAAGTATGAAGCAGCCAAACAAGCATAAGAATAATATAGGCTATTTTTGCATGTGATAGCAATGCTATGTTAATTGACAAACTTAATAAGAAACCAACAAAAACTAGAACCAGAGATCATGGAGCAACATTCTAAAGAAGAAGGGGAATTTGGTAACCGGGAATAAGAAAATAGTCCTGAAGTTCACTAAATTTTATATTGGACTCAGTTCCGGTATGAGCAATACCAATATAATAATATAATACAACAACATACCCAGTATAATCCAACAAAGTGAGGTCTGGGGAGGATAGCGTATGCAGACCTTACCCCTACCTCAAGAGGTAGAGGTGTTGTTGGATAACAAAACAACACACTGCTACCTACTAACCTTCTATTTAATGTGTATCCTCTACAACCTTCTATCTAAGGTCATGTCCTCGATAAGTTAGATTGTGGCATGTCCCGTCTAATCACCTCTCGACTCCCCCTAATACTTCTTCGGTCTTCCTCTACCTATTCTGAAACCATCCATAGCCAACCCTCACACCTCCGCACTGGAGCATCCGAACATCTCCTCTTCACAATCCCGAAATATCTCAGTCTCGTTTCCCGAATCTTTTCCTCCATTGAAGTCACTCCCATTTTGTCTTGAATGTCCTGTCTAATCCTTATCTCTCCTTGCATTCCCACACATCTATCACAACATCCTCATTTTTGCAACTTTCAACTTTTGAATGTGAGAGTTTTTGACTGACCAACACTCCGTCCCTACAACATAGTAGGTCTAACTATCATTTTGTAGAACTTATCTTTAGGTTTTGATGACACTTTCTTATCACACAACTACGAATGCAAGCCTCCATTTCTTCCACCCTGCACCAATGCAGAGAGTGACATCCTCATCAATCTCTCCATTCCCTTGGATCAAAACTCAAGATACTTGAAACTTCCTCTCCTTTGGGTGACCTGTCTCAAGTCTCACTTCCATATCTACTTCATGTATTATGTCAGTTAACTTGTATTCCAAGTATTTTGTCTTGGTCCTGTTCAACTTGAACCCTTTTGACTCCAAGGTATGTCTCCAAATCTCTAGCTTAACATTAACTCTGTCGCAAGTCTCATCAATTAAAACTATGTCATCTGCAATTAATATACACTACGACACCTCACCTTAAATTTATCACGTCAATGCATCTATCACCAAGGCAATAAAACAGGCTGAGGTTTGATCCCTATTGGTGCTATCGTACATGTCCTTAATTGCCCTTAGTATTCCACAGGTACACCTTTAGCCTCCAAGCATCTCCATAAAACCTTCCTTGAAACTTTGTCGTAAGCCTTTTCTAAGTCAATGAACACCATGTACAAGTTCTTCTTCTCTCTATATTGCTCCACCACCTCCTTACCAAATGAATGGCTTCTGCAGTTAAATGTCCAAGCATGAATTCGAACTGGTTCAAGGATATTTTCACACCCCTCACCCTCACCTCCACCACCCTCTCTCAAACTTTCATACTGTGACTTAACAGCTTGATAACCCTATAGTTGCAATTCTAGATGTCACCCTTGTTCTTGTACAACAAAATCATTGTACTCCACCTCCATTCTTTGGGCATTTTCATCGTCCTAAAAATGGACATTAAACAACCTAGTTAGCCACTCCATACCAACCTTGCCTACACTCTTCAAAAACTCCATCGGGATCTCATCCGCCCCAGTTGCTCTTCCCTTACTCTCCACCTCTTTATACACCTACAACACCCAAAATCATGGTGTCTCTTTGAGTGCTCCAAATCCCCAGGCATGATGCATCTGTCTCCTTCTTCATTCAAGAGTTCATGAAAGTGTGACTGTCATCCCCGTTTAATGAGTGCCTCCTCCACCCTTACTTTGTCATCCTCGTCTGTGATGCCCTCTTTTCTCTCACCTTGCAATGTCAGTATTCTTTCAACAGGATCCAACATGGGATAACTTCGATGAGATTAGCTTTACAAGGATGAAACACCTAAAGGATCAAACTAACCTTGATTTCTTTTTTCTTATTGTTTATTTACTTAAAAACAATGGTAAATATGTAAACTATTATATTGGTAACCAACAAAAAACTAGAACCAGAGACGACGAAACAAACATTCTAGAGAAAAAGGGGGCATTTGGTAACTAGGAATAAGACTGAGAAATATTGGAGGAAATATTATTGAATTGTGTGTCTATATTATTATTCAAAGACCCTATTTATAGACACTACAATACAATTCTTTACCAAGTAGGATATTATATATTATTCCTATTCTAACACTCCCCCTCAAAGTGATGCATACAAATCATATGTACCTAGTTTGTTACAGATGTAATTAATATGAAGACCAGTGAGGAACTTGGTGAAGATATTTGCAAGTTGATCACTTGACTTCACAAATTTTGCAACAATATCTCCTATGAGTATCTTTTCACTAACAAAGGTTCACTCAATCTCAATGTGCTTAGTCCTCTCAAGAAACACTGGATTTGATGTGATATGAAGAGTAGCTTGACTATCACACACAAGTTCCATCTGTCTAATTTAGCCAAATTTTAGTTCTCTCAACAACTGTTTGATCCAAACTAGCTCACAAGTTGTTACAACCATTGCTCGATATTCAGCTTTTGCACTAAATCGAGCAACCACACTCTATTTCTTACTCTTCCACGACAATTAATTACCTCCTACTAAAACACAACAGCTAAATGTAGAATGTCTATCAGAGGGAGATCCTGCCCAATCAGTGTCTGCATATCAAATGATATGCTCATGGCCTTGATCTTTGAAGAGTAGTCCTTTATCAAAAGCTGACTTTATATATCGCAGAATATGAACTACATCCCAATGACTATTACAAGGGGAAGTCATAAACTGACTTACAACACTCATAGGAAAAGAGATGTCAGGTCTAGTCATTGTGAGATAATTCCACTTTCTAACCAAACCGTCTATAGCTTTTAGGATTACTGAGTGACTCGCCTTGTCCTGGAAGGAGTTTAACATTCAGATCCATAGGTGTGTCAATGGGTCTATATCCATCATTCATGTCTCCTCAAGAATGTCTAAGGGATACTTGCATTGAGAAATAACAATACCTATCCAGACTTAGCAACCTCAATACCTAGAAAATACTTCAACCTGTCAAGGTCTTTCTGGAAATACTTAAAGAGATGATTCTTCAAATTAGTGAAACCATCTTGATCATTGCAAGTGATAACAATATCATCAACATAAACTGCTATTTACTTTTAAAAAATTCTTTGGATTTTTTTGTCTTGTTAATTGCTTAATCATATACAATACAAATTACTTAATTGCTTTTAGTTATTTGTTATTTACTTTCTATGTTTTTAGCTATTGGTATTTATTTAATTTTAACATGTTATTTAGATAGTTATTTATTTTAATGGGTATAATAAATATTAGCTCACTAAACGTTTTCGAATTGAGAATTAGCTCACTAATTTCTTTAAACTCTACATAATTAAACCCTACATAATTGAACTCTACATAACTAATACATGCATAACTCTAAGCAGTAACCAAATTGCCCCTTAATGCATATTGAGGGAAACAAATTGGAAGAACATAGTGTGACATGGTTTTTGTCATTTCCTATGTAGACCTCCAAATGTATCAGTCACCATGATGATTGAATGTGTTATAAATGACAAAGTAGACCTAATATTAGATAGAGAAAAGTTACGTCAAAAGACCTACACAACTTCTTTACTTGAGGACTTGGCAAAAAAATAAGCCTAATGGAAGCAAAATATCAATATGGGTGATATTGACTAGTTCAAATTAAGGTTAGCCATTATTGAATAATTTGATTTTAAGCTTAGTCGTTATTAACACGCATGCCAGGTGACAAGAGTCCTTAGAGTTGGTTGAAGATAATGATAGTGTAAGGATATTTGGCTCTAAGACTGAAGTACTGTTGTTCTTGCAAATACCCTTTATTCTTCAAAGCACCCGCCACGAAAAGGTCTACATAGTTTATACACTAGTAGCTGCCAATCAAGGAATTTACTGTACAGCTTTGAATATGGTATGACCTTAGTAGACATCAACACAAGGTTCTTAATCTACAATTACATGGAAGAGGAAACTAAAGGCTAAAACCTCGACTTCATTCTGGTTAATTTCTAGTACATACTACATCCAACAAAAATTTACGCCCAAACTTTGTAGTTCAAGATTTCTACAAAGTTCACCTTTTTTTTTTCTTCATTTTTTCCTTTCTCAAAAAAAAGGTGAACTTTGTAGAAATCTTGAACTATGTAACACAACTCCAAATAGCTAAACCGGGGTAGAGACAAATCAGTACAGATTTTAATAAGAATTTATCGTACCCCATGATAACAAGATTATAATTAAATGTCTTCTAAAGAAGAATGCATAAGTCACATGTGTATGCAAAAGAAGAATGGTGCTAGCCAGCTTAAAGACTTCAGACCAATCAGCCTTGTAGAAATTTTTACAAGATTTTGGCGAAGCTATTGGTGGAAAGAATTTAAGGGTAATATCATAGGTGGTGGCAGACACACAATTGGCATTTATCAAGGGGAGACAGATCTGTGATTTAGTCCTAATCGCAAACGAATGTGTGATCTTATAGATAAGCTAGATTATTCTGCAAACTAGACATAGACAAAACATATAATCATGTCCATTGGGATATTAACTTTATCAAATATATGGGATTTGGGACTGGAGCAGTTAGAGTAGGAGCTGCATTTCGGCAATGAAGTTTCTCAGTTTTGGTGAATGGTGAACCAGTAGGCTTCTTTCTTTTCTTCTAGCAGGTGTTTGACTCAAGGTGACCCATTATCTCCCTTTTTATTTATTTTGGTTATGGAAGGCTTAAGCAGTATGTCCACAAAGAAATGGATTTTGGGCCTAACTCAACCTCAAAAGCTAGCTCACGAGGGAAGGATTGCCAAGTCATACAAGAAGATCACCCATCCCTTTTTCATCCGATATGAGACTCCTCAATATCCCACCTCATGCCCAGACATCTGGTTCATGGGCGATTTACTACAACACCCAACATTGGTACACAATAATTGGGGTGGGTCCTTCCCTGACACCATGTAAAGAAATGGATCTTGGGCCTAACTCAACCCCAAAAGCTAGCTCATGCGGGGAGGATTGCCCAAGTCCATATAAGGAGATGTACCCATCCCTTTTTCATCCGACATGGGACTCTTCAACAATGGCAAAGGTGGCTATCCAAGAAGCTGGAGAATGGGCTTCTCGGCTTGGGTAAGAAGGTACTCGAACTTGTACATGTCTCACATTTTATATGCAAATGACACTCTAGTTTTGAGTGAAGTAGAGGAACAGAAATTCTTTTGTGTTAATTCTGCTATTTGAAGGGGCAACTAAGCTGCACATAAATTTATCAAAAAGCCATCTATTCCAGACAACGAAGTAGATAACAATACAGGGACTCACAGATGTTAGGCTGAAAAGAATCTAAAACCTTGGCATGCCACAGGGCAATAATTTCAAAGCTGAAAATATTTAAGAACGAGTCTTGGAAAAATGTGAAAGGAAATTCGCGATTTGAAAATAAAAATATTTGTGGACGTAGATTGGTGTTCATATATTCTGTGCTGGATGTGCTGCCAACTTACACCTTGTCCATGTTCTCAATGCTTAAAAGGGTAGAGAAAAAACTCACAAACTGAGGGGAATTTTCATAGCAGGGCAACAGGGAGAAGAGAATACTACCACAGCAGCCAGAAAAGAAGGGGGGCTGGGAATAAAGGCATCAAGGAGTATACAACCAAATTCTTCTGTTTAAACGGCTATGGAGATTTACCAAAAAGAGTTCTCTGGAGAGAAGTGATAAAAGAAAAATACGAAATGGGAGGCGATGGATGATTAAGTAAACATGTCTGTCAGATTAGACCACTATGGGAGAAGCTTACAGGTAGAAAAGAGTTTAAAGTAGGAGATGACAAGAAAATACATTTCTTCTTGAGGCATGCATAGGCCATTGTCCCCTAAAGGAACAGTCCCCTGAAATTTTCAGGCTGGTGGAACCCAACAGCTGTAATTGCAGAATATGGCTAACATAACGACAGGACACCCTAATAAGGAGACACTGCAATGATTGTAAACTAGAGAGCATATGCCAACTAATCCAGCACTTCAGCAACACTCAAATAACACAAGCATTCCAGACTATTTGATATGTAAAGCAGAAAAAGCCATTTCACAGTTCAGCATACAATTTCCTGTCCAGCAATGCAAATGCAGGTCCATGGAAGCTTATTTGGAATCTTTGATATGGCAGGTAGCACTGAGGCATGTCCAACACAACACTTACAAAGGAGAGGAATTGTTATATGCAACAGATGTGTGCCTTTTGAGTTAGGATATGAGCAGTTTTCCATCGATTCTTTATCAAAGGCCAACGAATTATCTATTCATCCACTGCAGACAGACAAGAGATTATTGGGACATGATGCTGAACCAACTAGAATTTCAGTGGTGCATGCCAAGAAGTACCAAAGAGCAGTGTTGGTTTCAGGAGCGCATAGGAAACCAAAATAGGAGATATGGAACACCGAATATCATCCCTGCAGCCATTTGGTGGATGATATGGAAAGAGGGGAACCAGAGAATTTTTTGAGGAAGAACTAGCGCATTCTCAGACAAAATTTAGATGTATACTTTTGCTAGCATTATGCAATAGGGAGACAGATATACATGATACAGGTCTAAATTCAGTGGCGGAGCCACATGTGGTTAAGGGGTGTCGACCGACACCCCTTCGTCGGAAAATTACATTATGTAGTTAGAATAAAAATATTTTTTATGTATATATATTACATATTGACACTCCTTGACTTCTACACGATTTTACTTCTTTATATTTTGACACCCCTTAAGCAAAATTCTAGCTCCGCCACTGGGTCTAATGACAGAATCTCTCAGTTCATTACGTGCAGTAAAAGAACTGAGCTTTTGTTATTTGGTGATACATAGGCCTAGAAAAACTTGATGGTAGAAAAATAATTTTTACCCAATTTCATTTATTAAAAGAATCACAATAGAAGTTTTTGACCAGCTACTCTAATGCTTGCAATTAGCACAGGAGGAAATCTTTGCAACTGCTAATCAGACTTCAATGTTTGCATCTACGTACTCATCCTATCAACAGTTTCTCAACCACAGTAGAGTCAGTTTATTTCGATTAGTTTCTCTTTGCTGCTTGATTTCAGGAAAGTTTATTCATGCATATAGCCATCAACAACAAATTAAATCAAAACTCGAGTAAGTTTGCCTACCGTCAATACAACAATGGCAGTGGTAGCAGTGAATATTGTCTGACCATGTCCTTCAGGAAGATCATGGACTGACTGCAAAGCAAGGGCAAAAGCCATAGCGCCTCGAAGTCCTTGACATCCACATTAATAATGAGCTCAAATAAAATTGAAAAAGCCAAAACATAGACTGAAAAAATAATTTCTTCACCACTTACCACTGTACCAGAGTGCTTTTTGATGTTTTGCTGGTATCTTTTGGTGTGGAGGTCGTACAAGATTGACCAAATATGCACAACCAAACACATTGGCAGCCCTTAATGAAAGAGAGGAAAAAGATTAGTAATTATGGATTTACAACCTTGAGATCATTCCATCCATAATTTAATCCAAAATACGGGGAAAACATAGAGCAACATAGGCATTGGTACAATGAGTTTGGGATAAAATCGCGCAACCAAGTGTAATCCCAGAGAACAAGAAACAGATTAACAAACATACCTCGCAATCACAATGAACAGCTGGGGCGAACAAGAAGTTAAGGGAAAAACGTTTGATTCAAAAAAATATTGAGGAACAAGTTACAATATATAAAGAAGGCTACATGTTAAGGATACAATTGAGAAGAAGATAAATCCCACATGGGACCAACTATGTTTCTCCATCGCGATATCAAATCCCATATATATAAATCTGCACGTTAAACAAAAACAAGCCTTACTGGAGTTATTTACCAAAAATGGGAACAAAATATCACAAATCCTCAGAAACTGGAATGCCCGACTTACACAAAAGTTTCAGCCAAAGATGATATCAAATGAAAAAACGCCGACACAAATCGCTGTGAACTTTCTGATAAATTCGGGTACGTATAGCGCTTCATAACCTAAAATTCAATCCAGAAGTACTAAGTACATCTAGTAGGAAGAGAAAATGAAAAAAAAGAAGAGAAATTGCAGATGAAAACTTACGACTCCAGTGAACAATATAGACACTATGCCAGAGAGACCAAGACCTTCAGCTAGCATATATCTGGAAGATGATGGTTCATGATAAAATACATGTTAGGCACAAAACCAAGATAGAATGTAAAAAAGTGAGAATCTAATGTAGTTACTTACGAGAAATATGGAAAGAGGACAAACAAACAGCTCTCCAAGTTCTGAAGACTGACAACAGAATTAGCAGAAACGCCATCAATATCATCAGTCAGAAGCAGATGGTGCAAAAAACTACAAAATACTTGACTTACTTGTCAATATCCAAGCCAGCATATTTGAAAAGGTGTGTGAAGTCAAGGCACCACAACACTTTATGAGCTAGAAAGCATCAAATGCACATTTATACTAAATATAATAGAACATTTAAACTTATTTAATAAGAATCATGGTGCCTCGAAAAGTTAGTAATTATAGAGGCACCGTAATCTTTAGAAGACCTACAAATTTTGGTTAGAAATCACTAAGGAGGTAACACTTCCTGGTTCATTTTTTCTGTGCATACAAAATGCGAGAAAGATGCACTGCTGGAAGAAAGTAAAACATGAAGGATATCAAAGCAGAAACAAATCCAACTCCAACACCTGTAGAATCAAAGCAGTAGGTTGTTAGTTGATTTGAAAAAAAAAAATTCAAGTCAAACTATTGAAAAAAAATCGTGCTCTTATAGAACAAAAGTAAGTATATGGATACTAACTCCAGCAGTTCCCTTTTTTTTCCATGGATAAATTTCTGGGCTCCAGCAGTTACAACTGAAATATATTCAGACTGCTTGAAAAGAGAGCATCCTCTCAGGATTTTCCAGAAAATGACATAATTTGAATAGTTTAAAAAAGTTTTTTTTTCCTTAAAACGACACCTGCTTGACCTTCTCTTTCTTATACCAACACTAGCTTTCACTGAGTGAAGAAAGATGAGGAAAAAAACTACATGGTACAAAATACTAACCAGCTGACAAGGATCCCATAAAAGTTTCAACAAATCGGATGGTTATCATGAAGTAATTCTGATCAGTTGACATGTGGCTTCTGACCAGTGACATTGTCCTACAAAACAATCCAGTTATTGATTGTCAATCCATCTGGATCTATTTGTATGTGCAGATGCTCCTTGAATATCAATACCAGTGCGACAGTTAAGCACGCGTATACTAACCTGTACAAGGAAATTGCCATCTTCCAAGTGTGCAGCATACAAAGAAAAACAAAGAAATAAATACACAAAATGCAATACATAAATATTTTTTGGTAAAGAATGCATATACACAACTTAAAATCCCAATATATAGGAAAACAAGCAAACGACATAGCGAAACGCCAACCTTTCACATAAAAGAATGAGTAGGACTTACTGCATCATTTAAAACAGATTCCCCAAACACTAACGCATATAGGTTCACGTCTGTGCCAAGCTCCTACAAATATGTCAAAGAAACAAACTCGTTCAACAAAAGGACAGCAAAGCTTAGCCAATGATGACACAGTTAAGACCTACCTATATCAATTTGAAAATTATGAAAAGCCACATAAGTTGGCAAAGGGATTGATTGTCAAACAATAAATGAAAATACCCAACAGATATGATATTCAACCTCCAATGACAGAGAGTGGTGATAGACCATGGAAAAACCAAACAACTTCTCCCTCTTTCCTTTCTCCAATGTTACACTCTTAAATCTTTTCTATTGAAACCGCAAGGTTTCAAAGTCATGTCTTGTTAATATTGAGTTTTCCTCAGCAACTGTGACTCTCCTCTTCGATTTACATATCTCCCTCAACGAGGTATGATCTATTAAATTTTTTGGATTATATATCCTAGTTTATTTGCCTGAGATGAGCTTAAATGGAGCGACATAGTAAATTAGGATTCTTATAGTCGATCCAACATGTTTGGGATTGGGGAGTTGTTTTTTTATTGTTGTTGTATATATACCTGGTTTATGATAAACGCATAACTTATAGCTGTGACGTAGCATCATCTAAAATATCCAAAGAGCAGTCATGTGGAGGCACAAAACTCAAGTTACTCTATGAACCAACACTATATCCAAGCATTCTGTCAAACACAAGATATTTTTCTGTCAATGCTATCAGAAATACTACCTAAACCCACTAAATTGGCTTCATGCAAATAATTTCAACCAACAAATGACAAGAAGCTGACAGAGAAGATTAAAACAATGACACAGCTATTTCCTTTTTTAAGGTAGTGATGGTCTGATGGAACCTGACCTAAATTGCAAGTAGTCTACCTTGCTAATCCTTATCCAACTCAAGAGCAGAACATGTATGGGAAAGTTCTCCACATATATGAAAATAACTTATGTTTTAAATTTCTATATTTTGTCTTTAGCTACTTGAATAGGTCGTTGGTATTGCTTCCTGTGGGGTTTAGACAGGTTGGTCACTGATGTTCACTATTTGGTGATAGTGAATCAATGGACTGTGATAGATCTGTCACAAGAGGTACGGCTACCCTAGAAACACAATAACAAGGTTACATAGAGGAAAATAAGGGTGATCACCCCCAAACATCTACTTTGGTTCTTCTGGATGAAAAGAATAGACAAACTATTGCTCCAGAAAAAAATGGAACTGAACTAGATTCAGCGCATTACTATTCCAGACCCATTTCTGGAAGAGTATTACAACTTTTGGAAAAGACACAATGATTGTTGTGAATTCTGGATAGATTGGCTACTTACCAGCTAGAGTCGGCTTTCTTTGTAACATGTTTTTTATGGTGGCCAGCATTCTCAATGCTGAAGAATACAATAGTACTAATTCTCAAAAATAAGTATCTTCGCCAGAAACATCCCCAATTTTTTATGTTCTTTTTTACATGGTAAACAATATATATATATATATATATATATATATATATATATCAGTGATACTTACACAAGTTGTGTAGATACCCAGATCAAAAGGGATTACAATAGGAAGATAAACAAAACTCTCTATATGTAATCTAGGACATCAAAGATAGATCCTATATTTTCTAGACATTCTTGTTTAAACCAAAAATAGTAAAGCACTAAACAATTCATCTTTATCTTCCCGTAGAGAGTTTCATCTGTCTTCAAAGCATTCAAGTATCTACCACTTCTTATGTCTATTATTTGTTTAATTGGTGTTCCATCACCACAGTAGATCCTTAGAGCTCCTTGCCATCACCCATTGTGTCTCAGATAAGGCAAGAAATAACTACACAACATGTCAGTCACCTTGGTCGTGCATGAAAAGATGAGTGTTGCTCTCTTCTTTATCTTGACAAAAAAGTAGCCGGAGCTCAGTTGTATACCCTTTTCTGTATTATTTCATGATCCAAATAGGCTTCCCTAACAAGCCAAATGAAACATGTCACCTAGAAGGGAGCTTAGGTTTTCCAGATAAACTTCCAAAAGCCATTTTGGGGCATGAGTTGGTTTTGAGAGTTGGGAATATGCAGAGCCAGAGCTAACTGATAATCTTTTGTTGTTTCATCCCTTCTGTGTAGCTGAATCCTCCGAATTCCTGATATCCTGGAAATATGGGTGGGCATAAATCACCGAATTACCGAGCCGGACTGAAAAATTTGGCAATTTGATATTCAGTAAATGATAAGATATTCGGGAGTAAATTTCAAAATTTTGATCGTCGGTTTCGGTATTCGGTAACCGAATACCGAAGTATATAGGCTTTTTGATCTTCTTGTTCTCTAAACCACTCTACTAAATTTATCCATATAGATTTTTCATATAAGGATGACTAGCTGTCACCTAGAGGTTTTACGGGTAAGACCTGATAAGCATGACACTACCAAATCAGTATCAAGAAAGAGGAATTTTGTACTGAAGAAAATCAGCAAACGAGTGCACCAAAGGGTGTGGCCTAGTGGTCAATGAAGTGGTTGAGAACCTTGAGGTCTAACGTTCAAAACTCAGCTAGAAAAAAAAAATTAGGTGATCCTTCCCATCTGTCCTAGCCTTGGAGGACAGAGTTACCTGGCACCTGTTGCTGGTGGGAGGTGGCAGGTATACCGTGGAATTAGTCGAGGTGCACGAAAACTGGCCTAGACACCACGTTCTTCAAAAAAACAAAAAAAAAACAGCAAACAAGTATGAGGGATGACCTTGATAAACTTAAACCATCAGAACTTAGGAGGTCAGCACTCCTACGCTTCAGCCCACCCCTACGCTGGCAAACGTCCAATGTCTTCACCATTTCAGCCATCCTTCCAACCTCCAGTCATTTAACACTCTTTTGAAAGAAAAGTTCAATCCTTCAGAGATCCATGTCTCCTGAATAGTAGCCTCAGGTGTAGTTGAACAAAATAAATCAGAGAGTAGATCTTTGAAAGGACCAGGCCCTAACCAGTTTTCACTCCAAAAAGATATTTTCCTTCCATTGCTTACTGTAAACCCAATGTTTAAAGCATATTCCTCCCAGTGTTTCCTGATAACTTTCCATGTGCAAGTTCCATATGAAGAATTGACTTTCTTAGTGATCCATTTACCTTGCTGTCTATATTTTGGATAATCACCTTCCTCCATAAGGCATTGTCTTCTACATTTTTTATTTTTTGATAATACACATTGTCTTCTATATTAAATCTTCATAACATCAAACCCTATTTGATGAATTGTATGATTGTCGTGATAGTGAATTGGGCAGCCATTTATATGTAGGGACGGGCTTCTACATAGTTGCGAGTTAAAATTAAGATCAATTGAGCTTCAGTTAATACTTGATGCAATACATGTGTTGCCAAAGTTGCATTATTATATATTTCAGCTTCATATATATGCATATGTTTCTGTATAGGTTTACGGTATCTCAGAATTAAGGATGAGGATAGTAGTTGCATTATGGGAGGCGACGGAAGGATTGAGTGGATGTTTGAATCAACCAGTGAGTGGTGCCATCCCAAACCACACGTACAAGTGTGGATTATATTTTTTCCATTAGACTATGTCCAGCTACACAACCAGATAACGGCAAATTCAGGGCTTGCTAGTAGTCCCAACGTAAGTACAGTACTGCTCTACTATGAGGTTGACATCATGAGATAAGACAGATTCTTGATACAACCCTCCCAAGTTATAACCTCATAGTTACATATGCATTCATGCAGTTCAAACAGGAACCAGGGGTGTGAGTTGAAGTTTTCAGTTAATCATTCCTGCACGGTTTAGTTCAATTCAGCATCAATTGCATTTGCTTTCATCTACAACTCCGTTCACGCATGCACATTTTCTTCAAATACCTGTATCAGTGTTTTAGGGACAGTCGGTAAAGCTTACAGGTATAGATGACTCACCTCTTACTTCTCGTACAGATATAGAGGCAGACAGAGAACCAGATGTTTGAGCATGTTCATGATCAGTGTAAGCATCTCACTTCGTTTGTAAGGGTCTATCTTATTTTGCTTATAATTTTAAATTGCGTCCGTTTTTCAGTTATATGTTTCGGTTAGATGCCCCGCATCCTCTGTCAGTGGACAAGTTGACTAGTATGTTGTGGTTTGTCCCTAGTAGACCGATTTATGATATGATTAGGCCCTCAGTCCAAGTTCGAGACTTGGTACAGTTTTCCTTATAATTTTATCTGATGGTACGGGACTGCCAGAGTCCCTTTCATTTGTTTTGTTAGATCAGCAAGGGTCTGCTTGATGAGATGAATGATCACTAAGTGCCTATCACAACCCTCCTGTTCTGATTCATGACAGTATACTGATCTAACATATCTCATACTCCTTACCCAGCCGTCTTCTGTCTCTATTGTTCCTGGCATTCATATACGCGGAATTTAAGCGCTAACATGATCAATGACATTATCGTGCAAACAGTGAAGATGTCACCAAAAAAGTTGCCTTTTTCATAATGGAAGGATTCTTTTTACTGATTTTATGTGTCAACGTATGTGGTTTGTACCAAACCAAACAAACATAAAAATGGAAAAGAGAAGATGGCAAAAGTGACTAGTATAATACAGGAAGCAAAGCTGTTCATTGAAACTATAAAGAACGTCAATAAAAAAAACTAACCTGAAAAATAGACAGAACAGTGACAGGATCAGTTGCCGATATAAGAGCTCCAAACATCAGACACTCTACAAATGGAAGTCTGTACATGAGATACGTAACTCCACCAAGGTAACTGCAAAAAATTGCATTCACAGTAATCAATTATATGAAGAGTGAAAACTGATAGTACTAAGAAAATCATAAACGCAAGCAATACTCACACCAGAATGCCAGTAACAAAAGAAGCAATGAAAGTTCCTACAATAGCAAAAGTGATAATTGCTCCAAAGTTTGAAAAGAACGGTTTCTGCTTACAGCATCAGTAAAACCATGATGTTAGCAATGCAAAAACAAAAGCAGGTTGCATATCGAGTAAGTACCAAGAGAAGAAAACTTACAGGTGATAGACTAAATCCTGACTGAGTAAGCAAAGAAGGTCAAGGAAAAGCTCTCTTTTGTTCATAAATTCCAAAATAAGCTGAATATTTAACTACAGTATGGAACAACAACAATAGAAAATTTTCTGCAGGAAAGAATTTAAATGTGGATATAATATGATCGGTGGCAGTAAAAAGAGGAAGAAAAACTCTTCATGGAAGTTAAACCATGCCCTGCCAAGTAAGAAGAGAAAAAGAAAGAGTCAAAAATGCAGCAACACGAACCCATATAAACAAATAAAATCTTCAAGAACCAAATGGTAATAAAAGTTCAATGAACTACCTAATGCTTGTTTCTGTATTTGAAACATTAGCCAATCCACCAACAATCAAACCTGCCGCAAAGAAAATCCAAGCATCATAGGTTTTAGTATGCCCCAAGGTAAAGGGTACCTCAATTGGTCAAGTAAATGGAAAATGCTGAACAAGCTTGTCAAAACAGTACTCAAATTGCATTTTACCACTCATTAGATTAGTGCACTACTACCAACATCAACAAAACAAAAAAAAAAGTCACACTCCCAAACTAATTGGGTTTCAGCTATGATAGCATTCTATCCATTCTAATACTCAATTTAAGGTTTCTCTAAATCTTAAGACCAAACTAAACATACAATGATCTAAACAAACTAACCAGATTCCTTGGCATAATCTAAACACACCAACAACAACTGAACTCCCAACTAGTTGATAACACCTGTATGAATATTCTGCTTCCACTGTGTTCTGAAACGATAACCCACAACAACAAACGCAAACTCATCCAACGAAGTTCCCAACAAATTCCAGCTGAAGTGTACCTCAATTTGAAAAATTCATGGCAAAGTATGGAAAAACATGCTCATATCGGCATTTGAAAAAGCCAAAAGGAGGATGAAATTGAACAATATCCAGAAGAAAAAAGGAACTATGTTATGGAAAATGCTACTCATATTAGGCATGGCATTTTCAGAGTCACGTTATATTAACCCAGAACAGAAAAAGGGGAAAATTGAAATGCAAAAAAAGATTGAAAATTGAACAATACTTCATATTAGCATTTTCAGACTCACATTCTATAAACCTAAATGCAAAATATACAAAAAATTTAAAGAATACCAATCAAAAGAGAGGCACTGGCTTCAGGAATATAATAGAAATGACGACGACGAAGCACATGTCCAATAACAAAGGAGAGTACAAGCATCATGATCTGCAGAAGTATGCCATATCCAGCGGCTTGTTGCTCTTTTCCTGGAATCGCCTTTGCTCCGGCCGGAGAAATCTGAAGATGATCCTCCATGGCCGATTCTTCCAAGTAAACACTCACTATATACTGCGATCAACTATATGATCTTACAAACTACTCAACGGCGAAACCTAGGCAGTTTTTCGGTGACGGAGCGTTTACTCTTCTTCCGGTTTAGCTTGTTTGAAAAGGCTTTTCTGCGGTTTGTGAGAGAGATGGGGAGAGTTTTGTTTCTATAAAAAGAGCACTTTCAGTCAGGTTCTTTGTGTAACATAAGAGAAAGGTCTAGGAAAATTATGACTTTGATCATGAAAATTGTTGAGTATTTTTTAAAAAATATATATTTTTGAAAGTTAGAAATGATATTTGAATTAAAATTATATTTGATCATGAATATAAATTTAAGTTGTTTTTACTATGATATCTTATGTTGACTTTATATTATATAATAATACAAATTCTCACACATAACAACAAACAATAACAATATATTCAGTAAAATTCTATAAAATAGGATTAGAAAAGGATAGATTATACGCAAACTTTACTATTATATCCTCGGTTTAATTGTATCAAACCCAAGTTTGACCCAAAAATAGGTGAACCAAACAACAAACCCCAAAGGGAGGCCCGACTCAAATTCTAATTGATGGAGCTAAATAATTAGGTCTCATTTGTTTATATTTAATGGAGGCCTGGATTTAAATGGTTCAGACATTTGAATTTTGATCATTAAATGCATTTATTTTCATTAAGATTTGAAACACTTAATTGGTCTAAATAGGTCTTAATCATTAAGATCTAGAACAAAGTCTTAATATCGTTAAGAGGCATTATTGTGATATTCACAATAACTATATTCACAACCATCAGAGACCATCACTAATCACCACCATGTAACGATCCGATGGGTCATTTTTGAAAATTTTTGTGCATTTACCATTTTGTCCTCCCGTGATTGATCCCGAGTCTTCTATGATTGAGTTTTGAAAAGTTGGTTTTGAACTTTGAGTTAAAAGTTGAGAATTTGGTAAGTTTTGAGTTTGAAAGGCTAAGTTGTTAAGAAAGTGGTTTTCAGTGTCTTTTGGAGTTTCGAGTGTCGCAATGAAATTCGGTTGATTCCATCAATCCTGAAATGTGAATTTTGATCATTGAGAATTATCGAGTTCAGGTTTCAAGTTTTGAGGATTTGAGGTCCTAAATTGTGAATTTATGAAAATTTAGCCTTTGGGTTGACTTTGGTCAATATTCGGGATTTGAATTCTCGGGTTGAAATTTCGAGAGTTCCGTTGGATTCGGAGGATGATTTTAGGCGTAGGTGAGGTCTTGGTTGATTTTTGAGAGGTCTCGAGCTTGTTTTAGTTTTTTTAGGCGTGAGTTAGTTTCTTGTGGTTTTCACGGGTGTCGGGTCAAGGAGACTTTGGATTCATGTTTTGACGGTTCCATTGAGTTCGGAATGTACAATATAACTGATTTACATATGTGGTTTGTGTTCACGGGGTTCCGAACGAATCCCGAGGGTTCTTTCGAAGTGTTGAAAGTTGGTTATGTTTTTTGGTGCTGCAAGCTTCGCTTTTGTGAAGGTCCTGTTGTGTAACACCTCGAATCTCAAAATGAAGAAAATCCTAGTTTTTAGAAAACTAGTGCCAGTACCAACGGAACCACCCACGGACCGTAGGTAGAACCACGGAGCGTAGGTGAGGTTCTGTCATTAAGGTCCAAATTTTGATGGTCTCTGATCCCACCCACGGTCAATTAGTACGGTCCGTGGTTGGACCTACGGACCGTAGGTGAGGGTCAACAACTATTTAGAGGAAAATGGTTGTTGGGTCAACTTCAAACGGTCATATCTTTTAGCACAAAATGAATTAGGTGGCCCATGACCTATCAAATTAAATATAATTGAATCCTCTTTCCAACGCCACCTAGTTTGCTAAAATCCAAGCTCAGAGTAAAAAGTTATGCTCGTTTTAGTGAAGCCCTGTCGGGCAGAGCATGAACGACAACCCCAAATGACGATTGGTAGTTCAAACGACGGCCTGTCAGTCCTGTAGTAGATGGCACTCGTCAATGTTAAGTCAGGATTGTTTTGATCCTTAACCCTATGCATTAGGCACTTAAACTACGTCATTTGATGCCTAAACTACGTTGTTTCACTCAATCTAAGCCTAATAACCTAGTCAGACATACCTAGAACCCTCATTCTCCAAAAATCATCCAAACTTCGAGCAAAAAGAAGAAGAAAAGTCGACCAGACCTCCTAAGAACAAGCAACAGTGTTCTTCAAAGTGCAGCTCCGAAATCTAGAGGATTTCTTCGTAGATTTCATCACTAGGTATGTGGGATTTCTTTGTAGATTTCGTCACCAACTTAGCTTTTCAGTTATGTTTTAGTATTTATATTCTTGCTCAGATTATGTCATTGCTCAGTTATGATTTGTTCAGCTCATATATATTTGTTTATCTTAGTATTTATATCTTGCATGCTCAGTACATTCCAAGTACTGATGCATACTCTGCGCTACATCCTTTCATGATGTAGGTTCAGGTACTCAGCATCCAGAGCACGCTTAGATCGATTCTCGATCCGCATTTAGCAGCTTCAGTGGTGATTCCTCATATTCTGAGGACAATAGACATGCTTTTATTTTAGTCATTATTTTTTGTTTAATTTTTGTTAGAGTTAGCTAGGGGCATGTCCCAGTAACTCAACTCAGTTGGAGGCTTTTCAGACATATTAATAGATTCAGCTTGAGTTTTTAAGTGGATGTAGTTATCACTAAACTCTTAGTATGTTTAATATATTCAGACTATTTGGGTTTTGTCCCCACGCCAGATATTTATTGATTTAGCTTCCGCATAGTTCATGCTCTACTTAGTTTTTTTCATATGCTTATGATATGTCAGACTCAGGGTTAGCTTGGGGTCACTCGTGATCCTAGGTCCCGTGTTACGTCAAGGAAGTAGCCTCGGGGCGTGACATACTGCTTAAGCAACCCTCACTTTTGCGAAAGAGGCTTCTCTTTTACGATGCCGCATTTTGAGCAAAGCGAACTCCTGGTCGCTTTAGCGATATCTAAGGGAGGTTTTGGCCGCCATTTCGGGATTTAAGCTCTATTGCACCATTTTTTTTAGTTTTGGGAGCTTTGGGGGTGGTGATTTGGACCATATTTTCGAGGAAAAACTTTTGGGTAACAATTCTTAACTCTAAATCTTCAATTACTAATTATTTTTATGAATTTATGTGTTCAAAACAAGCTTGGAAAATGAGAAATTTGGGGTTATTTTCAAGAACCCAAGAACTTCGTAAAATTGTGATTTTGAAGTAATTTTAAGTCCTTTTTCGAAATGATTTTTCCTAACTAGCTCCTTAAGCCTTGAGTAATGTTTTCAAGTATTAAATTTCCGATTCAAACCTTAGTTTCAGAATTGGGTTTTGTGTTAATTAACCCACTTTTCAAGAGGATTGATGTGGGTATTGTTGTTTCCTTGAAATTTGTTGTGAATATTTACTTGTGCATAGATTGTGTGGCCTTGGAAGTGATTCAGTAGGGGAAGACTCAACTCTTGGAGTGATTGTTGATTGATGTAAGACAAGTGATCTACTAAGACTCATATTCTAGTATAATTCGTGTACTTTCTTCGTTACTTGTGTGTTGATGTAATGGGGATAAGGTGAAAGGTTTAAATTGTCTACTTGATACATCTAAATGAATAAAAAGGGGTTGGAATTAAAAAGGCTATGTGATAAACATGATGATGTGAATTGCCTTATTGTGACCCTTGTTGATTGATTAATGAAATGCTTGAAAGCATGAACGTGGACTTAAATTGTGTGAATTATTGTCTCTTCCGTGTGGTGTGATATTATTTGTATGCATTGCTTGTGAACATTTTTATGAGACATGTGATGGTTTATAATGTCAATGTCTTTGTCGGCGAGTCTTTGGACCAGATTTACTAATAGATGGGGCATTTAAGAATGCACCACCATTGCAGCAATAACAAAATCAGCATCAACAACATTTTCCGGAGGATGATTGTTAATAATTTGGACAATAACACTTTCACATAACAAATTTCTATTTGAAAGTACATAAGTGAAATTGGTGTGTTTTCTTAAATAGTTTACAAAATCTTTTTATCATTCATTTTGTCTTTTAGATAAATGTGGAATGCTTATATGTTGTATGTTGAAATAAAAATAAAAATCATATATCTATCTCTATTCTCTAAGCAATTTTCTCTCTTGTGTAATTGATAGATAATTCATCTATGAGTGAAATTTATCAAAAGAATATTTATTCATCAGTGCAAGATTGAAATTTATGTCACTGTATTTTGACTTAAATATCTTCATATCAGGTAATTATATCGATATTTTAAGTAGAGAAGGAAAATGAGGTTGCAAATATTTATCAACCTTAGCTTCAAGGTTATTCATGACATTTCATATCATTAGATATTCACGAATTATTCATCAATTTGAGCTTGAACTTTCCCCCTTTCGATTTTAATTATTCATTACACACATTTGTTAATATTATCTATGTTGTTTAAAAAAAATTATACTAATTGAGATAAATTACACGTGCAACACACATATCCGAAAACTAGTGTGTATATATCTATATCTATACTACCTTAAAATCATGAACTCCAAAAATTGAATATTAAATTATGTAAATACCCCTCACTTAAAAAAATTACAACAAATACCCCTCACTTACTTAAAAAGATTACACAAATACCTCACTTTTTTTTAAAAAAAAAATCTATTGCAACAAACAACGGCAAACAGTTAGCACTTTCACTAGACAGGCGCCAAGTCCTCTTTGACTGAACAGTCACCAAGTTTCCCATGTATTGTATCTTTCCAACAGCCAAATATATACTCCAACCAATGCAACCTTTGCATATTCCCCTATTTATATCAACCACACATACAACAAATTCTCTATTAACAAATCAACTTCTGCACAAAGCGTCTCCATTAGCAAATCAACTTCTACAAATAACGCATAGGTATGCCCTATTTTCCTCCTCTTCTACCAACATATTTGTTTTGTTACTATAGCATACACCTGCACATTCAAATTCAATTAACCTTTTTGCGATACTTCCTCAGGCCAATATTGATCTTCCTTACGCAAAACACATAATAGTATTGGACTCGACATTGACATATTTCACTTCACATCTTAAATTGTAAGTTTTCACTATCCTTATATATCTTGTTATGATCTTCAATGGACTACTTGCAGTAACATTGCTACAATCTTCTTAATGATTCCTCTGCATTTTTCACTGACACATTACGATCCGAAATGAATAATGAAATTCACTTTTTCCTTCGCACCTCTAACTATCCAGAATCATCACACATGGCGACTGAAGTTGAACTATCAAAGCATGGTGTCTCCCTTAGCAAGATATCAAAATACTTTGTTAATTGGGTAACGCGAGTGTTTGTTATTCGAAAGGGTTCTGTTATGTCGTACAAGAATTCACGGCATGAAAGGACTTTCCATACGATAATATTAGTGGACGGCGAGGTAAGAGTTTTGCTTAGGTTATATGCTAACATTCTTATCTACTCCCTATATTACTTGTCTAATCAACTCACACGTCAATTACATCAATACTAGGGGACAAAGTTGTAACCGACACTATTTAATAAGCATATCGACACATGGAAGGACTTCTTAAAGACAAATAAGAGTTACTACATTGCTAATGGGCTGTTGTATCGAGTCAACCCCAACTACACTTTCGTGCACAAAGAGATTGAACTCTCCATTACCAACACACAATCATAAAGGAGAGTAACTATGTTGTTTCAACACACAACTTCTCTGAAGGCTTTGTATCTTTGGAACACACAGAAAAATTACCAAATAGTGCCGAATTGGTAACTATTCACAGTACATATTGAAATTTCTACATTCAATTACATAATATGTATCACCAACTCACCTCACCACTATTCAGACTTGCTTTGCTGTTAGTCACGGTCAATCCTATCATTGTAAAAGGCGATAGCAAAAGACATGAAATTATTGTTACAAACGAATTGTAAGTTGCCATTACGATTTCTTGATCGTCCATATAAATCTCTTGATGCATTCACAATTCTTATCTAATTCAAAATCTAACATGGAGTGTACAACTGTTACTTTATCAGGAGACTTTGCAGTACATGATGGTGCATTTCTGGAAAAGTTGAAAGACGATCAACCTGCTTTTGGCTTATGTGACGTGAGAGTCTCGATATATAGAGGTATACCCAGTCTCTTCGATATGCTAATTGTAAAATTTTTGAATATATTATTTGATACCTCACTTTAATATGTTGTTTTCCAACCTAGGCATTTTGGGATATCAACTATATCCGTGAGCAGTGTGTTGATCAATCCAATGTTTCCAAAAGCACTAGATCTTCGCACATGGTACACAAGCTAATTTACTAATATGCTCAACAATATTTCATTAACCTCACTGCCAAAACTTATGGTCTAACTATAATTTATTGAGCCATACTTTAATCTAACAATTCTAAACCCACAAACATTTTCTTAATTAAATGCTACAATTAACTTATCTCATCCTATATGCAGGCGTGAAGTCATAAAAGGCGCAATGAAAGATATTACAACCACACTAAGTAAGGTAATGAAAAAAGCCACGAAAGTGACGTTACCCAAATTATGGCGGACACAATACACATGTATCTTTTAATGGACACTTTATGCATCCATAAAGGACCACTGTTTACCAAGCATAATCTTCAATATTTGTCATTAACAATGTCCAGGAAGCTTTATACAAGTTCAAAGCTAAAAAACGATCAAGTATTTGTACAAGTATATATATATGGGTCATGATAAATGTGCGGTTTACATAGAGTCAGACGATGGAGAAAAATTCATAGATGAAATACATAGCTTTCAAGATGCACGTTGGGTGTCACCACCAGAAGCAATGTGGAGAATTTATGAGTTTACTCTAAGTGAAATGCAACCAACGGTTATAAATCTAAAATTACATCTACCTGTCAAACAAATAGGTATTTTCAAACCCTTTTTCAGATAGTATAATCAAAAGATACAATTGTCCAGACAAATAGATGAATATTAATATAAGACTATTATTCAAAATGTAGTGTACTACAGAAAGAAGCAAAATCTTCAAAATATAGCAGCCTCCCAGTTTGTACAACAAACTATGATTACTGAGTATTTTAAGCTGTGCTCGAATGACAGTGAGGCTCGAAACTATCTATACGACGGAGAATTGCCCAAGCATTATGTTTGGAACTCCCAATCTAAAATTTGGAGTAAGAGGAAATCACGCTCCATGATTGGCAGAATAAATATTGATAAGACAATTACACTTCATTATGTCATATTTATGCGCTAAATAGTAACTTTACCTAACTACACTACTTAATGTCACAACGAATGCTAGAGAAGGTGAAAGGTATTATGAAAGATTATTATTGAATGACTTTCGAGGCCCGACATCGTTTGAAGACTTGCTCACTGTTAATAGAATACATTGTGATACTTTCAAGGAAGTAGCTAAGGAAAGAGGTTTATTAGAATTTGATGATAGCATTTCTGAATGTTTACGTGAAGCTGTAATCTTTAAGATGCCCACAGCTCTTCGAAGTTTGTTTGCAACTATTTTAGTTCATTGCAACACAACAGATGTGAGATGTCTATGGGACACATATTACAACGATATGTCGGAAGACTTTTAGACGAGTCAGGAAAGTTCACCAGAGGCACAACTACAAAGTACCTTGAAAAGTATTAATACATACTTGGAGAGTATGGATAAAAGTGTTGCGAAATTTGATATCCTACAAATCAAACAAGAATTACATAAAAATGACACATATGAATGCCGAGAAATAATTGTAGAAATGTCGGTAAAGATGCCAACTGAAGATATGGATGCAAAATCAAAGTTGAATCCACAGCAAACGCAAACTTTCAAGACCATATTGCAAAGGGCCAACTCATGAACAACAATATTATTCTTTGTAGACGGACCAGGTGGAACTGGAAAAACATTTTTATATCTGATATTGCTAGCAAATATCAGATCGAGAGGTATGATAGCATTGGCATTTGCTAGTAGTGGGGTAGCAGCAACAATCTTACCGGGAGGCTGTACAACTCACTCAAGATTTGAAATACCTCTACAAGCAAATGAAACAACAATTACAAATATGTGCAAACAAGGTGGCGGCGGTAAGCTAATTAGACAAGCAAAATTGATAATATGGGACGAAGCACCAATGGCTAAGAGACACATAATTGAAACAGTCGACAGAAGCTTTCGTGACATAATGGACAATAATGCACCTTTTAGTGGAAAAGTCATGATATTTGGAGGTGACTTTCGACAAGTACTATCGGTGGTTCCTAAATCAACACGAGCAGAGACAGTGAATGCAAGTTTGGTGAGGTCATATTTGTGCACTTTAATGGAAAAGATTCATTTAACATCCAATATGAGAGCGAGAGCAGATTCAATTTTTTGTGAATTTTTGCTTCGTGTTGAAAACATCGAAGAAAGCACAATACGGGACAATTTAATACAACTGCCACAACAAATGATGGTCCAAGCAACTGGTGATAGTAAATTAGAAGAATGCTTAGTAAGAAAAGTATTTCCATCGTTACAACAAAACTACAGATCATCAAAGTATATAACTGAAAGGGCAATCTTAGCAAATAGAAATGAATATGTGGATAATCTAAATGAAATGTTGATTACACAATTCCCGGGGGAAACAAGAACATATATCAGCTTTGACTCGGTGGAAGATGATACCAACAATTAGTATCAAGAAGAATAGTTGAATACATTAACACCAAATGGGCAGCTACCACATATGTAACATTTTCATACTGTTATTAACGTTGCAAGTATAATATATCTGCGAATTGCTAAACTGGATGAAAACTAAAGTTGAGGTTAAATATTAAACAACTGATGTATATTTGAATACTATATATTAGATTAGATTTGAAAGAGACTACACCTATTATGATGCTGAGGAATCTGGATCCAGTAAATAGTTTATGCAATGGTACACGATTGATTTGTAGAGGTTTTGATAACAATGTCATACATGCCAAAATAGCAACAGGAGAACATACAACAAAATAGATGTTTATACCAGGAATCCAATTATCACCTCTAGAGAATGAAGGATATCCTTTTAAATTTATTTGCAAGCAATTTCCAATACGTCTCTGTTTGCAATGACGATAAATAAAGCTCAAGGTCAAACAATCCCTATTGTTGGATTGTATCTTCCGCAACATGTTTTCTCCCATGGACAACTATATGTAGCACTATCGAGGGGAATCTCAATGACCACGACAAAAGTATTGGTAATGACTGAACAACCAGATACGACGACAGGCACATATACGAAAAATATTGTATACAAAAAAGTATTATGTAAGAGACGATTGTTATCTTTTAAAGCGTAATCAATTTGGAACAAAATCAACACATTACATGAACCTTATGAAAATGCCATTGGTTGTGTTTGATAGGTTCGATTGAAAAGGAGAAAAGTTGAGCATCAACATGCAATTTATGAAGAAAATACAACTATTGTGTAGACTTAGATATTGGTAATTAGGATACAAATGAGTTGAATATCCAGCAAAGTATCATGTATTTATGGACAGCGTCATAAAGTTTCATGCATCTAATTCAAGACAATTAGACGAGCATAATCGAGTACTATTCAGAAACAGAAAATTGGAATTTGAGAAACATCCATACAAATTATTATCTTACATATTGAATATATTTAATAATGGTAGTATGCATACAATTAACTGTAAAATTATGTATACGAGACTGTTCTAACACTTACAACAATATATTATGACAAAAAAGTAAGCTTACTGTTTCAGAATTAATCACATGACAAGATGAGGCCATCACGTGCAACGCACGTGTAGTAAAGATATACCTAAAATTTAGATTTGACCCCCCTCCTCCCCCCCCCCCCCCCCACATATATATGTGTGGGGGGGGGGAGGGGGGTCAAATCTAAATTTTAGGTATATCTTATACCTAAAACGAATTCCCTCAACATAATCTCGAAGCGCAACTTAGTGGTCAAGGAGGTTCATAAGTTTTCATGTATCACGATACATTATATTGGCTTTACAGTAACAAAAAAAAACTATGACTTGGGCAAAAAATACAAAAAAAAAAGAAAAAGATAAAAGCAATTAAATTTTTATTTTCGAGTATTGTTTTTTTTTTTTTAAAGAAAAGAAAAGAAAAAAGTCACTTTTAAATTAGGTTGTAATTGAATAAATAATCAAAATGGTCAAAATACAAAAAAGTAAAAAATAACAAAGTTGGCCAAATAATAGGTGTATCAGACAACAAGGCCCAAAGGAAAACCCGACTCAAATCATAACAAAAGCAAATAAAGAATCAATTTTCTTTTAAAAAAACATCCAGATAAATCTTTCAAGTGCTTTCTCATCTTCTCCAACCAAGCATTAGCGATAATGTAGATGCATTGAAGTTCAGTTGGTCGGCACCCGCATCTCGGGAATTCTTCACTATAAGTAATATAGTCCTTTAATTTTTTATCTCAAATTTTAGATTGATTTCACTTGAAACATCTAAATGATTTTTTATCAAGCCGAAAAAATATTATTTAAAAATATTTCTATAATACATTGTGTGTATAATATTGTGAAAATAGTTATAGTGTAATGTACGTAAGTGACTGTCTATAAATATTTTCCTTCATATTTTGCTATTCGATTGTTGTAGTTTTGTATGGATTTGTTTGTATATCTTTTGTTTAAGCATTTTTATATTCCAAGAAGCCCGACGAGTATACATAAGAGATTACACTAACGAAAAAATAGTACCAAAAGTAATCCAGAAATATCAGTTGGAACTCAAGCAAGGAGACTGCCAGAATCTAACATAAGGATAGACGTCAAGTAAGTATAGCTCATCTTGAAATTTTACATCAGGATAGGTATAATGAAAGTCATCCTCTCTTGAAATCTTACATTGGGATAGCCGCATGAATCTAGCATCGGGATAATTGCACCAGCTCAAACTTGGAATTGAGAAATGCTCCAACAGGGTGTCGAAATTCGTTCGGAACCCTGTGCATGCAAATGAACTATACTACCCCACCAAATTCGACATTCCAAACTCAACATGAATGTCAAAACTTCCAACAGAGGTTGTCTTGATAAAAAGTGGGTTCCACACCTCAAGCTCTAGTTTAGCAAAAAGCCAAAGGTAGCTCAGAATGAGGCTAGAAGCCTCAAGACCTGAACCAAAGGTTCGTCTAGACTAAAATCAATATTTCAGAGCTAATTAAATCATTAGAAATACATTTCGAGGTTGTTTATTTTATATTTTGACCAAAGTCAAACACATACACTTTAGGAACTTCAAAACACAAAAACTTGTATATAAACCAAACGAATTGTCTATTGATCGGCCAACTATAGGAAAGCTCTAAATGTTGAAAACATAGAATACAGAGAAAATAACCTAGAAAGTCATTACATTCTTCGTGGCTTTTAAAAATCTCAAGATTGTAAGATATGTTATTGCTATTATTTTTTGCATTGATTATGACTAATTTTGAGACTTCATTTCCTTATTTATTTTATTTTAGTCTAGTTGACTAGGTTTATAAAATATGCATATTTAGACAAATGCTTTTCAAAAACAGATATTTTAGATAGTAGTAGTTATTATCTCACCCAACGTCCATGGATGTGCACACGATCGACAAATAATAAAGACATGATTAGAGTATTGTTCCCAACAATGATGTAATTGTGAAATATTTAGTATATTATTACACTTTCAAATATTTCAAAAAATATTTGATTTGAATGTTGAGAAATGAAAATCAACTATAGATTTACGTGATAAGAAAAAATAATTAAAAGAAAAAGTTCCTAACGTGAGAATTGATAACATTTATACAATTAACGACTTAATTAATAGTAGCAATACATATGTGATACTGACAATAACTAAAAAAACAATATGAATAATTTATAATAAAAATAATGGAGTGACAAAAAATATTCTCTTAATTGTTAAAACTCTTAAAATAATTTTTCTTAATGCTACTTGACATACATTTAAGCAATTTAAATTTGGCATTCACAATAAATGACCACCATCATTTACAAGTAATTGTCAAATTTAAAATTTATTTATAAATATCTAAATTCAAAATCTAGAGTCTGAACAAAATTCAGGCTACATTCAATTAATCTCATGTCATTGAGAAACAAAATTAATTTGTTACTATATTCTTTAGATATAATACAAATCTTTTTAGATATCAACTTTGACTATAAATTTGGTAAGAAAATCATGAAACAAATCTATTTAAAGGGCTTTTTGCTCTTGTGTGAAGCAATTAAATCAAAATTTTATTTATTCTAATTTGCTCTCTAGTTTTTAATAAACCAATGAGTACTCCAGAAGGTGGTTCTAGTTTAGAACAAAAACTTATCAAGTGAGTTCTTTTTATTTTATTTTTAATCTCCCTTCCCTTTTTTCTACTTATTTTCTTAAGCTTAACTAATAATATTCACTAATTGTGTAAATGAACCCCTATATATATATATATATATATATATATATATATATATATTCAAGATTATGAATAATATTTTTTTATGAATGGTTAGACTCTATGTAGATATCTTTTAAGTTAAACTCTTATTTATTCCACATTCTTTATGATTTAATTATAATGTTTTTTTATGATTTTCAGAATAATGGAGAAAGAAACCAAGAAACTTTTGTTTGAGAATGTATCGCTCCGCCTGCAACATAAATTGCTGTGTTTGCAACAAAAATTATTGATTGAAAGGTTAAACAATTTGACTTGCTCAACTTATACAGAAGATCAAAAATTATGTGAGGAGATCGACCAGATGAAAGCAAAGGTGAGCTTTTATCTAATCACATATCAGTATTAAAGTATAAGTTCTATGCATATAAAAGGTGAACATAAATTTTATATAATAATATAGCTTACTAGGTATAATTGTTGCCAACACTTTTGATAAGCATAATTAATTAATTATTTAATAAAGATAGTAAATGATATGTTGCATCAGGTTAAAGTTTATTGATAGCGTAAAAAACATATGATTTTTAAGTATATATAATGTAAATCGTTTAAATTATTGATATATTTTTTTATTTTTTTTGTAGAATGAGATGTGGGCGAGTGTTATGAAGGAATTAATTGATGATAAAGAGTAGAGTTGGCCCTCGAGTTGGCGATGTTGTTGTTTTATTTCATATTTTAGAGATTTTAAAACTTAGACAAATTAATAAATTTGAAGAATGATGTGTTCCCTTCTTTATGGCTAATGAAAATTTAAAGACTATGAGAGATGTTATTGTTATTATTTCTTATTTTGATAAAGACTAAATTTGAGACTTTTCATTTCCTTGGTTATTTAATTATAGTGTAGTTTGCTAAATTTTCAATATCTACTTATTTAGAAAAGTATTCTTATCATAAGTATTCTCTAAAAATATATTTTTGGAGTGTATAATTCGTATTGCACTTGATGTTCACACAAGCACACACAATTGAAATATAAAAAAGTAACGAGTCGAGTATCATTTTCAATGAAGATTTAACTGTTAACTTTTCAAGTAGATTAAATAGTAATTTTTTTAATAGAATTGTGATTTGAATATTGAGGACAAAACTAAATAAAAGATGATATTGAGAATTCAAACGAGAGAAATATTCTAGAGCTACAGATAGATTTATTCAATCCAATCCAATAGTATATCCAATTTAGTTCGCACATTGAAAATCTAGTTTCTACCACATGATTAATGAAAGTTATGTTTACGAGTAGTCGACTCTTTCTGCAGATAGAGTTATAAGAGAATAAATAGGCAAAGTACAGAATATAAAAAAACACTAGATATTTTTATATTGGTTCAGATCACCGATGTAATGTTTAGTCCAGTTACCTTGGATTTCAAGGGTTTCCTTTAGAGCTTGAGGAGAACTTAGGTGATACAGAGATTTGAACCTAAACTCCTATATGATATGCAAATAAGATCTACTATTTTGGTACAACCTCTATCTGTATAACCTATACTCAGAATCTTTCTTTCGCTTTTCTTTTTCAATTGTTCACTCAAGTGTGTACAAAGCTTTATGAAAAATAAAAGAAGATTACAATATAAGTTCAAGTGAAGTTGCACTCTTCACAACTATGACTATGAGTTGGTTTATATAGTGTTGAGGACTACTCTTTTAAGGAATAACCCAAGGGTGTTTTAAATCAAGAATCTTGATTAAATCCTTGATTTCGGTTGATTGTTTCATGTTCATATCATATATGTGCATGAGCAAACCGATTCCTTTCTTTTCCTTGGAGATTTTCTTGTGATCTTGATAATGTTCCTTTTCTTGCAGATATTCTTGTAGTCTTGATACTTGGCTGATTTGATTGTCTATCTTCCAGATTACTTCATCCTAGTCAGACGCTAGGATTGTGGTTGCTTTAATTTCATATCCCTTGAATGATGACTTTCCTTTCCCGCGTTGCTTCAGTGAGGGCAACTTTTTTCTTTCCTTCTTTGTAATGTTTTTTTGGTGTTCTTCCTTTTTGATTTTCACGCTTGATTTAGTATACACCTTCTTTGATTGAGTCTAGCAATGACAGATCTACTTTGAAATGCATGATTGACTTGTGAGATTTGATTTGATTCCTTGAGTTCAGATTGATTTGAATCTCCGGTTAGATTGATTTGAGTGAATCAATCTTCTCCTTAATTGATGGTGCTGATTTGATGCTTGATGCATCAATTTTCAGAATTTTGTGTATCTAACACAGAGACACTAGTCTTGATTTTCTTGCGACACGAGATAGTTTGTCATTATATAAAACATTATAAGTTAACAATTAATAGAATCCCTGATAAAATGATTTCTATTCAAACTAAATACTTATATCCTTGTATCATCTCAAGTAGAAAAATGCAATTGTATCTCTTATATTTGACTAAGAATTAAAGACAAATTAGTTAGAGGTCTATAACTAACTTGTTACTTGTAAGTTAATCAAGATAATCATTATCCGAAAAATTGCTAAATTATCATAACCTAAAATTCACATGAATAATCATGATAAAACCTATACTCTCCCCCGATGGGTAAGACAAACCACCACCACCAAACAAATTTAAAGTAAAGACAATATGCGAGGTAAAAACATTACCAAATTTAAAACCCTATGCAATCACTAACAAAAATAAAGTGTGGGATTATAACAAAATACAATCCCAAAATTCAGGGTCATATGAACAATAGTGAAGTATAATATAATTGTTCAACAACCGATATACTCTCTGTCGTCTGATGGAAGAAAATATAGAAAAGTAAGGGATTGAGGGAGTCTGGCGTTGCCAATAAGCTTAGACGACAACTCTCTAAGAATATTCAAAAATAAAACCTACAAACTTGATAGTTAGCGTGACCCACTCGTTCTTGGGATACAATTTGCACCAAAAATGTGCAGTATGTTAGTATAAGTATATATGGAAAACATGTGCACTCAATCGGCATTAGATGACGACAATTCTAAAGTATCGACGATAATTGTATCATAATCAACCGATAAACACACACATGATCGACTTTCTGAGAGTGGTGATGGCACACCCCAAATTTGACCCTGACAAAACATGCATCATATTATATAGAACCATATCGGAAGCACCTTATAGATATGATAGTTCACTTCACACAATTACCCCCATCACTATTACTTATCCAACTATGCAGCCATATATATATAAATGAAGACATTTTAAATTAAGGAAATAAAAAATATATAAATGATGTGCATTAATTATTTAGTAGCTAAACTATGGAGACTTTGTGAAAGAGATAACTAATTCAAGACGCAGATCAAAAATCTAATAAAGCAAGTATGGAATTCCACAAGAAAGAGTCTGGGTCAAAACCAACAGTAGTTTGTATGGATAACAAGTTCCTCCTATGCGATGTGATCCTTTCAAAACGACTTCTCTTTTATACCTAACACACAATAACAACAATTAATATAAAACAATCATAATTAAATAGTTCAAATCCAAAATTAGAATAAATCATGAAACTTAGTAAAAACTGCTAATGAGTATGAATTAACCAATTTCAAATCATTTTGTTTAAAAATTATATTAGACCATTCAAGGCCAAAGTCTGGCCAGATAGCTCATCAACATGCCATTAGAGGGAAAATCATAAATTAAACACATATTAGTTCAGGATAAAACCAAAGATGGAAAGCCATAGATAGGATCCCATTCCTCAGAAGTGATGCACCAAGTTATCAACACTCGAAGGTCGATTTAATTTCCTCTAGACATACACAGTTTTTCATTAGGATCCATAACAACTATTTGTCCTCTTGAATAACATAGCTTGTCCATACATATCCAGATATAAATAATAACAATCATGTTATATTAGTCAAATTTAAAAAGTCTTAATAGTGCTCAAAAGCATTACATCAGGGTGTCAACTCACGACAACCAATAGTCCTCTAAACTAGTATAGCTACTCGAAAGCATTTCACAAAAAATCAACTCACAGCAACCAATCATCCTTTTCACCAGAACAACTTGTTCATATGGTCCTTGTGACGATCCAATTCACCGGGCTGTATGGGTACATACTCTTAACACTATATATGTGAACCCTTACCACCCAATTTAAAAACAGGACAATGAGGAAACTAATTTAACATGAGAAAACTCTAAAACAAATCCTTGAATAAACATGAACCCATTATAAGGATCATCTTTTTACAAACAACCAAAAAACCTTCCCAAGGAACTAGTCTAAACAGGTACAAGAGCAATTAGTAAGAAATAATCTATAAGAAGAAATAAGTAGAAGCTGTCGGAGATCTTCATCGTCTTTCCTGCAACCGGACTATGTCAAGTGGCATAACAAGATTAGTATCAGTACAAACAAGACGTACTGGTAGACATCACCAGTCAATTAGAACCCACTATGTAATATCATGCAAATAATCAAGAAACATTCAATTTGGATATTTAATTAGTACCCCCATTTCACACCTACACCACCTACACTACACTACACGTACCACTACCTTGAAACTTGATACACCTTATCCCTTTCGCCGTCAACTTCACCCCATCAAATCATAGCCTGATCCCTTCTATCACATTACATTTCCCCTGAACACCAGAATACTAAATCTGTCACTACTGCCCATCAAATAATTTTTTTTGATTAATATTCAAAATTCATTGAGGAAGTACTCGAAGACCTGACTATCATGTTCCTAGTCAAGTGGCAATATGTACTAGTTGTCACTAATGCTACTGAACTTAGAATGAATCTCTAAGCTGCTTACATACCTTGGTGAACATGATAAAGTCATTTCATTACTTCAGTAAGAGTGATTTTTTGTGTGTCCTAACTTTTTCCTAAGTTGCCTTTTTCGAGGTTTTCAACCTAGTGGGTTTTTTGTTTTCTAACTTTTGTTTAGGCCACCTTTTTTTTTTTTGAGGTTTTCAAACTAGTGAGTATTTTTTTTATGGGGGGGGGGGGGCATCTCGTCATAGTTTATACTCTTGCAGGACAAGAGTAACATGTAGTTTATACTCGTTCCTTAAGGATCATCTTGCTTCAAGGATAGTACATTTTCAAGAATTTTTCATTAATATGACTGATCCTCATGTCATCTACATTAAAAAGATTGCAAGTGTCACTCGAATATGTTTCTTGTATGGCATATGGTCCATCCTACCAAGGTGAATTTGTCCCTACACTTATAGAAAGTGATAGTAAATCCTCTTATTGTAGGGATCATGTCGATGTAAGATCTGTGTGAGGAATCACTTGAGATGCTTTTAAGTTGGAGATAAATTCCCCTTGAGGTGAATAGATTTGCTTTCGATAGATGTTCGAGGTGATCTCAATGAGAAGATAGTGTAAGATATGTGTGAGGAATAGTGTTTAGTCTCCAATTTGAATTGAAATTGACCGCTTTAAGCAAATGTGGCGGCGATGTTCCTTGTGTTAAAAAAAGGGATAAATAGAAGCAATGTCCTAACTTTGCTAAATATTTCAGCATTTGTTGTATTTTGCCTCATAGGTCCCATTAACTTGGTTTACGACCAATTGTGAGTCACAATCGATTTGAATGACCTCAGAGCCTAGTCCAAACAAAAATTTGATACTAAACCTGTAACGACCCCTCCGGAATAATATAAGCCTATAATAATATAAGCCAATAACTCACGAGATTTTTTCATATATATATATTGTCCTCACACTAGTAAAAATGATATAAAAAGAATATTACCACTTTCGAGTACCCAAACTAGGTGGTTCATGCTTCACACAATCATTCAAAAATAGTGGTAAATTTAACATATTACAAGACTTGGGCTTACACACCCCAAAAGAACAAAACATAGAGTCATACTTATATTACAACCCATGATGACATGATCACATTAGTCCTCAAAATTTCATGTAAATATACACCACAAAGATCATGTACAAGTCACAAGGTTTATACAAAATATAGATGCCTATAAGCAATTGTGATCTTCTATCACCAATGGCCAACTTCATGCCTCCTCTCAATCATTCCCTACGATAGAAACAACTATCCTAAGCATATAGCTTAGTGGTGTAAAAACTATAGGTTTGGAGCCATCAGATTCACAAAACTACCTTTCTAAAGTCATGGGCAGCATAATCGAACATAATAAATAAATCAAGTAAATAATATATCAAGAGTATCAAGTTCGATATTTAGGGGTCCAAATGTCAAAAACGCTCATAGTACCATTTTTCAAAAGATTCAATAACAAGGCTCGCCCA
The DNA here is from genome assembly GCA_029007595.1 of Solanum commersonii. Taxonomy (NCBI): domain Eukaryota; kingdom Viridiplantae; phylum Streptophyta; class Magnoliopsida; order Solanales; family Solanaceae; genus Solanum; species Solanum commersonii. The sequence goes on along the minus strand of JAJTWQ010000236.1, from coordinate 350,273 downwards.
ATATGTACATCATGTCTTCACACCAAGCATAATCAAGTATCAAGAAGAGCCGATGCCCTGTATCAAGAAAGGTCAAAGCCCAATAATCAAGAGAACCAAGAACCATATTAAAAATGGCTTTCTAGTTCGTACTTAAAATGAACAACTTCCATTCTTAAGATGGACTAAAAATCTAGAGTCAAACTGGCGAATGATCCAAATCAAGAGGCATGCCAATAGTGACAAAGTCACAACCACAAGAAGGATAATGTCCCAACAAGAGTGCCAAGTGATCAAAAAATCCGTACAAGTGGGCGAGTTACACAAGCGTCTTTAACGTCTTAAAGGATACCAATACGATAATGCAAAGTGACAAGAGGTAACCAAGGTACCAAGATCAACCTTCAGATATACTAGTAGTTAAAAGAGTACAAATACAAGTTTATACACAAACCTCAGTGCTTTAGCAAAGAAACAGTCCAACACAACTTCAAGAGTTCAAATCGTAGACCAATCAATGTATCAAGGTCCTCAACTGGTTCACGAGTATATACAACCTTTAAAATACAATTAAATAACTTCTTTAATACCTAGAAGCTCAATAATATTGATGTAAAACCGGATTATCATCACAAGTAAGATTAGCCTGTACAAACACAACTATGCCCCAAAAACAGTGATTCTGGCCAGCCACATCATGTCGCAACTTAGATTTGAAAAGGAAAATGGCAAAACTAGACTTTATAGCCTTCATGAAAGATATAGCTACATCTCTTAGGGTTGAAAAAAAACAAGAGTCACCATAAATATATTTTTTACAACAAGATATAGTCAAAACACTAACAGTTGTTCATACAGGATTTGAAATTCCAAAATCTGGACAGAAGTTGTCCTATGTTGCGTCCAATATTTTGAATCCATAAAAACTAAATCAGAGTTTTACATAAACATAAGAGTTGTAGGTCTACGAATTAGCTTTCCAAATCATATTTATTCACTGTAAACTAAGTTTTAGAATGAGAGATATGCATAAAATACCAAACACTACCAAGCTTAGAAACATATTTTGTCACTTATTAATAAGAATTGTGTGTTCTTGAAATCCAGCTAAAAGGGCCAAGTTTTTCTTTTGTAATTTTGAAGAACAACTGATTAAAGAAGGCTCTAAGGTTTTTAGACTTGGAAAAAAATGAATTAACTCAAGGAGGTAAAAATATATATAGTCACACAAGTGATGTTTATCACTTGTACAACTGTCTCCAAAAAGGACTGCCCAAATAGTTGTGTGCTGCCCAAAATGCATGCATATACACCTATATATATCCCTCATCTCCTTTTAAAGTTATACATAATTCTAATTAGAATATTATGAAAATACCCTAATACAATACCTTAAATTACGATCACAATTTATGTTAAGCAAGTTAGCAATTATCACAGCATTTTAAGTTCCCAAAATGAGACAAAAACATATTCTAGTAATTAAGCAACGGTAAATCGACATGTGACTCTTGGTGGAGTAATGAATATTTGAGCTCTACCAGACTACCCACGATCCTTGTCTTCCACATCTTTAAAATACAATTTTAATTAACTAACGTGAAAGACCGAATGTATCTTCAAGTGATGGGGCATCTCAACCCGATACGAGATTCTGCCCGCCTTAGTAATAATCTCGAAAGGACCTTCGTAACGACGAATTAGACTTTGACTCATACCTCGTAGCGACTTGAATTTTCTAAGATTGAGTTTTATCATAACTTGATCCCCAATTTGATAGTCGACTGGTCACAGCTTTTGATCAGCAAACTTCTTCATTTTTTGGGTTGCCTTATCAAGATAAGATCGTGCAAGATCAAATTATTCCTCCCAGGATTTTGCCATGTGATAAGCACTCGAACTCTTCAAACTGGCATCGACGGGACATGATTGGGGCGTATTGGGCTGCTGCTCGATAGATAACTCAAATGGACTCATTTTCGTCGCCTCACTCCGCTATAAATTATACGAGAATTGGGTAGTGTCCAGAAACTTCGCCCAATCCTTTTGATTAGCACTAACATAGTGCCGCCAATAGCACTCCAAGAGTGCGCTGATTCGCTCTGTTTGCCCATTCGTTTGAGGATGGAAGCTGGTTGAGAAGTGCAACTCCGAACCAAGCAAACTGAATAACTCTCTCTAAAATGCACTAGTGAATCGAGGATCTCAATCACTAATAAGGTGTTTGGGTATACCCCAATGCTTTACGACGTCTCACAAAAATATACGGGCAACCTCTTTGGCTTTGTAGCTGATCGTCGTGGCAGTGAAGGTCACATATTTTGAGAAGCTATTAACAACAACCATAATAGTCCCTAACCCCTCCAAATTCGGCAAGCAAGTGATGAAATCCATGGTGACAATATCCCACGATTTTTCAGCAATAGGCAGGGGCTCAAGCAATCCACCCGGTGCCTTCGTTTCAACTTTATCTTGTGACAAATAAGGCAAGTATGCACATAAATCTCAATGTCATCTAGCATCCGAGGCCAATAATAAGAGGACTCTAGCAACGCCAATGTCCTTTTCTGTCCAGGGTGACCAACCCATGTTGTATCGTGATCCTCCTTGATCAAAGTACGCGTAAGGTTAGCCCACTTCGGCATGTACACACGTCTTCCCATAGTGTACAACAAACGATTCTCCTCCCAAAACTTCTTCATCTTGCCTTGTTGTGCAAAAACAAGAAGTTGTTTTTCCACGGGATCATGTTGTATACATTCCTTAATATCATCAATAACACTGCTACAAGTTGAACTAATAGTCGCATCCAAGGCAGCCTTGCGACTAAGCGCGTTGGGTACAACGTTGGCCTCCCTGACTTGTATTCAAACGTGAAATCAAATTCGGCCAAGAAGTCTTGCCAACGGGCTTGCTTGACAGTCAACTTCTTTTGGGACTGAAAATAAGTTGTCGCGACATTGTCCGTCTTAACAACAAAGTGAGCACCCAATACATAATGACGCCAAGTCCATAGACAATAGACTATCGTCGTCATCTCCCTCTCATGGGTAGAATAGCGTGTCTCTACATCATTCAATTTTCTACTCTCGAACACTATCGGGTGGCCCTCTTGCATAGGGACGCCACCAATAGCAAAATCAGATGCGTCGGTATAAATTTTGAAAGCTTTAGTGATATCGGGCAGCGCCAAAATTGACTCATCGATAATGGCTGCCTTGAGATTTTCGAAGGTATCTTGATACAAATCAGTCCACTCCCACTCACGACTCTTTTTTAGCAAGTCAATGAGTGGAGCAGCAATAGCCGAATAGCCAAATATGAAGCGCCGATAATAATTGGTGAGGCCAAAAAAGGATCGTAATTCGGGTACCTTTGTTGGAGCCTCCCAATCCCAAATTGCCTCCACCTTATCGCTGTCCATTCTTATTTCACCATGGCTAATAGTGTGTCAAAGGAACTGGACAGTGGATTGTGCGAAGTTGCATTTCTCCCGCTTCACGCACAAGTCATTATCACGCAAGATTTTGAACAGTTTGCACAAGTGCTCAACCTGCTCCTCCATGCTGTTGCTATAAACGACAATGTCGTTCAAATAAATAACTATAAACTGATCCAAAAAGGGATGGAACAACTTGTTCATCAACGTACAAAACGTCATTGAAGTGTTTGTCAAGCCGAAAGGCATGACCAACCACTTAAAAGCTCCATAACGAGTGACACAAGTCATTTTTAGCTCGTCACCTTTGGCAATCCGAACTTGGTAATAATCTTTTCTCAAGTCCATCTTCATGAACACTTTTGCCTGCCCCAAACGATCAAATAAATCAGTGATCAAAGGAATATGATATTCGTTCTTCACCATGACCTTATTGAGGGTACATTAATCGATACCCAAACGCAATGTCCTTTCCTTTTTCTTTTGGAATAAAACAGGCGCACCAAATGGCACCTTAGAAAGCCTAATATGTCCAGCATCTATCAGCTCTTTGAGTTACTTTCTAAGTTCCTCCAATTTTGGGGGCACCATACGATAAGGCGTCATGGCAGGTGGCTTTGCCTCGAGAACCAATTCAATTTGGTGATCAACTTTCCTTCGTGGTGGCAACCGTTGGGGAAGTTTTTCCGACATCACGTTCCTATTATAAAAAAGGATCTTCTCAATACAAGGAGGCAAAGCTACTGCGTCAATTGAGTCTCCGACACCTCCGTCAAAGGCACCAAAAAAGGTTGGCTCCCCTATCTTAAAGCCCTTAACAATATGCATGGCGGACAAGTGCATCCCATTTTGTGGTACCCTAATAAAGGGTACCACGCAAGTGCATCACTGATATGAAGTTGGTTGAGGCGAGGCAAAATAAACGCGTTAACCTCATACAAAAAATCCATCCTCAAAATAATGTCAAACACATCCATGGGTGCAATAGTGAAGTCCTTCAACCCCTTCCATCTTCCTAAATCAATGTGGACTTTAGGAGTGAAACCATGGAAAATAACAGGGAGGGTGTTTGACGGTTTTTAACATCGTATCGCTGGCAACATAATTGAAACAAAGGTCCTTGGCCCTTTCCTTCTTTACAAAGTTATGTGTTGCACCGGTGTCCAGCATAATTCGAACGTCTTTGCCATTCAACTTGGCATTGACGAACAGTGATTCGCGCGACCTTGCACTAGCCGGCTGGGCAGCCAACGCAGCAAGCGTCATGTGATTAAACAACACCATATGATTAAACATACCAACAATAATGTTCTTTCCTTTGTCCGTCCCGCCAGCCTGTCCACCTTGCTTCTCGGATGGTCCTCCGTTTGCATGGCAGCCTGCTCTTGCTGCTTTTGAGCAACAACATAGCATTTAACTTACTCAATGACGGTAATAACGGGCAGCGTGAGTAGTCTCACCACAAATATAATATCCCTCACGATATGGAACACATTTCTTACGATCCTCATAATTTTTTAAGAAATTAGAAGGCTGATTATGATTGTTACATCTCGCATCGCTGCCTCGATTGAAAATAGACTTGCTTTTGTTTCGGTTGTTATCCACCGTGAGAGGAACATTTTTCTCCGATTGTCCCTCCCTTCGCTGCATCTACCCAAAAATCAGTAAGTGATTCAGCCATTATGATCGCTTCATCAACGTCATTAACTTGCCGCCTTTAGAGTTCTTGTTTGGCCCAATTTTGGAGACCATCCAAGAAGTAAAATAACAAATCCTCGCTGGTCATACTTAGAATTTGAAGAGTGAGTTTTGTGAACTCTTTCACGTAATCACGAATGGAGGACGTTTGCTTTAATTCTCTCAACCTCCGACGAGCCTCATGTACTATGTTTTGAGGATAGAATTGTCGCTTTAACTCCTCTTTGAATTGCCTCTAATCATCGATGGAGCAAAGCCCTCTCTCCATGTCTGCCTCTTTTCTCCGCCACCACAACATAGCGGTGTCGCTCAAATACATAGCCGCTATCCGGATCTTGGCAGCCTCACTAGTCATGTTCACATACTCGAAATAAGCATTCATTTGCCACAAGAAATTCTCAACATCTTGGGCATTCCTTTCATCACGAAACTCTTTTGGTTTAGGAGCCTCAATACGTGTCTCACGAGCTGTAACGGGACTAGCAACTCCCGCACCAACAGTCTCATCAACCTGCCTTTTCAAAGTCTCAAACCCTTTATGAAGAGAGGAGAGTGCTTCGGTGAGCTTGAGTTCAAGGTTGGTCAGCCCTTCCTTGTTCACTTCCTCAAGCTCAACAAGGTTGCTCTTTACCTCATCAAGGCCCTCAAGAGCTATTGTTTCAATAGAACTAAAATTGTTCTCAAAAATCACAAGTCGCCTATTCAAGGCAGACAAACCAGCCTCAACTCTGATAATCTTCTCATCGAGTTGGTTAGTGTCGAAAACTTCTCCTTTTTCCCCAAGGTTTCTGCCACAAATAGGTGGATTAGAAGAAGATTCCCTTACCTTACTTCTATCACGTTTCTTGGCAATATCTTTCTGAACCTCCTACTCCTTCTCTTGACCACCATCTTCGTTGCGTTGAGACTTCGATGTCATGCTCAAACTAAAGCTCTGATACCACTTGTCACAGGCCTATTTTTTTAGGTCTCGTGGGAAAACAAAGAAGGGCTTGCACAACTCCTCGTAAGCTCAATCCTAACACAAATAAGCACTATAGTGCAGCAACAAAATTGTCTAAAATAATTTACACACAAACAGCCAACAATAAGGCAAATAAGAGAGCAAGTTTGGGAGGTAAGTGCCAATTTTCTTTGTATTTTTTTGAGTGTTGCTTTACACAAGTGAACCATTTACAATAGCTTAAACAAGCTGTAAAATAAGACTAAAAACGAAATGAGAAACTTCCCAAGAGAAAAGACTAAAATGGTGTCTTTACAAAAGTCAAAGATTAGGTGGGAGAAGGTGGAATGTCCCTTATCACAAGTCAGCATTGTCTCCTCTCTTGGGGCTCGTCTTGGCTGAAAGTCAAGGTTATTAAATGCTCACCAAGGGTTTTCAAGTTATCTCCCAAAGCTGGAGTATAATTGGCACGTCGTTTGAGACCCGATGAATCGCAATACGAATCTGCCCCACTCCCAGAACTGCTGAAATTTAATGTAGCTCCTTTCAGGGCGACACATAAGTGCTCTAGTTATAAGAAAAATTCTGTCAATTTGATATCACTCATGACATCAATGGAAACTAACAATTCAAACTTGTAGGTAAACAACTTTGACAAAAATGTGGTAGCCAATTTCCACAAAGCTTGGCTGCCAAACTCTACCAAAATTCTACCAAACTTTGACTACCAAAACTCTACCAAACTTCCACATATGTTGCTACCATCTTTTACATTTGTGGCTTGTCAATTTTTACATTTGTGGTAAGTAATTTCAACAAATGTGGCTGTCAAATTAGTTGTTGTTTTTTCCCCACAAATCTCTCAATTAATTTTTATTTTTCTTCTTTATTCCAAGGCTTGATCTCAATCTCTGAAAATCTTCAAACTTGAACTTGATCATGAGATTTCACATACTTGAGCTCTACCTCTTTCTTGGCAATGCATTCTCGGATAAAGTGATACCTTGTGTCTATGTGCTTGCTTCGATCATGATACACTGGATTCTTGGCAAGTGTTTGCGCAGATTTGTTATCAATACAAATCATTGTGGCTTCAATTTGCGGCAAATTGAGTTCCTTCAACAATCTCCTCAACCAAATAGCATGACATGTACATGATGTCGCTGTCATGTATTCAACTTCATGAGTCGAGAGAGTAACAATTGATTGTTTCTTTGAATTTAAGAAATAACACAATCATACAAGAAAAACACAAAACCCGATGTATTTTTTCTATCATCAACATCTCCCGCATAATCACTATCACAAGATCCCACAAGATTAAAATCATCAGAAGAAGAATAAAATAGTCCAAGGTCGATCGTACCTTTTATGTAATGTAAAATTCTTCTAGCAACCTTCAAGTGAGTGGAGGTGGGAGCTTCCATGAAGTGACTTACTACTCCAACCGCAAAGAGTATATCTGGTCTCGTACATGTCAAGTACCTTAGACTTCCTACGAGACTTTTGAACAAAGTGGAATTCACTTTTTCTCCATATTCAAACTTTGATAATGTTGTTCTACTTTCCATTGGGTGTTCACAGGGTTGCAATCAAACATGTTGAACTTCTTTAAAATATTCTTTGTATAGCTTTCTTGAGATATGAAGATGCCTTCCTCCATTTTCTTCACTTCTAGACCCAAGTTATATGACATGAGCCCTATGTACGTCATCTCAAACTCAAGGGACATAACTTTCTTGAAAGCATCAAATAAAGATAGGTTGTTACCCGTTAGAATGAGATCATCAACATAAAGACAAACAAATAGAATATCTCCATTAGTATGAACTTTAATGTAAAAAGCATATTCATGGAGACAATGAGTAAACTCACTGTCTTGAAAATATTTGTCAATGCGACTATTCCAAGCTCGTGGATTTTGCTTCAACCCATATAAGGCTTTTTTCAACCTCAACACCCTATCTTCATGATTTTTAACCACAAAGCCCAATGGTTGTGCAACATAAATTTCTTCTTCAAGATATCCATTCAAGAATGCTGATTTGACATCTAGTTGATGGATTTTCCACTTTATTTGCGCCGCTAAAAAGATCAATAGACGAATCGTCTCCATGCGGGCAACAGGTGCATAGACTTTCTCATAGTCGATGCCATGCATTTGTTTTTAGCCTTTAGCCATAAGTCTTGCCTTGTATCTCTCTACCTCTCCATGAGCATTTTTCTTCACCTTGTATACCCATTTGATTCCAATTGCTCGATGATCTTTAGGAAGAGTTGTTAACTCCCAAGTGTTGTTCTTCTCTATTGACTAGATCTCCTCCTCCATGGCTTGTCTCCACCTTTTGTTAGTAACAGCTTCATCAAAATTCATTGGTTCACTATCAGCAAAGAGACAACACAAAAAATCAAAATTAGTAATTTCTTCTGTGTCATCATAGAGTTCTTGGATGCTCCTCATCATATGTGGTCTTTCACTTGAACTCTCTTGAGAAGATGGAGATGCAACATTTGCTGGTAAAAGAGGTGGGGTTGCATCTTGTATAGGTTCCATGGTCTCATGTTCTTCTTCATCTCCGAAGTATGAAAGAAAATCATATGTTTTTTCTTCTAGAGCCTCCCAGTTCCATGATGCTTCTTCATCAAATTCAACATCACGACTCACCACCACCTTGTTATTGCTTGGATTGTACAATTTGTAGCCTTTTGAGCTTGCGTCATAGCCAACAAACACATACTTAACAGTACGATCGTCAAGTTTAGCTCTCCCTTGATGTGGAACATGAGCATAGGCTATGCTCCCAAATATTCTCAAGTGCTTGATACTAGTCTTTCTTCCGTTCCATGCTTCTTGAGGTGTTTGATCTCGTACATTTTTTGTTGGAGACTTGTTGCTCTATAAACTGCATAAGAAACAGCCTTGGCAACAAAATTCTTTTGGTAGATGTTTAGCTTTCAACATACATCTAGCCATATTAAGAATTGTTCTATTCTTTCTTTCTGCAACTCCATTTTGTTGGGGCGAGTAAGGTACCGTTAGAAGCGGCGAATTCCATGAGATTGACAAAAGTCATTAAATTCTTTTGAAGTAAATTTGTCTCCACTATCGGACCTTAATGCTTTTATTTCATAGCCACTTTCTTTTTCTACAAGTGCTTTGAAATTTTTAAAGGCAACAAAAACTTCAGATTTTTGCTACAAGAAGTATACCCAAGTCTTTCTACTGAAATCATCAATAAAGAGCAAGAAGTATTTTCTTTTACCAAAAGAAGGTGGATCGATTGGACCACACACATCGATGTGTACAAGTTGGAGTGGCTTACTTGTTCTTGATGTAGTCTCATTTGGAAAACTCCACCTTGCATGTTTCAAAGAAGACAAGCTTCACACAATTAATTTGGATGGTTGATTGACGATATCCCGTCTACCATGTTCTTGTCTCCCATTGATTTGAGCGCTTCAAAGTTCAAGTGCCCAAATCTCATATGCCAATACCATGAGTCATCTTGCACATTGGCCTTCAAACACTTTGCATCGATGGTTTTATCATTCAAAGGGAACAACTTATTTTTTGCCATATGCACTTTAGCAATTAAGTTGTTACTTGAATCTCTAAGCCAAAGATGCATATTTTTCATATGAATATCATATCCTTTTTCAAGAAGTTGACCCAAACTCAAAATATTACTTTTTAATTTTGGCACATAATAAACATTGTTAATCAATTTATGGCCACCATCTTTACAGGATATCAGAATCGTACATATCCCTTCAATTTAGATCTTTGAGGTATCTCCAAAAGAGACATTACCTTTCACCGTCTTTTTTATCTCCACAAACTTAACTTTGTGGCCACACATATGATTGCTTGCTCCATTGTCAAGATAGCATAAACTGCAATCATCTGTATTTTCTTTGAGTGCTAATAACAACGTTGACTCATTTTCGTCTTTGTTGTTGTCAACAAGATTAACTGTCTCTTCAACATTACTACGACATTCCCAAGTGTAATGTCCAATTTTATGACAGTTATAACTCTCAATTTTATATTTGTCATGCCTCATTTCATTTGTACCTTGGTAAGCTCCATGTCCTCTACCTCTCGTTGACCATGGCCACGACCTCTGAATGACTGGTGACTCTTATCTTTATTGTTGAATTTATTGGTATAACTTCTTCCTCTTCCACGGCCTCACCATTGTCCATTTCCTTTGTAACTTTTCTCACCTTCAAATCCTTTGAAGGATGCTTGAGTTTTAAGAAGTTTCTCTAGTTGCTCTTCTTTTCTCCTTTTCATTTTCTCTTCGTGGGCTAGTAAAGAACCTTATAATTGTTCTACCGTCATAGAGTCTAAATCTTTAGACTCCTCAATAGCACATACCACATAATCAAATTTAGGTGTTAAAGAACGAAAGATCTATTCTACTGCACGCACATCATCTACTTCTTCCCCGTATCTTCTTAGTTGGTTTACAACAGCTATTAACTTTGAACAAAAATCCAAAATGGACTCAGATTCTTTCATTTTTAAAACTTCAAAGTCAGTCCTTAGAGTTTGAAGTTTTATCTTCTTTACCTTATCAACTCCTTGGAGAAAATTTTGTAAAATCTCCCAAGCTTCTTTTGAGGTGGTTGCATCAGCCACCTTCACAAACATGCCATCATCCAAAAATTGATGGATAAGAGTGAGGGCCTGTTGATCTTTCTTTATTGTCTTTAACAAGACCTCATTTTCATTTTAGGACAAAGTTTCCTCATTAACGAGTTTTGTATACCCTTTGTCTACAATGTCCCAAACATCTTGAGAGCCAAGAATGGCTTTCATTCGTAGACACCATTTTTCATAATTTTCTCTTGTGAGACGGGGGTACTGAAAGGACAACGGACTATTATTTGTCATGACTCTGATACCACGTTGTTGGACAAAATGATAATCACACCTAGTATAATGTCCAAATTAAATAGCAATAGGAAAAGAGTAACAACGACACCAAATATTGAAATGGATAAAATATGATACCTAAATAAGTAATACAATAATATTGATGAAAAACTTGATAGTGTCAAAAGACTACTACTCAACACTCTTTTATTTCTAACAACTCACAACAATATTACTTTCACACTATTTTCTCACAAACTAAGAAGTAGTTTGTGGATTACTCTCTCTACTCTCTATTGCTTCTCTATTTTTTGTGTGTCCTTACAAATGAGCACAAGTGCTCTATTTATAAGAAAAATTATGTCCATTTGATGTCACTAATGACATCAATGGAAACTAACAATTCAAACTTGTAGGTAAACAACTTTGACATAAATGTGGTAGCCAATTTTCACAAAGTTTGGCTGCCAAACTCTACCAAGATTCTCTCTCTTACTTGTTTATTTGCCATTTTACTCAATAATCTCACAATATTCAACTGGATAAAAAGCGATACGAGATACCAAGTAGGGACAGACCCACGTTGAGTGAAGGGTTGTCAAGTGAAATTTTTATTGAGTATATATATTATTACTGTGGCATAAAGAGATATACAAAACAAAATTAAATGACCCTATGTCACGACCCAAGTCTACACCCTGGACGTGGCCGGCACTCAAGAGCCATTGTTGGTTCCCAAGCGAACCCTCATCCTGGCTGACTACAAACGGAAGACTAACTTAAGCATACAAAAGCTTAAAACTAAAATAAAAGTTCATAAAACTTAAATACAAACTTTAAGTCCAAAGAAAACTCTGTCTAATAAAATATATACAACTCGCCATAAAAAGACAACTTTAGTCTTTAAAACATTTAATAAAATAAATGATACAGACTTTTCAACTATACTAACTATCTATGAAGCCTCTAACTGATAAAGATGAAAGTCGGGACAATACCCACGACATCCTAACAACTGATATAAATGAAAGGTAAATGAAATCCTCCGAAAGTAAGGAGGATCACCATAACTAACTCGAACTCTTGGATGTATCAACAAAACTCCTGTTGATGATCCTGAATACCTGTGTCTGCATCATGAAAAGATGCAGGCCAAATAGCTCAGTACGTGAAATGTATGAGAATGTAAGAGGAATTCTAAAGCATAAACATAAGGTTGAAACTTGATAAAAAGTAAACATACTTACCTCTTATCAATCTTACTCAACTCAAGGAATACTACAAACTACTCAAACTTACTCAACTCAGAAATACTCAAGGATAAGATACTCAACTCAGAGATTAGATACTCAACTCAAGGATATGATATTCAACTCAAAGATATGATATTTGACTCTGGATACTCAACTCTGGATACTGAACTCATTTCAATATAAAGCAATTTAAAACAAGTGCAATATAAAGAAACAAATTGTTTAAAAACATGTTGTCAACTCTGTGTGTATGCAAGGATACAAAAAAATTCTGAAATGTATGTAAAAATATAAACAATTGTGTATATAAGAATACAATAACTTATGTGGGAGTTTCTCTAACCGACAACCATCACTTAAGAGCTATAGTGATGATACATCACTTTACCTCACGATGTCAAGGACCATCCTATACATTGCCATCAGTATAAGACCTTAACTTAACTTAGTGGATCCACTAGTCTATTGTGAAAAGGATTCATCTAAAAAGTATGACCATTTTCTACCCATAATGGCTATATGGTTTTATGGAGACGTGAGTTATCTAAACTCATGCTCGTCCCCAATTCGGTGCTCAATATTACTCCCAAAATATACTAGCTCTTATGTTTTTAAAAACATACTTCTTCTGTGATTTGAGATTAGTGCTCAAAAACTTAACTCAAAGGCTATCTTGGAAATCTCAGTTTCCTCTTTTGCTTTATTTAGAAAGCGATTACTCTTCTCTGAAAACTATCCCGAAAACTCTTTGAAAATCTCAGTTTCCGTTCTTATTTAAATGTGAAAACATTTATAAACTCTTTGGAAATACTTAGTCCCCATATACTTTTTGAAGAAAAGGATTTCAAACTTTACTTTTTACTCTTTACTGAACTCAAAACTTAAGTCTTAAAACAAAATTAAAACATTTGTAAAAGACTTCTTAAAATGTGGTTCATGCCGAATTATGGACGTGAATGACTCGATGCAAGGTTTTCAATAACCATAGATAGAACTCAAATACTTGGAACTCAACAACTTCAATGATACTACTCATTTAAAAAATGCTCAACTTAGAGTACATGCAAAATTATGAGCATGAACTACTCAACTCAATGACTCAAAGATACTTCTCATCTCAAGACTGTTCGACTTATAATATTCATGCAGAATTATAAGCATGAAATAGTCAACTTAAGCACTCAAGGATGCTTCTCAAAAGGGATTCAGAACTCAACACTTAAAGGCTTAGAACTTGAAGATACCACTTCTCTGAAGGATGCTCAGCTTACGAAGTCATGCAAAATTATGGGTATGAAACAACTCGACTCGATGCTCTACATAACTATATGGAACTCATGTATATGACTCTTCTTATTCTCTAACTTGCTTCCTCAAAACTTCGTTCAAATCGATAGTTGATCTCAAAGGATTCACAATTGAACTCAAAGGCTTTCTTGAACTCTACTCTTAACTCTCTCTTGAATTTGAATTATGAATTCAAGAGTTATGGTTCATGATATGAAATATCTCATGATGACAAAGTAGACTCATGAATACATTCTCATACTCACTTGCTTGAGTCTTGAAACAAGTTACTAGAAGTTGTAGAAGACTCCACAAAAGGACTCAAAGGGACTTTCTTAGAATGTTCGAAAGAATTCTCAAAACTTAACTCTCAACTCTACCTTGAAGTTGAATTATTAATTCAAGGTTATGATCATGTTAGGAATGATTTTAGGTGTTTAGAAGTAGCTTAGAGTAGTTAGAATCGAAAAGGAGTGAAGGTGTACTTTAAACGAACTCAAACAAGGCAACCGACAACAAACTGGAGGGGGCAGGCGACCCTGGCACTATGGGTGGTGCGGGACGCTAGCCCCTAAACTTCAAAGGAGGGTTTGGGACGCTCTAGCTAGCGCATCGTGCCAGGCCCCAACCCAAAAAATCGACGAATTTTTCTTGCTCGTTTTCTCACCCTAACTCGCCTAGAATCAAACGGTTTCTTTCCCAATCACTTAGAATTGATTACTTAACATAAGTACACTCTAATCTACTCAATACATCTCTTAAAACACTCACTTAGACCTCAAGAAATCATCCAAAACCCAACACAACAAGATTTAAAATGAACTTTAAGAACACCTATCAAGAACTCAAATCTTTCAACTTCAAGAATGAAATTTGCGCTGAAAATAACATGTTTGGCATGTGGGTGAACAAACCCAACACTATGGAAGCTTACATACCTCTTAGGGATCAAACCCTGGCGAAAATCCTCTACAACACGCAAGAAGCTCGACGAACGCTTGATCCTCTCCTCTTTTCTCCTCCTGAACTGTCAACTAAAACCCTAGGTGTATTTTAGAATTATAAAACTGAACTTAATAGTATTAGACCCTTAAAAGTATTACTAAAAATGAATTAAATCTATTTGGGTAAGGAAAAGACCAAAATACCCCTTACTATTTCCGGCTAACTTTCCTTAACTGGATAGCCTAACTTCGAAAGGTCATATCTCACTCATCCGACCTCAAAACTGAGAAAACTTGGTGGTGTTGGAAAGATAATTCAAAGGTATATCCTACGATATCTGGTAGCACACCTAACTCATCCTGAGCTAGGAGTTATGGTCGTTGAAAGTCGACCCAAAACTGATAACTTAAGCAAAACTTGCAAAATTTCAGATTTTGCTATTTCCAATTTAGTTCTTTTTGGAACTCAAGGTGCTACATCTAGTGACCTTAAAAATTAAGAAATTTTTAATTCCTTGGCAAAATCTCACTCACTACGATGAACGGTTCGAGTCTTAGTTCAAAAATTTTCTGGAGTGTTGCACCCTATTTGACAAAAGTTACTTGTTGGTATGTTGGCTGATTTTGTTTGTGGTTGGGGTTCCAAACCCCAACTAAAAGCAAATATATCATACTTTGCTTAAAAATTGTGGTTAAGTAGACTTGAACTCAAGACCTCTTCCAACTTAAAACTAGCATAAACCAGTCAAGCAAAAGTTTTACTTTAGAACCCAAAAGTAATGTCATAGTATAATATAATTCCTACAAAACATATATCGTGCAAAACACAAATTCTCTAAATTTATGTCTAGAAAAATTTAGTCATAAAATACTACTAGCTTATTCCAAATAATTTAATTCCTAAGCAATTTATGACAGCTTATTCCAAATAACTTAATTCCTATGCAATTTATGACAAGCAAGACAGAAATTATCTAAACTTATGCCTAGTAAAATCATATGATATACCATATCATATATATATATATAAAAGAAAATCATAGATCCGCCTACGTGGCGCCACCACAAATCAAGATTCTTTTTAAATTTATTTTATTTTCAAAACTAGCCTTCCTCTTTCATGAAAAGTTGTGACTTTTATGAAAAATTGTGATTTTTATGAAAAGTTGTATATATATATATATATAAAACTCTAGACCCACCTACGTGGCGCCACCACAAACCAAGATTCCCTTTTAATTTATTTTATTTCCAAAAAACTAGCCTTCCTCTTTCATGAAAAGTTGTGACTTTTATGAAAAGTTGCATCTTTTATGAAAAATTGTGACTTTTATGAAATGTTGTGACCTTCCCGAAGGATTGTGACCATCCCTGAAGGGTTGTAACTTTTCCAAAAAGTTGTGACCTCTCTGATAAGACACAATAAATATTTGTTCACACGACCCTTTGTTGTCTATAAATAGAGGAATTTCCTCTCATTTTAAAACAACATAAATTTTGAACTTCTTCTTCTTCTTCTTCTGACAATTAAATATTTGTGTACTTTGCTCTTGTTAAATGACTCATTGACACCATTGTTTTATTTTTCCATTCTGTTTCATTCTATTGTTACAGATCTTGATATGTTTTTTACGGTTATTAATTTATGCTTATATTATTAATTGTTATTTTTGAGTACATGCTTTGACCTTTGTTGTTTATGTTTCTGCAAAATTATTGTTATAAGTATTTGTTAGTACAAATTAAATGATAAACGTTAATTGAGTAGTCAAGAAAGTTTTCTCTACTAGAACTTTTGAAGGTACGATAAAACAAGCCCTTACAAAACTCTAATTTTTTCATCAACAACATCATTCCTTCACATACAAGGATGAGATTTTGTGTTCTTTAGAAAATCTTCTGAGAGTTAATAATTTTGCATGCCCATATTTTTTGGTTTTTACGTTGTTGTTATCTATTTTTTACTAAATTTTATCAGTGGATATTATGAGTACTTTAAGGATTGAAAGTTGATTGAAGTGTTAGTCAATTTTTTGATGTACGTTAGTTCAAAACATAGGAACTTTTCTGGTTAGAATGATTTGTTATCATCATTGGATATCTCATAGTTTACTCCCTTTAATGTATATTTTTCTCGCTGTTTTGTGGTCTCCTTAAAATTGTATTGATTATTTTTCGTTTGGTATGTATATGATCTTACTTGGACAAAGCTTTCGTCCTTTTAATGTTTTCTTTTTTTCCTTCTCATTCGGCCCTTCTAAATATTTTTGGTGTGAGTTATGACTATTTTCGGCAAGCTTAATTTGAAGAATATGAAATAAAATCTACTCTAAATAAAAGTAATATCTTAAGCTACAAAAGATATGTCTATTAACATAGATTTGCTATCCTTTAAGCCCCAAGTCATTGTTGAGTGTTTGAGTTATCTAGGTTATACTCATTTTTAATTTTTTAATGTTCGAGAATATTTCTTTAACATGAATCTAGAATCCAATATTTTAATCTACTTGTACTTTCATAATGTAAAAAATATACATACATATTTATGAAAAAGTCGTAAAGTTGCATTGATGAAGCATCTAGAAGGGCCTTCAGAGCAGCAGTTTAACGAAGAATGAATTTCTAAAATGGTCAACAATATTATTTTGTTGTCGTTTAAAATTTATTTTTCCCCTTCTATAAATTTTGTTAGACTAAAAAAATAACAATAACGAAAAGTGGTGAACGTTTGACCTCAGACAAGTAGATTGTCTATAAAAAAAATTATTTATGTTGTTGTGGTGTACATTTTTAATGGTCTTAACTTATTTATAACTAATATTAATTATCGAAAACTTTCACATAATTTTACTGTCACAAGGAGTTATTCTAACCATAAAATTATAAGATTCTATATTTTTCATGTACAAATTTTTTTAGAAAAAGTGATGTTTAATCGCTACATAAAAACATCACTCGGTTTTAACAAGACAATTATATTATCAAACATATATTATGATAAATTATGTAAAATAAAAAAATGATTAGATATCAAGATATTTTTAATCATTTATTATATATTTATAATTCTTGAGATATGTGATAATGTCAAATCATTTAATTTCTGTTGAAATGTTCTTAAAACCTACTAATTTTTTTTTCTTTTCTTATAACAATCTATTATTGGAAAGGTTGTGCAAAAGCTTAGAACAATTATTTATACCTGTGCGAAGCGCGAATTTATTACCTAGTATCTTATCTATCTATATATAATAGGAGAAGAAAAAGTGCCACGTGTCAGCACCTAAAAAACAGGCTTTTTAAATAATTATAAATTATTAATTAAGAATTGAATAATAAATTACTAATATTATTTATTTTTAGAAATGAAAAAATAAAAATAATTAATATTAATAATAATAAAACTAATTTTTTGGTTTTAAAAATTAAATTTTAATAATAATTTAGTAATTTTCAATTTAAAATTAGATTAAATCTTTCTATTTATATATAGTATGAAAGACAAAATCTGTCACATAAGCACCTTGAACTAAAAAATTAAAATTTAATTAAAATTTTTTATTTAAAATTAACGTGAGTTGTAAAGAAAATAACCGAATTAGAATTTTATAAAGTTTTAACATTAATAAAACTTAAATGAATTCCTTATTTTCTGGAAATTTATCATATTTTTAGTTTTACCTATTTTTATATATATAAAGTGTCCACGTATAAACAAGTTGTAAATTTATTATATAAAAAAAAAAAGCTAAATAAATAAATTATTATTGAAATATTTACTTTGATAAAAATAGTAAAATTCAAAATCTAAGGATAATATAAGATAAAGCCAAATATTTAGGGATAAGTGATAACAGTTATCTTAAAAACGGTAAAAGAGTAAATATTTTTATTGAACCTGTGGAAGGAAGTTCAAAGGATGATAGAGATATGGTGGGCAGAGGAGGCAAACAAACAAACAAACGATTTCCATTAGCATTTACAACAAAATAACTTTTGAAAATATTTTCTCACAAAAATCTTGAGAGTTTTGAAGATGAATCTCTTTTAATTAAATGTGGAGAAAAATATCAATTCTTCTTGGTGGATTGTGATACGGAACAAGTAGTTTAATATTCTTCTAATACTATTTTTTGTTTAATGCAGCAAACATACCGTATTATTATTATTATCTTTACCCCTTTCTCCAAATTTCAACAAATGTGATGAAGCCTCTGCAAATCTTTGCTCTTATTGCTATAGCTATTTTTTACATTTAATACAGCAGAAGCATGAGTCTTTCAAGTATTAAATTTGATCTATTATCAAATGTGATGTATGGTAATCTGATCCTAATTATACCATGTTCTGAATTCACTCAATGAGTCATATGGGCAAGAATTAAATTCTTCGCATTTCCAATATGCATGCCTGCACTGTATCCATCATGGTGATCAACCGATACGTAAGTTTAGGCAGGCCTGCCTACAATTTCATCTTCTATGACATGAAATTTAATTTATCATCCGAAATGCTTCTACTTTTATACATATAGACATAGTTCATATGAAAACATTTTGAATTCTAGAGTAAGTTAAATGAATTTACGAGAATGAAAGACTACAACATTAAGAACAAAGCAGAGGACGGGTTTTGTCAACAAGGCCCTTCTTGAGGAAAAGTAGGACTTTGCTGCTTTAAAAGAAAGTTTAGAATGGAAGAATTTGATCTATCAAATGTGATGTATGGTAATAGATGATTGCACATTGTAATTGGTGTGAAAGTTGGCAGATTGTAATTGGTGGTAAAGGTTAGACTCCTTTCTTTTTCTATTTAATAAAGGAAAAAACTTTTTACCCCGAAAATTTGGTTAGAATGCTATTTTATCTTTTTAAACATTTTTACCCTTTTAACTTAAAAAATGGAAAAAAGATCAGTTTGTTTTAAAATAAAAAAAATATTATAGTTTTTAAAATTTTCTGGCCATTTAGCACTTCCCTTTAATAAATACCTTAATCCCAAATAGTGAAATTTAATAAACATTTTTTTCAATTTATTTCCAAATTTTTGAGGATAAATATTACCACTAATTTAAAATGGTAGTTCACTAGAAGGAGAAACTTATGAAAAGTTTGGAAGTATTGTATCCAAAAAGAATATGTTTGAATAGAGTAAGAGAAGTTTGAAAATAATTTTAGTTATCTACCGTTTTTTTTCTGTGAGATTTTTTTTTAAAGTTTGCTGAATTCTTTATTCAAGACTTCTATGTATTATATATTGTTTTGGGGTTTTGAATATTATTATTATATACATATGATTGAATTATTATTTTTTGATAAAATAAGAAATTAAACATGTGATGGGATGCTATACTAATTTAAAAAATTTAGAAGAAGAAGATACATATAAGGAAGGATGTTGAACACTGTACTCACTATATAAAAAAAATTGGCATTACATTTTATATTGGTAAATCAATTTAAGTAAATCATAATTAATGAGAACTTTTAAAAAATAAATATAAATCATATCAATTAAATCGCGCATATAAAACAAAACGAAAGGAATAATAAATAATATGACAATTTATATACTATATCACCCTTAATATCATAAGCCATCTCATTTATTACGAAATGAATAAATATTTAATAAAAAGTAATAAAATCTATATAAAATGATAAATTATCTCTTATATTTTAATTATATAAGTGAAATAAATATTAATTTATTATAGTAATCAACAAAAGGGAATGGAGGAATATATTTCTATGAGTGTTCGACTTTTTTCCCCTCATTATTATCAAAATCAATAAATTTTGTATAATCTTTCTTCTATCTATATATAAATTGTATGTGCATTCATGACAGACGCCTTTTAACATCAGAAAATTCAAATTTAATTAAATTAAAAGTTATACAAATTTTAGTAAAAATGATTAGATTTTATAATCTCAAAAAATATATTACGTTATTTTATTTACAAAAAATAAATACTTTCTTAATATTTATGTTTTATTCTTGAATCTTAATCAACTCAAAATTTTAAATTAAATGTATATTTGCTTTTGAATTTTTGGGTTTAACGATAGAAAATATTTTGAAATGTTCTTAAAAAGTTAATTGACAGATTAAGGTTTAAAATTTAAATTTAATACTAATTTTTTTTTTTTTGAGATGGTTACAATGTTTCCACTGATTGTAGAAGTTTTAAAATTTCAATTTTATTAAACTACAAGATAAACATATGGTTATAACTTTTCCTCTTTATCGTACTACAAAAACATCTTTTTTTAAAAAAGAGTTATTCTAATCAAATATAAATAAAGATAAAATTAATTTTAGGACTTTAACATATTTTAAAAATCAAGCAAGTTATATGAAAAAAATTATTATGAACAAAGAGTCATTTCAAAATATAGAATCATATGAAGAATAATAAAGCAAATGTGTTTTTAGGATCTTATTGCACCAAGTATGTGCATGTGCCATGTCTGATATTATGAAAATTATGCTCAAATAAATAAGTTAATGATTAGTATTATTACTTTTAAAATATATATTACTAAATAGACAATAAATCTAATTATTTTAAATTTAAAATATTATTATATTTTAAAATAGCCGCGCAACGTGCGGGCACGTATACTATTTTATATAAAAGAGAATCCTAGGCCTGCCTATGTGGCGCCACCATAAGTTAGAATTTCATTTTAAATTTATTTATTTCCAAAAATAGCCTTCCTCTTTTATGAAAATATGTGACTTTTATGAAAAATTATGACTTTTATGAAGAGTTACCCAAAAATAGTCATCCCCTTTCATGAAAAGATGCGACTTTTATGAAAAGTTGTAACTTTTATGAAAAGTTGCGACTTTTATGACAAGTTACAACTTTTATGAAAAATTGTGACTTTTATGAAAGGTTCTGACCTTTCCGAAGAGTTGTAACTTTTTAAAGAGTTGTGATATTTCCAACAAGGCACAATAATCATTCGTTCACACTATCCTTTGTTGTCTATAAATGGAGGGATTCCTCTCATTTTAAAACAATGAAAATTATGAACTTCTTCTTCTGCACAATTAAATATTCAAGTACTTTGCTCCAGTTGAATGACTCACTGACACCATTGTTTTTGTATCAATATACTTGTGAATAAAATCGTTCCATCCTGAGAGGATCTATCTCATTAAACCTCGTGTACTAGAGGGAAATAATTTCCTTAAGGGGACACTGTGCATTCAGTGGGCTCAATTGTTTCCTTTCTGTTTCATTCGATTGTTATAGATCCTGGTATTTTTTTTTACGGTCATTAATTTATGCTTATGATATTAATTGTTGTCTTTAGTACATGTTTTAAACTTTGTTGTTTATGTTTCTGCAAAGTTATTGTTATAAGTATTTGTTAGTACATATAAATATTATTTATTTATTAGAAAATTTAATATCTCATGTTGATGTTCATCTAGTTTCCCAAAAATATCAAATAGTAATACTTCCTGGAGACAAAAGGACAAATTATAAAATCAAATTAAAGATGATTGATTGAAGGATAAATTATAAGATGTTATAATTATTATTTTCCTTTACATTATTAATGTTCGTTACTACGTAATCTTTTATGTAAGATAATATAGTGTTAATGATGGATAGATTGTACGTATTAGCGTGGATAATTTTACTAGTATATATATATGTATAAAAGAGAATCATAGGCCCGTCTACGTGGTGCCACCACAAACCAGGATTCCCTTTTAATTTATTTATTTCCAAAACTAGCATTCCTCTTTCATGAAAAGTTGTGACTTTTATGAAGAGTTGCGACATTTATGAAAGGTTGTAACGTTTATGAAAAGTTGTGACCTTTCTGAAGGGTTGTGACTTTCCAAAGAGTTGTGACCTTTCTGATAAGGTACAATAAATATTTGTTCACACTACCCTTTGTTGTCTATAAATAGAGGGATTTCCTCTCATTTTAAAACAATGAAAATTCTAAACATCTTCTTCTTCACAATTAATTATTAAATATTCGTGTACTTTGCTCATGTTAAGTGGTTCACTAACACCATTGTTTTTGTATCAATACCCTGGTGAAAAAATTGTTCCATCATGAGAGGATCTATTTCTTTAAACCTCGGGTATTAGAGGAGAATAATTTTCTTAAGGGGACACTGTGCATTCAATGGACTTGATTTTTTTCTTTCTGTTTCATTCTATTGTTACAGATCCTGGTATGTTTTTTTTACAATCATTAATTTATACTTATGATATTAATTGTTGTTTTTGAGTATATGATTTAAACTTTGCTGTTTATGTTTCTACAAAGTTATTGTCTCCGGTTATATTGAACATATACACATATAGTAGGTATTCATTGTGCAGAAAATTATTATGGTACTCATTTCCAATAATTCATGTTTTGATATTCTATATAAAATTCTATAACTTAAAAGTACTATATATAAGCTTACATATTATTTTTTTTTACATAAATATGAAAGTTCTCACTTATCAATTGAAGAAACTCATTATGCAAGTTCAAAAGTTATAATTGCTTTCATGTTCAAGCATAATTTTTTTTTTGAATCTGTTAACAATTTTTTGATTTTTTTCCTGAGACATATATCACAATTGTATAATTTATGTCTGCAACTTAAATGTGTTCTTTTTCTTACGAAATGCCTTTGTATATATTCTTATTTTCTTCTTTATTTTTCCTTTTAATGTTGATTAAAGAACCAATGATTTATTATTTTCTGAATAATTCATTCATTAGAGGTTCTTGAGTTATGTGATAATGACAAATAATCAAATTCATGTTGGAATATTGCTAATATTTTTTTAAGAACCTATGATTTCCATTATTTTTAATATATTGATATTAGTAAAGGATTATTTGTAAATTCAATGCAATTATTTATGACCGCGTGAAGCGCATGCCAATTGGCTTGTTATATCATAAACAATAATTCTTTGATTCAAAATCTTTTATTAAATGAGCAATAAAAGCAAAAATTAAAACCATCATATTTGAAGATAAAATTAAAAATAATGGCAAAATACCATCATATCTATCACTTGCCTCTGTTGTGCTTTATAAGCCTTTTAACTTGTTGACTCCCGTGGGAAGATTTAAACTGATCAGTTTTTGTTTGAAGATAAAAATAGAATTGCAGCAGAAATGTGTTTGGTATGGTGGAAAATATTTTGTAGAAAATAATTTCTAATTTTCTTATATTTAATTGGTCAAAATATTTGAAGAACATTTTTTTTAGAAAAATAAGTTCTTTAAAAATGAGAAAAATGACTTTCCTAATAAAAGTAAGAAAAATAAGTTACTTAAGTGACATTTCACTTTCAAGTTTATTGGATCTCCCAACCCTAGCCCTCAACCATCCCACCTCCGTAGTAGTTTTTAGAATAATACTTTCTCACTTTCTTACTGAACACTAGTAAATAAGTAAGAAACCTACTTGTTTTTAAAACAAAACCTTTTCTAGAAAATCATTTTTCGTCATAACAAACCTACCCAAATAGTATTTTTCAAGGTAATTTTAGGTCCAAATTGCTTGCATATGACTTACCAAAGCCAACATGAAGCATCATGAAATTGTTGCAAGTTAAAAGAATTTTGCAAGGAATGCTAAAGTGAGCCAAAATGAGACCAGGAAACCAGTAAGAACAAATGCAGAACAGTGCTGTAATATGAACAGTTCATCAACAACTTATGATAAATGGTTCAGTGGTTTGCTGATCGATAAATCAAATGATATTTCTGTTCAAACTTCTGGCTCTGAATCAAACTTTTCCTTGCCATAATGGTAACAGGCCGTTATTGGAATAGAAAGATTCAAAAAGAACTAAGCTGATGGTATGCATTTACCATTATCATCCATCAGTGCAGAATCAATAGATTCACCAGACCAACTATGATCATCCTTAGGAAGGATGTTATGAACCAGAAAGCATGAATAAATCCGAAAAAAGGGAACTCGTAATGCCATAAATTGGTTAATGTATCTATGACGAATATTATTCCAGAGCTAAAGGAACCAATTAAGTCAAAGAAAAACACTGAATTGCCACTTCTTTTTGTGTGTGTGTGTGCGCGGGAAGGGGGAAAGCTTCTTCATCAACCACAATACCCTTATATTAATTATGGCCTTGATATATAACCAAGAAGAGAGTCATCATCACAGTTCCATGTGAAGAACTTTGTCAAAGCAAAAGGCTACAATGACTGGTCCAGCCACATCTCCAATAGCGCATCCTGAAAAATTATGATTTGATTAATTCTAGTAAAAGATGCTGTTTGTTATAGGTACTGAAAAGAAGCATATTGTAAGCTTACCAATCCACTGGCCAGTTGTAGGGCGAAACATCATTGCTCCTATCCCTGCCCCTATAGAAGCAAAAACAAGAGACGCACTACATCTGACAGTAACAATGGAAATCTTCCTTCCTAGAAGCTTCATTTTTTCTGATCCATCAAGTGTGTCATCGTCTTGTTTAGATTTGAAAAATCGCCAGATATCAATGCCAACTTGAACAAACCATGATGCCAAAACTCCCAGAAAATGACCTGATCAGATAGTGGGAAGTGAAGTATCAAGAATAGTGGCTAATCTAGGTGAACCCTAAGAGAAGAGTATTGAACAGATAAGTTAAACCTCTGCATGTTGTTTTTGTAACACTGCAAAAATAGATCATACTAGGCATTCCCCTTTGAGCCTTGCGTGCAGCTGACTTGGGAACATCTGCAGAAATTGATAAATGCTAGGTCTCGTAACGTCAATCAGCAAGGACTATAGATTTAAGCTTGCAGACAAGAAGAAAAACCTTTTAGAAGCTTCCATGCCATTCGCTGTGAAACATAGAGGACAGCCAATCTTTCCAGGACACGTCTTGTTGTTACAACAGCAGTCTGACCAGAAGAAACATAACATTAATAGCAAATAAGATCTTTCAGTATATACTTTCACATTGAATAGTATGCAAGTGCATGATTTGAAGCTTAAATTGAAAGTAATTTTTCAAAGTAAAAGAAAATTACTCATACAAAACACATTGGTCCATGAAAAGGTCAGATGTAACAAATCAGTTAAGGGACCAGACTATACTCCGCAGTTGTCTTATTGGCATGTAAAGGGTCTCTAAGCTCAACAAAATTAATTGGTCGAGAGAACTATCCAAGCAGGAGAAGATGAGAAATAAGAACGGAAGACCTAGTCTAACATCTCCAGTCTTTTTTAATATAACCAAAAAAGAAGAAGAGGGACTCTGGAAATGCATGTTCAGCAGTATACCCACTAGATTCGAATAATTTCTTTCTTTGGAACTTTTTTTTGAGAAGTAATGAAAATAATAGTTGGAGATTATTTTGATAAATATTTGCCTCACAATCTAGTCCACCACTTCAACTTTTTCTCCAAGTGAAATTCATGTCCAATGCAACTTCAACTTCCAAATACTCTTTTTTTTCAAATTTCAACCAAATCATGTCGAAATACTAAAAACCAGCAGCCAGAAGATGTTGTGATATTTACAGAGAGCTTTCTTTGTTAAAAATTGTGAGCTCTGGCATGCATGTAAGGTAAGACAAAGGTAGCACCTAAAGTTTGTGGCATTTTATACCAGACCACAATACTGACCCCACAAACAAGCACCTCAAGTCTTAGATGAAAAATATCACTAGATCATAGCTAAAAAGCCGAGAAGGGTATCTCTTTAGAAGAAAACAAATTTCCATCTGCCAATCTAACGTCAATTGGACTTCTTCCATCTCCATTCTCCTTTGAAAACATTCTCTGCCACCTTTCTGGATGGAAGCTCAAAAAGAAATTGTGAATCATTCATTACGTATACATTGATTAAATGAGAGAAATTCCACACTCTGCACACCCAGCTCCGGATGTCATTCAGAGTTGGAGTTTCTTGGCTTGTGGCCAAAATTTCCCCACAATGCATCTGCCGAGCACGTTGTCTTCTGATACTACGGAGCTACCAGGGATGACGATTCTGGTGTTGGTGGTCTGGAATGTTTACCCTTTTGTAGCTTCTGTTGTCCAATTCTTGCTTCTGATGGCTTCAGCAAAATAAGATTTGGTATGATGCTGCCTGATAGCTGCTGCTTTCTCACCCCTTTCTGGGATCAAAATGAACTTAAATTTTTTATTGCTGTTCATCCAGCATTTAATGTAATGTCAAGAGTTATAATCACTCATTCCCCCCCTCCCCCCCCCCCCTCTTTGTACTGCATTAAAACTGATATACCTACCATGTTTATTGTGTTTTAAGAGTGCAAAAAAAGAAAATCAGCGAAATGGTAACTTGTTTTCCATCTCCTGACTGACATTCATTTCTCCTTCGATGCTGCATTAAATACATGAACTATCCATCTCATTACTTTAAGACTTAATAGTTGCTTTCCTCATAAATTCCTGCTGCGCTCACTGCTCAGCTCAGTCCATTCAAACCAGGTTTTCCGGCATTGCGTTTGACTTAAAGATGTCATAAGATTTAAATACAGCATGGTAACAAATCCTATCTCCCCCATGTATAAAGCTGAGAAAAAAATAATCTGAAAAAGTGAAAAAAGAAAGAATTGAGGGAGAACACAGAAGGTGATAGCTTGGCCTGATGAGACAAAAGAAAAGATTTCCAGTTCAAAGAGTTACCAGAAAAGGTGATCTACCGTACGAAGAGGAGAAGAGATAAGGTTCTTGGGAGAAGCATTTGGGAGCATTTCCATTAAGGAACTTTATATGGCAAGGAAATAGAGATAGGAGGTGCTTTGCAGTACTGTTATTAACAACAAGAAAGACGGTATTTGGGGTTTTAAAAACCTCCAATTACACACAAAAGGTTGCTAATGAAGTGGCTCTGGAGGTCTAGCACAGGCAGAATCATTATGGGTGGGTGTTATCAAAAGCAAGGATGGAGTTCCAAAGATGTTAAAAACACCTTACGGAGTTTCTGTTTGGTAAAGTATTAGTTTAATGTGGCCTAGTTTCATATCTAAAATTGGATTTAAAGTTGGCAATGGAGAGAAGATCTCATTTTGGCTGGATAATTAGCTGGTCATTGACCTTTGAGGGACCTCTTCCCTGATTTTCTTATTCTGGCAGCGAACAAAGCTTCTTTTTTGGCAGAAAACAAAAAATTGATGGCGTTACAACTTACATATAGTAGTTATAAATTCAATGATTGGCAAGTGCTGAATTTTTTAACCTTTTGAATACAAATCAGCAGCTATCCAACACTGATGATAGCCTTCTATGGAAGCCAAGGAGCAATGGAGTTGTTTCAGTAAGTTCGTGCTACAAAGATCTAACAAAGGTGGATAGTCCTGAATAGCCTTGACCATGGAAACAAATTTGGAGGTCCAGAGCTCCACTCAAGGTTGCTTGCTTCACATGGGTAGCGTTTAATGAAGCTCATCTTACACATGAGAATCTCCACAGAGACGTATTGCTTTAACTAGCAAATGTTCTCCATGGAAGAGAAACAGAGATATCACTTATTTTTACACTGCCAAGTTACCACCCAACTGTGGCAACTCTTCATGAATATGATTGCTTTGCAGTGGGTTATGCCCAGGTCAACAGGAGATCTGCTGAGGTGCTGTACAGAAAGTGAGTCAGGAATAAAAAGTTATTATGGTGGACTACTAGACCAGCATGCATATCATGGACTATTTGGACCGAGAGAAACAGAATATTTTTTGAAGACAATGCTAACTCCATTCAGCAGAAAAAGGCCAATTGGTGTATTTTTGGTATGCTGTTTCTGTAGAATGGAATACGTAAATGAAGCTGAAATAGTTTTACAGGTGCTAGAGTCTTTACAGGATCAGTGGCGGTACTTTGTTTTGTTTTTTTGCTAATCTGCTGATATTGTACAGTGGCTACAGAACAATCTTCTTGCTGGTTTAATTTATGTATAAGATTTCCTTACCATTTCAAAGAGAAAAAAAAGAAAATATTAGGCAGTGTTTTCGTTTTACTGGACAAAACATGAAGCCATAAGTGACAAGCGCATTGCATGGAGGGGTTGAGGGTGGAAGGGGTGGGGGGAAGGGGCTTGTAAATGTTACCTCACGACCAATCTGTTTCACTGATTTCTTGAAAGGAGTCACCAAGTCGACACGGTGATCTTCCTCAGTATCCTTTAAGAAATCTTCATCATCATCATCATCATCATCCATGTTAGTACGAGGCTCCACAAGAGGTAAATAAAATAATAGGAAAGATCTCAAAGAGGTCAGTGCAAGATTCCTCCACATGAATGCTGAGAATAAAGGTTTTAACTCAAGGTTGTATTGTTTGGTACTGTGCTTCAATGAATCATACTGCAAGTTAATTATTGATTCACTTTGTATGGTAGATATATAATCTTCAGAAAATCCCGTGCCAGCATCGCAAAATGCAACTCGTGCTGCACCATTACTGTCAAAACAACTAGTCAAGGTTTTGCTGACAGTAGAATAAGTGTTGCATTTATTTCTTTTATGACAGAAGATGGGAATAAACATAACAAAAAATGCCATACACATGTGTCTCCATTTCAGTATGGAAAAAGCTAAACTATATAAACCGCCAAGAAGCAGCTAGCTAGCTACACCCATCCTCTTCGACTTCTTAGAAGTACCGATATTTGCAGGTAGTTGGCAGTTTGCAGATATATACACTATTAATATGAGAGCTACAGTTTGCTAGGAAAATTCCTCTAATGAGAACTACAGTCATCAATTTTATAATGAGTTCCATCACAAATGAATCGAGTTTGAATCAGAAAAGACTTATAGATAAAGAAGACCTCCTTAAACCAAAATCCTAAGCAAAATAAGTTCAAATATCATATTTTATTTCTTGTTGAGTTAATAGTCAAACCCAAGTAAACTGATACACAGTAAGATGCAGTGAGTCCTATATTTCCTTCAGATCCACCCTAAACTAAACTTACGTATGGAAATCTTTAAAGATAAAGAGGGTGATTTTATTAAGAAAGTTAAATCTAGTGGAGGAGGAATGCAATTGGCAGATAAAGGATCATTTCCACCATTTGGCCAAGGATCCTCTTCTTTTCTTGGGGATGGAACTTGATAGAATTTGGCTGTATTAATCACAAAGGAGATGTTATAGCAGTTGAGAAATGGGAATACCAACCTAGAGATCCCAAGGGTCAACTCCCAACTACAACACTTGGTGTGACCCCATCTGCTCTAACCTTGGTGGGCAGGATTACATTGGCTTCCCAGTAGATCAATGAAGGTGCAGGCAAGCTAACCCAAACACCACTTGATTATTTTTTTTTAAATGTTTCACCATCCTATAACAGAAAAAATGTAGAAATTCTAGCGGGTCAGCAAGGTCAGATGACCAATGTATTGAACACCCAACTGATAAGAAAGGTTATTATGAGTTATGGTGAGGACTACTCATGGAACTAAGACTCTGAATAGTAAGTCATTCTTAGATAGAATTGACAAGGAAAAAGATAATATAGAATATGGTTCCTAGGAGGAGAATAGATTAAAGGTGTGGAAGAAATCGTACAGCCATTGCAGCCATCCATATTCACACAAAATCGATGTCAACAACAAAATTTCAACCGTTTAGGGATTCTAAGTGGTGAACATCATAGAAAAAAAATGTGACAAAACAGGGGAGACATCCATGGATAGGAAGGAAGGAAATTGGTTCAACAGTTTAGGAGACTGTCAACAAAACATCAATAATGAGAATATGGAGAGACACACCTCCACAATAGTACTCCCTCTGTCCCTAATTACTTGTCCACTTTTCCTTTTTTAGTTGTCCCTAATTACTTGTCCATTT
Organism: Solanum commersonii; assembly: GCA_029007595.1. Classification (NCBI taxonomy): domain Eukaryota; kingdom Viridiplantae; phylum Streptophyta; class Magnoliopsida; order Solanales; family Solanaceae; genus Solanum; species Solanum commersonii. The sequence continues at coordinate 320,026 of JAJTWQ010000236.1, read as the reverse complement.
TGACAAATCAAGAAAGGACAATTTTATTTTACCTATTATACGTCCCTAATTACTTGTCCATTTTGACAAATCAAGAAAGGACAATTTTATTTTACCTATTATACCCTCAATTAATTACTTGAAAAAGGTCGAACTTTTTGAAAATCCTAAGTTTTTAATTCATCCACTTCATAATTAATAAGGGTAAAATGGTAAACTCACTATGTCAATAATTGTTTTCTTAATAGGTGTGTCATTTCAAAAGTGAACAAGTAATTAGGGATAGAGGGAGTAAGTTCTAGTGCTGCTTATTCTCTGCAGCATTTAATTTATTGTATAGGGTTGTCGCCGCATCACGTGGGATTTTCTATGGGTTACTTGTGCAGTTCAAATCACTATATATGAAATGTTTTTTGCTACATTATGAATGGGTGACAACCTCAGGGATAAAGTTCTTGCTTACCAATCAAAAGGACTGTGGATTCTGTAAAGAAACAGACTATGAACTTCTCAAATATTAGCTCTGAGAACACAACATAGTGAACTTTCCACCCAAAAAAGGGCGCTCTATCTTTCTATCGATTCTCCTACTATTGGAAAAGAATACATGCCATTGCATATAAATGCACACACATACATATTCACATTATAGGTGTAGGTTAAAGCAATATTGGAGTTGGAGGCTGAACTAGCAGCAACGCCGGCACTAATTGAACTCTGAACAGTGAATCACTATTAAGATATGCGATCACATTTGACATCATAACCAATATCACTCTTTAACCAAAATCTATGTCATTGAGAAAAAAGGCATACAATCAACAAACTCCTGACTCCTGAGTCCACATACAAAAAGATTGCTATAAGGCTTTGGTCTAGTGATAAGAGCGTAATGCGTGATGTGTTGGTTAGGCGCAGTCGCAGGAGCCTAGTGCTTAGGTGGAGAAGGATAGAGACGCAAGCTCAATATCCGCTGAGTTTGGAATCGTGCACCACTAGACCTTGGGATTTCTTGGTTTTCAGAAATAAAACACACAGAAAAAGATTTGATCTTGACATTCACTCACTACCTAAGAGCCCCTAACAAGGCAAACCAGCAAGAGTTCTACAACAAAAGGTTGCCTCCACAAATTGAACCATGGATAGAGCCATATAATCAAGGAATACAATCACAAATAACATCATAACTAACATTATTTCCTTAACCATCGTGTTTTCAACCGGTGGAAACAGGAGTGAACTTGGGAACAAATTCCACATTGACAATTCAAATTCAAAATATTCAAACTCAACACATCAAACACAAAAGAATTTGGATTTACTTCACAAGATCACTGCCCAAAAACAACTATAAGACTCAGAACATCACCAAATCCAATATAATGTCACTCCTTTTAAACCCCTAATTATTCACATACAGTGACAGCATGAAGTATAAGCAGCAGAAACAACAGCATACCCAATAAAATTCCACTAAGTGGAGTCTGAAGAGGATAGAGTATACACATACATTATCGCTACCTCATGGTCATGTAGCAAATCCAAGTACTAAGAATAATAAAACATAGCAACTAACACAACACATTGTAAAGACTGAAGAGTATATTGCATACCCAAAAAAAGCCCTAGAAGCAAAAGGGTAACTAGCAGCAACAGAAGCAGCAGCAGCTGTGGTAGCCAACTTGGCTGAGAAAATACCATAAGAATGAAGGGTTTGACCATTAAAGCTTGGATGTTTCTTCAGTAGATCCAATAATATAGCTATTCCCGCCATTGAAGGGGTTAATCAGAAACTTGTATTCTATTCAATAAATCAAGAAAGCCTATTTGCTTTTAGATTAATATTGAAGATTCAACACCATAACCAAACTTCTTGATTTTGCACAACACCATATATGAGCTAAAATTTATAGTCTTTGTGGGTTTACAGCAGAAAATAGATAAAAGGGGTGAATTATATTTGCCGTTACAGGCTTGGGAGAAGACAACAAATCTTCGCAATCGATTTTGGCTGTCTGAGGCAGCAAGAAGTACGAATACAAAGAGGGAGGGGAAGAGGAAGAGTTTGCCAAATTTTGCTTAAAAAAAATACTTTTATTACCTCTTTTGGTTCGATATCTATTTTACTTTTTTTTAGAGTTATTTATTATAAATAAATTTTTTAATTGGGTGAAATAAAAACTTAGTTTGCATTAGGTTGATATATATATATATATATATGTAAAGAAAGTTCGGGCTCTGCCCGAGCCCAACAGGGATAAAGTTATATTATAGTTATATATTATGTACTTTTAAAAAATGGGAAAATTATGCATTATAGCAAACCATTAATTCAAAATAAATGTTATAACTACAGTTTCATTCAATTCTAATTTGTAGCAAACACATTGCCATTCTCGCCTCTCTCCCCTAAATCTCGCTCGACACTCTCAATCCTTTCCCTCGCCTTCTCTCACTTTTACACAAACACAAATATATAAATTGTGTTTGTGTTTATATAAAGCGAGAGAGACTTTATATACAAATACAAAACATATTGTAACGACCTATTCCCGTCGTTATGGAAAAGTCAATGGGGAAGGAATTGGGGCCAGAAAACTTCTGAGTAGTAACTTGGAAATTTCTAGCCTAGGCCAGACTTGGATGAAATTTGAGTCAGATGAGGTCTAGAGAAATCTGTTAATGAATGGGGGATCTAATTATGAATTTGATCACATGAGTGGATATCCAAGACGTTAAGGAGCCTGTACGGCTTTACGGAATTGAATTCGGGCGAGTAGAACTCTCGAAACTGATCTTGGCTTGAAAGGCTAGTTTTAAAACGTCCAGGTTTAAAGGAGTGTTGTGAAATGGGAGCTTGGAACTCAAATTCCGAGCTTCTAACTCCGTGCAAGCCGTCGGGGTGGGATTAATCCCGCCAGGGCCAGGCCGATGTAGCGGGATGGGGTCCGCCGTGGCGGGCCACCGCGAGTTAAGTCGGAGAAAAACCCCAATTTTGTTATTTTATGCAAAACTTCGTTCTTAAGAGCTAAGAGACGACCCAGGGTGATTTCTTGACAATTTTCCACGATTTCTAGCGCTAAAGGTAAGGAAATTACTCTCCTAATCCGTATTTCGATTCCTAGAACTTAGAATCTTGGGTTATTATTGTTGGGAGAGGGTTTTGGCCTGAAGTTGATGGTGGCACTACAACAAAAATAACTTTTAGCGGCAATAAATAGACACTTTAATAAAGAGTGTTAAAGTCTTTATCGACATTAGTTAAGTGACATTAGATCCAATGTCGCTAAAGCCTTTAGGAACATATACTAAGAGTGTTAATTGCCGCTAAAAATATATATTTAGCGGCAATTGCTAATTAATTATCGCTAAAAATTATTTTTGATGTAGTGTGGGAAAAGCCCTAGTTGAGTATTAGGATCTTGGGTTTGGCCTTGGATTGATAGTTTGATTATTATCCGGGTAAATTAGGCCTTGTTGATTGATCCTTGCGTTAATTACTTGTTTGTAGACCAAGAACAAGCTGAAAGACTTCAGAAAGGGAAGGCTTAAGTCTCTTAGGAGTATTCAAGCTTAGTTTTGAGGTAGGTGATAGTTTGATTTCATGTTGTGTGATATATGTCGGATAATTGCTTCATTGTATGCGTGCATGTATGTAAATAGGGAAATGTGAATCAAATATAATGAAATGATTATGTGTGCACAATACATGCCATGAACCTATTACTTGATTGTATGGCTATGAGTATTGTTCATTATGGTTGTGATTGTGATTGTAGTTGTGTTGACTGGATCGGGTGTCACATTCCGGCACATGTTTATTGAATTAGGTGTCACGTTCCGACACATATATTAGATCGAGTGTCACGTTTTGACACATATATTGGATCAGGTGTCACGTTCCGACACATGTATATTGGATCGGGTGTCACGTTCCGACACACTAACAGTTTGGATGTGGGTTTCATGAGAGGACCACTTGTGAGTATTATGTTCATGTTTACCTGTCATTGCTTGTATATAATGTGCTTACGGGAGTAGTCGCGTGATCCTACCAGTACAATATAGTTGTGTACCAATACTGCACTTGCTTTTTCTTTGTTGTGTACAGGGTAACTTCAGGCGACTACTGATAGACCTCAGTTAGGAGATCACTAATCGAGACCGAATTCAAGGGTGAGTCAGTTCCTCCAGGCTGTCATGGATCCTCTATTGTTTAGTCCATTCTTTTCAGACTTAGACTCTATAGTTAGACTTTTTCGTATGTTTAGTTTCGGGTTGTACCCCTCTTTCTTAGACTTGTTGATTAGTAGAGTTTTGGTGCAATGACTTTCAGGTTCTAGGGGTTAACTTCCTCAATAGTTTGTTTAATTGTTTATTTAAAACCTTTGAAATTTATGGGAACTCCATTTTTATCCATCATTTAAACCTGCTTCCATATCTGTAAATGCTTAGTTTTTTGGTAAGTTGCTTAGTTGGGTTATAGCAATGGTTCTCCCACCGGAGGGTTAGTGTAGGTGCAAATCACGACGGGTTGGGTCGTGACAAAGTTGGTATCAGATAGGTTCGTTGATCTCATTGTACCAAAACTAGTCTAGTATAGTCTTGTCGAACGACACAAAGACGTGTGTACTTCTCTTCGAGAGGCTACAAGACTTTAGGAAATCTCTTTGTCTTCTTCTCCTTTTGTTCTATAACTTGATTCCAATTGGTATCTTCTCCTTTTGTGCTATGACTTAATTCCAATTGGTATCTTCTCCTTTTGTGCTATGACTTGATTCCAATTGGTATCTGATGATCTAAATTGGTATCTAATCTTTTTCACTCTTCGATCTGCAAATGGTTAACATGCGATACAACGGCGTCAGGCCCGTAGCTCTCATCAATGAGCCAGCAGAGGAGCTCGTAACAAGAGGTCGTGGCTGAAGCAGGGTAAAGGAAGATAAAGGGGCAGAGGCCGAGGAAGGGTAGCACCCGCCAGGGGTGGAGCCCCAGTTGAGAATGTTCCCAGGGAAGAGGCCCCCCTGCACCCCAAGAAGAGGTGGAAGAGAATGTGGATATTAAAGTCGATGAGGATGTTGGACCAGAGGAGGATGCACAGGCTGAGATTACATGTCTTCCTCCCTTAGACTCAGTGATAGCTCAGTAGATCATGACTTTTCTGAGTGGGTTGGTCGGCTCTGAAGCTGAAGTCGTTTGTGTTCCATAGTTCTGAGAGTGAGGAAGCCTATGAGTTCATTCTAGATTACTATGAGAGGCTTCACAAGTTAGGCATTGTACACCAGCATGGACTAGATTTCGTGACCTTCCAACTTCAAGGTAAGGCTAACAGTGGTGGAGGGCCTATGTGAAATGCAGATCGCCAGTCTTGCCCCCACTCACTTGGATGCAGTTCCGTGCTTTGTTTCTGGAGAAGTATGTGCCCCGGACTTTGAGGAATCACAAGAAGGATGAGTTCATGGCCTTGGATCAGGGTGGTATGACTGTAGCTGCTTATGAGGCTAAGTTTCATGCCTTGTCCAGATATGCTACACAGTTAGTGACTACAGAGGAGGAAATCAGCGAAGCCGGGGAAATGGTAATACAAGTAAAGGAGTAGTGTAGTCAGGCAAGGAGGTTGCCCGTCAAGATGACATAGTTCAGTTTTATGCCTTTTTGGGCAAGACCGAGGCTGAGGCATCTGATGCAGTGATCACATGTATTATTCTTGTCTGTGACCGAACGACTACTATTTGTTTGATCCGGGTTCTACTTATTCATAGGTGTCAGTTCAATTTGCCTTGGGATTTTATGCGGTTTGTGATGTGCTTGATGCCCCTAACTATGTTTCTACCCTAGTTGGAGAGTCTATCATAATCACCCATGTCTATCGTGTTTGTTTTGTCTTGTTTATGGGTTTTCAGACTTGGGCTTATTTGGTTATTCTGGATATGACTGACTTTGATATAATCTTAGGCATGACTTGGTTGTTCCCCTATTATGTTGTGCTTAATTGTAATGGTAAGTGTGTAACTCTAGAGAGGGAAAAGTTAGAGTGGGAAAGGGTGTACAAGTCTAAGCCAGCTAAGGTCATATCTTTCGTTCGGGCTAGGAAACTGGTGGGGCAGGGATGTTTGGCATATTTGGCTCATATTCGGGATGTTGAGGCTGAGTCTCCCTCTATTGAGTTTATTCCTGTAGTGTCTGAATTCAAGGAAGTGTTTCCTACCGATTTGCCCAGTATGCCTCCAAATAGGGATATAGATTTCTACATTGACTTGGAACCGGGCACTCGCCCCATCTCAATTCCTCCTTATCGCATGGCTCCGACAGAATTAAAAGAGCTTAAAGCTCAAATCCAGGAGTTTCTTGATAAAGGTTTCATCCGTCCTAGTGTCTTTCCATGGGGTGCTCCTGTATTGTTTGTTAAGAAGAATGATGGTAGTATGATGATGTGCATAGACTACCAACAGTTGAATAGGGTCACCATTTGAAATAAGTATATGTTGCCTCGGATAAATGATCTTTTGATCAGTTATAGGGTGTGTCAGTTTTCTCTAAGATTGATCTAAGATTTGGTTACCATCAATTAAAGATTAGGCCTGAGGATGTACCCAAAATGAAATTCAGAACCCGCTATGGGCACTATGAGTTTTTAGTGATGTCGTTGGGGTTGACCTTTGCGCCTGCAACCTTCATGAGTTTGATGAATGGTGTGTTTAAACCATTCCTAGATACTTTTATTATTGTCTTTATAGATGGCATATTGGTTTATTCGAAGAGTAAGGAGAAGCATGTCGACCATCTCCGTATTGTTTTGGGTGTTCTTGGAAAATAGAGGTTGTATGCCAAATTTTCCAAGTGAGAGTTCTGGTTGACTTCAGTTGCCTTTTTGGGGCATATGGTTTCAAATAAAGGGGTAATGGTAGATCCCAAAAGATCGAAGAGTCAAGAACTGGGTCCGGCCTAGCTCTGTGACTAAAGTTAGGAGTTTTGTGGGGCTCGCCAGCTACTATCGCTGGTTTGTGAAGAATTTTTCTTTTATCGCCACACATTTGACAATGCTGACTAAAAAGGAGGTTCCTTACGAGTAGTCGTACAAATGTGAGAAGAACTTTCAGAAACTAAAGACTCTTCTAACCACAACACCTATTCTGACCCTGTCGGTGGAAGGTAAATATGTCATTGTTTATTATGATGCTTCACATTCGGGCTTAGGTGCTGTGTTAATGCAGGAAAGAAATATCATAGCTTATGCATCACGTCAGCTGAAGGTGCATGAAAGAAATTACTCGACATATGATTTGAAGTTGGCAGCGGTAGTATTTGCTCTCAAGATCTGGTGGCATTACCTTTATGGTGTCAAGTGTGAGGTATTTGTTGGTCATCGTAGTCTACAACATGTATTCACTTAAAAGGACCTGAATTTGAGATAGAGGAGGTAGATGGAATTACTCAAGGATTATGATGTTACCATTCAATATCATCCGAGTAAGGCTAATGTGGTGGCAAACGCACTAAGCTAGAAAACGGTAAGTATGGGTAGTTTAGCTTGCATTAAGTGTGTCCAAGCGACCCTTGGCCAAGGAGATTCAAACCTTGGAGTCTAAGTTCATTTAGTTAGGAATCTCAAAGAAAGGTGGGGTGTTAACTAGCATTGAGATTAGGCCCACATTCATTGAGGAGATCAAGGCCAAGCAGTTTGAGGATGAGAGTTTGAATGAGCTCAGAAAGAAGACAGTGTTTGGTAAGGCACATGATGTGCTTCTTGATGCGGGAGGTGTGCTTAGTTTTAAGGGAAGAATTTGTATTCCCTGAGTGGATGACTTGATTCGGAAAATGTTATCAAAATCCCATGGTTCACGGTATTTCATTCATTCGGGTGTGATCAAGATGTACCGAGATTTGAACGGATTTATTGGTGGCATAGCATGAAGAAAGACATAGTGGAGTTTGAGACTAAGTGCCAAAACTGTCAGCAAGTAAAGTATGAGCACCAAAGGCCTGCAGGTTTGCTTTAGCAAATGCCAATTCCGGAATAGAAGTGGAAAAGAATAGATATAGATTTTGTGGTTGGTCTTCCCAAGACCTTAGGAAAGTTTGATTCCATTTGGGTGGTAGTTGACAAACTGACTAAGTCATTCTATTTATTCCAGTTAGAGTAGATTATAATGCTTAACAATTGGCTAAGGTTTATGTGAAAGAGATAGTGAGGTTGCATTGGGTGCCCCTTTTTATCATCTCAGACTGTGGTATGTAGCTCACATCTAAATTTTAGGGAAAATTGCATGAGGAGTTGGGCACTCAATTCACTTTTAGCACATCCTTCCATCCACAGACGGATGGGCAGTCAGAAAGAACTAGTGTTAGAGGACATGTTGAGGGCATGTGTAATTGACTTTGGAGGGCATTGAGATAAGTTTATACCTTTGTGTGAGTTCTCCTATAATAATAGTTACCACTCCAGCATTGACATGGCACCATTCGAGGCACTTTATGGGATGGGATGTAGATCACCAATATGGTGGTTTAAGGCTGGAGATGTGAAACCTTTGGTGGTTGATTTGGTGAAGGATGCTTAGGATAAGGTAAGAAGCATCCAAACCAAGCTTTTAGCAAACCAGAGTCGATAGAAAAAGTATGCGGACCGTAAGGTAAGGGATATGACATTTCAGGCTGGTGAGCAAGTTTTTCTAAATGTGTCACCCATGAAAGAGGCGATGAGATTCGGCAAGAATGGCAAGCTTAGTCCTCGATACATCAGGTCGTTTGAGATTCTTGCCTAGGCCGGTGGTTTATAGGTTAGCTTTACCGCCTAGCCTATCTAGAGTCCATCCCATGTTCCATGTGTCCATGTTGAAGAAGTATCATAGGGACGGAGACTACATCAGAAAATGAGATTCAGTTTTGTTAGACAAAGAGCTTTAGTATGAGGAGGAACCTGTTGCATTTCTTGATTACGATGTCCAGAAGCCGAGGACCAAGGAGATAAAGTCCATGAAAGTTTAATGGAAGCATCGTCCTATTGAAGAATCTACTTGTAAAATTGAGAAGGACATGTGATACAAGTATCCAGTTATTCGATGATTCAAGTACTACTCTACTCTTGCCTTAGCCCATTTTTCCTAGTTTGTCACTCGTGAATGAGTAATGGGTAAATTGGTATCTATCGTAACGACATGTTCCCGTCGTTATGGAAACTCCAATGGAGAAGGAATTGGGGCCAGAAAACTTCTGAGTAGTAACTTGGAAATTTCTAGCCTAGGCCAGACTTGGACGAAATTTGAGTCATGCGAGGTCTAGAGAAATTTGGTAATGAATGGGGGATCTAATTATGAATTTGATTGCATGAGCGGATATCCAAGATGTTAAGGAGCATGTATGGCTTTACGGAATCAAATTCAGGCAAGTAGAACTCTCGAAACTGATCTTGGCGCGAAAGGCTAATTTTAGAACGTCCAGGTTTGAAGATGTGTTGTGAAATGGGAGTTTGGAAATCAAATTCCGAGCTTCTGTCTCTGTTCAAGCCGCTGGGGCGGGATTAATCCCGCCAGGGTCGGGCCGCTGTGGTGGGATGGGGTCCGCCGTAGAAGGCTAGTCGCGAGTTAAGTCGGGGAAAAAACCCCAATTTTGTTATTTTCTACAAAACATCATTCTTAAGAGCTAAGGGACGACCCATGGAGATTTATTGATAGTTTTCCATGATTTCTAGTGCTAAAGGTAAGGAAATTACTCTCTTAATCCGTATTTCAATTCCTAAAACTTAGAATCTTGAGTAATTATCGTTGGGGGAGGGTTTTGGCCTGAAGTTGAATGTGAGAAAAGCCGTAGTTAAGTATTAGGATCTTGGGTTTGGCCTTGGATTGATAGTTTGATTACTATATGGGTAAATTAAAACTTGTTTATTGATCATTGCGTTAAATACTTGTTTATAGACCAAAAATAAGATACAAGACTTCGAAAAGGGAAGGCTCAAGTGTCATAGGAGTATTCAGGCTTGGTTTTGAGGTAAGTGATGATTTGATTTCATGTTGTGTGATATTTGCTAGATAATTGCTTCATTGTATGTGTACATGTATGTGTAGGGAAATGTGAATAAAATATAATGAAATGATTATGTGTGCAGAATACATGTCATGAACCGATTACTTGATTGTATGATTATGAGTATTGTTCATTATGCTTGTGATTGTGACTGTGGTTGTGTTGACTGGATCGGGTGTCACGTTTTGACACATATATTTGATCGGGTGTCACGTTTTGACACATATAGTGGACTGGGTGTCACGTTCTGATACATGTATATTGCATCAGATGTCACGTTCTGACACATATATTGGATCGGGTGTCACGTTCTGACACATATATTGGACCGTGTGTCACGTTCCGATACATGTATATTGGATCAGGTGTCACGTTCTGACACACTAACAGTTTGGGTGTGGGTTCATGTTTACATGTCATAGATATTTTCTTAAAATGATAAATGAATTATGCATTCTGTATATGTGTGCTTAATGTGTTGTGTAATTGCTTGTATATATTGTGCTTATGAGAGTAGTCGCGTGATTCAGTACACTGTGGTTGTGTACTGATACTGCACTTGCTCTTTCTTTGTTGAGTACATGACATCTTTAGGCTGCTACTGACAGACCTTAGTTAGGAGATCACTGATCGAGACCGGATTCAAGGGTGAGCCAGTTCTTTTAGGCTGGCATGGATCCTCTATTGTTTAGTCCATTCTTTTCGGACTCAGACTCTATAGTTAGATTTATTCATATGTTTAGTTTCAGGGTTGTACCTCTCTTTCTTAGACTTGTTGATTGGTATAGTTTTGGTGCAATGACTTTTAGGTTCTAGGGGTTGACTTCCGCAATAGTTTGTTTAATTATTTGTTTAAAACCTTTGGAATTTATGGGAACTACGTTTTTATCCATCATTTAAACCTACTTCCGTATCTTTAAATGCTTAGTTTTTGGGTAAGTTGCTTAGTTGGGTTGTAATAATGGTTCTCCCACCAGAGGGTTAGTTTGGGTGCCAATCATGGCGGGCTGGTTGTGACACATATCTCTCCGTTCCTATACACTTATAATTATACTAATATAAATCTTCCCCTACACAGTTCTCTTTTGTCTTTCTCTCTCGTTTTATACATAGAACACAAATTATACAAATATAATGTACAATTTGTGTTTATATAAAGCGAGAGAGGAGAGAGATTTGATATATAGATACAAATGTTTTAAACTCAATTCAATTGTATATAAATTCAAATTTTATGCAGATATACAAACACAATCATTGATACATATACATAATAGTTACATATATATAATTATCTAACCGATATACATATACAATTCACCTCTCCCAATTCTCTGCCCTCTCTCGCTCGCCTCTCTCTCTTCTAATCTCTCTCGCCGCTCTAGCCTAAAACAAAGAACATATACATATACAATCACAATTTTCATAGACACATACGCCCGATTTATACAAATCGGTTGCTATGCTTGCTATGGAGCGCAAATGGCAAAAATGTAGCTATGTAGCGCTACTATGATTTTTATGTGTGCTATTCCTAAAATTTACTCTTAAAAAATTAGTAAAGATTGTAATAATATATTTTGCTCATAAGTGAGCTAATATAGAAACTTATTTGTCATTTGTTTTTTTTAAATTTAATTTCAAATAGCAAATAAATGTAGTGATGAGATTGAGGGTAGAAATGAAACATATCTTTCTAAATTTAAGTAAAAATAAATAGAGTAGAAGTAACATTAGGGCTATGAATAGGATGGTTCAATCGGTTATTTATAAAAAATTATATCATTTCAATTTTCCGGCTATTTTATAATGTATAACAAAATTAAACTTTTAAAACCATCCCAATCCTAATTTATGTGATAGATGTAGTACAAAAAATTAGCCTTTTTTGTTGTCTTGTAGATATTTTAAGTTATTAATTATTGTAATTTATAGTACTTTTTATTTAATTTTTATTAACATATGTTCCTTTCTATGTTCAAGAGTTAAACTATTTTTTTTATATGTCTTTCAAATATTTTAAGTTGATAATTATTATGATTTTTAGTAATTTTTAAGTCATTTTCAAATAATATATGCTACTTTTTAGTCTTATTTTATGAGGTACAATAGAATTTTGAGAGTCAACTAAATTTTTATTAGCAAACAAATATAGACATTCACAAAGAATAATATTTGAAGAATTTACTATTGGAGGTACTAATTGAAGTGGGCCCCAAAAAGTGGTACTAATTACTATTCGCTCCATCCTCTTTTAATTGTCATGTTGCGCAATTTGACTAATTTTTTTAAGTTAAATTAGATTACATTAATTTGACATTTTAAATAAAAAATTTAGATATTCAAAAATTACAGGAAAAATACTATAAATTGTAATTTTTTGAATATCAATATGATGAAAAATACATCATAAAATATTAATCAAAGTTTTATAGTAGTTTGACTCTTAAAAAGGAAATTGTAACAATTAAAAATGGACGAACGGAATGTTAAAATTGGGGCGGTAGAACTGGCAAGTGAAGTGGGCCAGTTAGAGAATAAATGTGGAAAACTTACCTTTGTGTGTTGAATGGCAATTGGAGTGGGCCATAAATGAATGTGAATAAGCAAGCAAGCATGTTGTCGGAGTGTTGCTTCCTTATACACTATTTTTTAGATAATTTATATATAATATAAAGGAGAAACATAGATAAGATGATATGACACGTTTCTATGATCTCCATTTGTATTTATCTTTTTTTCTCCTTCTTTTGTTTTTCCTTTCTTATTTAAATTAATTATTTTATTGTAAAAGTAAATTATTTAATTTATTACAAATAAATATTATATTAATAGTGAAACATTTACAGCAAAAATTCTTTACATGCCAACTTACAAGGAGTAATTATTCATAACTCATACCTCTCTAATTTTTATTCCTAATAAAAAATTAATTTTTTATTTTTTGTCCTTCTTCTAATTACAATTACAAAATTATAATATTTTTAAATATTTTAAGTAGTTTTATCTTTATTTTTTAATTTATTTAAAAGGTTCTTTTTTTCCTTTTTCTTCTTTAAATCAATTCTTTTATTATAAATGTATTGCTTAATTAATAAAGCTAAATGTTGACAAGGTGATAAGACACTTCTCTATTGAAGAAAATTATTTATGTTTTTTCTCCTTAATTGAACTTTTCTTACTATTCTTTTTCCATCTTCTTGTTACAAAAAATAAAATAAAATAAATAAATAATGGAGAACCATAACCACCCTTTACGTAAACGGAAGTAGCCCAAACGTTGTTAACTGGTAAATCACGTCTTATTTTGCATTAAGCATCTCTATAATAAATAATAATTAAAAGGCCAAACACATATACAACCCCTCTAACTTGCCCTCATTTTTTATTTTGGCACTCCAACTTAGCCTTGTTCCATTTTAACCCTTAAACTTCATTTTTTATATACCATTTTAACACGAAATACTATTTTTATGATTTCTTTATTTTTATATATATTCTTCAATTGCAACTTCTTATTTTAAATCGACATGTGTCGGTTAATTTTAGTTAGAAAAAATAAAAATTAACAAAAAATAATTTCTTTTTAAGAGTTTTATGTATTTTTATGTGAAAAATAACCGACGAAATTGTGTTGGTTTTCTTTCTTAAAAACCACCGACAATCTAACAAATTAAAGTCAGTTGAGTTTTAACATTTTTAGTAGTGTTATTAGAAATGAACAAGAGTCCTTTTTACTCGTATTGAAGATGAGTTTTTTTATTCGTATTGATTTATATTAAAAATAAAAAAGTGAGTATTTGCGTTAAATTTAGATAGCCTAGATGACAAGAAATAATAAATAAGTAGTGTTATTTAATTTAATTGGATGTTTAAGAAAGAAAATCGAAGAACTTTCGTCAATTTACTTTCATGCAAAAATACAGAGAAATCTCAAAAAATAATATTATTGTTTGAAAAATTTTATGTTCGTTCGCGAATGTTTATTTTTTTTTATAAAAATTAACATATGCACGTCTATTTTTTTAAAATAAAAAATTGCAATTGAAGAACATAAATAAAATAAAAACTATAAAAATTAGTATTAGTATTTAAATGGTACAGAAAAAATGGAGTTCAAGGGTTAAAATAGAACAAGGCTAAGTTGGAATGCCAAAATGAAAAATGAGGGAAAATTTGAGGGATTGTGTATGTGTTTGGCCTAATTAAAATGAAATAAAAAGGTTACAAACAACCTATATATATAATAAGTTAAGAAAATGGATTTCTTGAGTAGGAAAATCAGAATGGTAATGCATTGGGAGGAGTCAAATATGCCAATCAAGTGATGAAAAAGTTTTTGTATCTATTTCCCTCAAAGTTTGCAAAAGGATATGAAGTTTTTATGTAAATTAACAAGTATGTTATCTTTGTGTGTTTTTTTTTTTTCATTTCTGGCTTGATATTATTTTCATTTTTTAAATTCATTTTCATGTAATTTTTCTCTTTAATAAGGAGATGGACATTAGAGGAGTATACTAATTTTAATTCCAAACGAATACTATATATTGTGTGGTTTAGGTACATTAGATTGATAAATTCAACCTCTTTTTTCAGCTATTATTTTCTTTGAATGCATGCATATGATATATATCTCTAATATATAGTATAATTCGTTTGTATTACGTTCAACTTTAATAAAAAAATTATGATAAAATAACCAATTAGTTGTTTTATTTTTTTGGTTTATATGAAAATCACAGAAAACTGAGTATTAGTGACAGAAATAATAACTATTTGAATTAGCTTATTTTAAGTGTTTTTATGCTAAAATAACTTTTAAGCATTTTTGGAGTGTTTAGGTAAATTTAGAAAATACTTAGAAGAACTTGATTTTAAGCTAAAGTGATAAAAATAAGTCAAAAACCATAAATTAAATTTTTTAACTTATTACCAAACATTAAAAGTCAATCCAACGAGCATTATTTTACCTGATTTGTGACCACCTATTTCAATAAAAAATTATGCAATAATCTTAACGAAGTCAATTTGCACATACACTAAGAATAAATTGATTTTAAACGAATGGAAAGTACTTAACCATAATTATATGCAATGAAATATGATGTTTTTTGAAAAAAAAATGTTTAATAGCAAAACACAATATGATCCGCATCATATAATTGTATTTAAGATTGAACTCAAATAAATTAGTAATAATATTTTTATAATATTTCTCAAAATAAAAGAAAATGTTGAATGTGTATATACAACTAAATATCTAAAAAATGTTGTTAAAATATTTGATTACTTTAGAACTACACAATTGTGAAGAGAATTTGAATACGTGATCATTATTAAAAATTAAATTAAATTTATTTATTAATTCAATTTTTTAATATAGATATTCAAGGAAATTATTATTTCATAAAAATTTATAAAATTTTAATTGGTTGCGCTAAGCGCGGATTAGTTAACTAGTATATATATATATATATATTAGAAGAGAGAGTTTGAGACACTTTCAACATGGTTGTTTTTTGCCATATTTAGAAAGCTTTAGGGCAATTTGATCATTGCCCTTGCTTATTTAGAAGGGACACAACAAAATTGCAAGATAAACTTGCTTAGAAAATTTGTACTTCTTGCTTTGTTATTTGGACCTCAGCAAAAGCTCTTTAAAAAGTCCATCCTTTTCTATTTATTTATAAACAATGCCTGCCATTAAAGATAATAATAATAATAATAATAATAATAATAATAATAATAATAATAATATAACAAACAATAGAAAAGTAAAGAAAAAAAAAGATAACGAGAAAAGGAGGGAGAAAATGTATCAGTGGTTACTAATCATATATATATATATATATATATATATATACTAGATAATGTTGTCCGTGCTATGCACGGGCCCAATAATATAAATGCTATGTTTTGGGGTTAATAACCGAGTTTTTGAAGCGATTGTTTGCGTGGATAAAGGAATAAGTTTTTTTTTTATCACAAACCTGTACTTTCTTTGACGCTATTTAAGGCATAATAAGACTACCCACATACAACATTTTTGAAATATTTTATGTTGTCAATTATCATGATTTATAGTATTTTTACGATAGATTCACTTCAAGAATCAGTGGAATTTTTTGTATTTTTTCAAAACATATTTTATGTTGTCAAGTATCATGATTTATAGTATTTTTACACAATTTTTAAATATAAAAAAAACTAAAAAAAAGAAGACAAATAAATTAAATTGGACCCAATATATGTTATTTTTGTTGTCTTAATTTATGTGACACATGAAATTTGGAGAGTCATCCAAATTTTCATTTAAAAAAAAAATGTATTAAGTTATTAATTATTGTGATTTATAATATTTTTATGTAACTTTCAAATAACGTACATTACTGGTCACCTTGCCCTAATTTATGTGATATGGATAAAATTACAAAATTAACCCTTTTAAAATGTCTTTAAGATATTTTAAGTTGTTAATTATTATTATTTATAATACTTTTTTGGTAATTTTAAATTGATATGTGTTATTTTTTCTATCCCAATATATGTGAGCCTAATAGAATTTTGAGAGTCAACTTATTTTATTATATAGGTTTTAAATATTTTAAATTGGTAATTATTGTAATTTTTAATGTTTTTTAAGTCCTTTGTAAATGATATAAGTTGCTTCCTTGATTTGGACTTTTCCATTTGTGACATCGGAGCCCGTGCTAGCACGGGCCCAATATGTATCATTTTTTGTTTCAATTTATGTGACAAAGACAAAATTAAAGAGTTAATCAAACTTTAATATTAATTTAAAATAATTTAAATTTTTAATTATTGTTAACTATGGTAAAAAAAATTTTATGTCTTTTAACATTCTAAATTGCTAATTATTGTTGTATGATTTGTAATATCTTTTACGCAATTTTGAAATAATAAAGGTTATTTCCTCTTTCTCAATTTATGTGGTACTAATAAAATTTCAAGATTCAATCAATCTTTTTTGTCTTTAAAATATTCTATTGTTAATTACTGTAAATTATGGTACTTTCTAAGTAATTTTCAAATAATATATATTATTTCATTTGACCAATTTATGTGTCACTGATAAAATTTAAAGAGTTAATCAGATCTTTTACATATTTTTATATCTTAGAATATTTAAGTAAATAATTATTGTGATTTATAATATTTTATACAATTATTTAAAAAAAAATTAAACAACAAGCAAAACGAATTCATCATAGGAAAATTACCAAAGCATCCTTGAATACATCAATAATGGGTCCCACTTTTTGTTAAAAAAAATGCATATTGGGAGGATATTTTTGTCCAAAGTGGAAATAGAATAAATATAAAGCATTACAGTCTTTTAAAATTTTAAATTGTTAATTCTTATTGTATGATTTGTAATACTTTTACGCCATTTTCAAATAATAGAGGTCATTTCTTCTTTCTCAATTTATGTAGTACTAAATTTTTTTTGAGATTCAATCAATTTGTTTTGTCTTTGAAATATTTCTAGTTGTTAATTACTGTAATTTATAGTACTTTCTAAGAAATTTTCAAATAATATATATTATTTTATTTGTCCCAATTTATGTGTCACCGGTAAAATTTGAAGAGTCAATCAGATCTTTTATATATTTTTATATCTTTTAAATATTTAAGTAATTAATTATTGTGATTCATAATATTTTATAGAATTATTTAGTATAGTAAAATAAATTTAAAAGAAACAAACAAAACGAATTCATCATAGGAAATTACCAAAGCATCCTTGAATACATCAATAATGGGTCCGACTTTTTGTTTTTAAGAAATTGCACATTCGAAGGATATTTTCGTCCAAAGTGGAAATATTGTGTAAAAAATGTGTATTTATTGTGTGATTTTGAATGTTTTGTGGGGTAATATGACGCACGCAAAGTTAAGGTGTCTTTTTGAAAATCTGGGACAACTTCAAGTATCACTTAATGTTTTTTCTCAAAATATAATTTACTTTCGTAAACTATTTGTCAGATGAAAATCAGATTAACAAATTCAAAAGGAATGAGTAACTAAATAATAAATATGTAACTAAAAATCTTGTTAGCTTTTGGTTGAAAGCTAACAAGATAGTTACAATCATAGTTGTATTGTGGCTTATTATATATAGAATATATATGATATATGGTTAGTAACCACTGCTACATTTTCTCCCTCCTATATATATATGATATATGATTAGTAACCACTGCTACATTTTCTCCCTCCGTTTCTCGTTATCTTTTTTTTTCTTTACTTTTCTATTGTTTATATATATATTACTAAAAGTAGAAAGCACTTATCTTCAAAGTTAGATAACAATTTTACCTTTATACTTAATCAAAAGGCCTAACCCACCGATATCCACCTAAAGTTGACATCAATCTTCACTTGGACACCTCAAGTAGACCTTATTCATTTTAAACACCTTAAGTAGGGGACCGTTGTGTCATATTGACAATTTTTTGACAACCAGCCAAATATATAAGATGTGTGTATTACACTCGCCGATGATGTGTCAAAGTAGCGAATTAAATAATGACATGTGGCATATATATAAAAAATAATTATTAAAAAAATATATTAGGAATAAAACCTATTTTAAAACTATTTAATTAATTAATTACTTTAAAAATTACCTTTCAATAAAGAAGAAAAAGGGAAAAAATAATAATCTACAACACATTTCTTTTTCTCCTCCACCATTTCCATCCTTCACTATTTCCACATCTCCTTCTCCGCTAACCACTATTACCTTGATGCCTTCTTCTTCAAATTAATTTTAAGATTATCATTACTACCATCTCTTTCTTCAAATCTACCTATTATAACCAATTTGGGTCATAAGCAAATACTCATAATCCAACTATCATACTATTACCATCTCGTCAATCCTTCAAATTCATCCTTTTTTTTCTTCTTCAATCACCTTCACCATTGGAACTACTTGTTTTGAAAGTTTAAAAGTACCCAAAAAAAATTATCCATGGAAATGGGTTCATCAAAATAGAAAAGGTTAAAAACTTTGAGAAGTAGAAAATTAGTATTTCAAAAATCGAATATGAAAAAACTTAAATAGAGAGAGGTCAAAATAGACCAACGAACAATTGAAGGATTCGGTGAACTTTCCGACAATGAAACTATGAAAAAAATTAGGTGGAGAAATTTTATATCATGAAGAAGATATATGCTCTAGACATATTTTGGTCTTTTCTTAAATTATTTTTGTTGATATATATTATTAATTTAATTTTCCACATCAAGATATGACAAAGAGAGGAGAAAGTTGATATATAATGGTGGCAAGGTGGTAGTATATGGTGGAGGAAGTGTGGGAAGGAGAGAGAAGGAAGAAGAAGACATAAAAAAATTAAAAAAATCATAAAAATTACGCCTTTCACGCGCTCAAAGTAAGTGTAGCACACATAATATGTCAACTCAGCAAAAAGTGTCAAAATGATATAATAGGACCTTACTTAAAGTGTGTAAAATGAACATCTTCCAGTTGAGGTGTCTATGTGAAACTTAGTGCCAACTTTAGGGGGTCACCGATGAGTTTGGCCTAATCAAAATGTAATAACATCTAATCTAATTAAATAATAGTAAAAATGTATTATCTCTTCAAAAATTATATACATAAATGTAAAGTCACTAAGGTCTCATTTGTTATCATTAAGATTAAGACTTCTGAATCTGAATACACGTCTGAATATTAAGATTTGTATTAAGAGTTAGCTGTCTAGATCTGAATACACATCTAAATATTAAGATGTGGTCTCCAAATCTGAACACTATATGATTATTGTTTGTTTTCAATATCTGAATGTGCATATGAAATCAAACATTATATTAATAATATGTTATAAAAAATTCATTTCAATAAAAAATATTACTTTTTGATTAAAAAAATATCATAATCATCAAGCATAACATAAAAACAAATCATGAATAAAAAATATTTTATAGGCACAATATAATATCAAAAAGTTCAATAAGTATGACTAGTCGAAAAATAATAAATAAGGTATCACATTATTAGCGCCTAACACATATTTTGGCTAATTAGAAAAACTAAAGAATTCTTATCTTTTTTCCAATAACCTTAATCCGATTCTCTAACTTGTGAACCTCTAACATCATTCATGTTTTTTTTTGTAGTAGACACTTTCACAAAATATACTAACACATGTACTGTATAATGACTCTTACCATCCAAGTCCATCTAATTTTTTCATATATTTTTCAAATGTAGGTGCACTATTTTTTTAATCAATAACTCTTAGAGCAGTAATCATCTTCTCATCAATTTCCATCAGACAAATACATTTTTTTTCTTCCCCAAAACTTTTTTTCCAACTGAAACTGAAGATTGAGATATAGAATTATTAGGAGCTCCATTATTTTTGTCACCAACTAGTTCAACAACAATAATATATCAAAGAGTCTCAATAAAATTATTGGCCTAAGACAAAATTCTAATAAGAGACCTCAAATATGTATACATAGTTATTATTTTTAATTATGAATAGTATTTTTTCACTCAAAACCTTGATGAACATCAATACACTAAAAATATTATTGCAACAAGTGTTCTTGACAAACATCAATACACCCTAAGAAAATTATTAATATAAAAAAAATACTTGTAAAGATTATGAAAACTTATCGGTTAAAGAGGAAAAAATTGGTGTTTGATTGAGAAAAGAGAGGAAGAAAATTGTAGTTGAGAGAGCAAAAGTCACACAAAGACTGAGAGAGGCGATACAATATTATTTTATAACTTATTAAATAAGTCTGAATGGTGTTAAGATTCTACTGCAAATCTGATCCATTCAGAACTTTTCAGGTCCATTAAGAGGCTTTTTGAAAAAAGAAACAAATGGATTTAATGGGCTGAATCTGAATCATTCAGATTCAGACCTAAAAACCAACTCACTTAATGGGCTGAATCTGAATGATTAAGATTTAGACCTCAATTAAGTGCAAACAAATGAGGCCTAAATTATCCACACACAAAAAGAGAGGGCACTCTTTGGCATTCATAATCCAACTACAAGATAATGATACATATTATGTTTTCAGTCAAATTAATGAAAGGCATAATGCATAAATATCCCCTTTAACTTAGCCTCATTTCACATTTATACCATTCAACTTTGAGTGTGCACAAGTAGACACTTAAACTTGTATAAAGTTGAACAAGTAAACACATGAGTCCTATGAGGCATAATACACACATGGCAGCATGTAGGACGCAAATTGCCATGTAGGATGCCACGTAGGACACGTGTGCCTATTTGTTCAATTTTATACAAGTTTGAGTGTCTACTTGCGCATACTCAAAGTTGGAGGGCATGAACGTAAAATGAGGTAAAGTTAAAGGGCATATTTATGTATTATACCTTAATTAAATGTTACGAAAATTCATGGGGAGAGAATTGAGGTGAATGTATTCATAATAAAAAATAATGACATTTATTATGGCTTGAAATATGTATCTTTGTATATATTGTTTTGTGTTGTTTATGTTCAAAGTAGAATATTAGTGTGAGGTGAATGTATCCACAAGAATAAAAATGCAGAAAAATAAAACGAGTGTTTAAAGTTAGATCACAAATTTTCTTTTATATTTAATTAAAATAAAATACCTAATCTAATTTAAATAGTGGTAATTGTATTTAAATTTACATGAGATTTGTGAATATGCAGATATTCAAAAGTCCAACTTAAATGTAACCCTTAATGATTTACCCATTAATCAAATTTAAGTGTGCGCTATTCATTGCTAAATAATTTGAAGAATAGGAAAAGTTGCATTGAATAATTAAATGCAGATTAATTAATTAGGAGAAATAAATACATGAAAGAAAA
The DNA here is from genome assembly GCA_029007595.1 of Solanum commersonii. Classification (NCBI taxonomy): domain Eukaryota; kingdom Viridiplantae; phylum Streptophyta; class Magnoliopsida; order Solanales; family Solanaceae; genus Solanum; species Solanum commersonii. The sequence continues at coordinate 298,141 of JAJTWQ010000236.1, read as the reverse complement.
GGTTCAAGGAATGCAAATTGAAAAATAGCTATAAAAAGGCAAGAACAGATTCTTGAATTCTTACTAACCATTTTTATAGGCTCTTGCATAATTTTAATTCATTAATTAATTTCATCTTCTCTTTTGTTCTTAAAGAGAAAACAATAATTTGAGAGGATGGGAAGTACCTAGAGCTATTGGCGTCTAGAGTTCAATTAGCCAGTAACACCAACTTCACTAAACAAAGTTCAACACAAATTTATTGTAATGCACAATGTTTATGTATCATTGTATATGAAAGTTTAGACACATATATTATAATTCTGACATGTAATATTTTAATTTTAGCATTCAAATATTCTTGTAATACTTTTAGCAGTTGTTTCTACTTTATATGCAAAAAGAAAATTGATATGTATTTTAATTTCTTTATTTTAGTTAGAATAAACTTGCATTTTTTAAAACCAATATATTTAACTATTATATATTCCCTCCATCTCAATGAAAAAGTTTGAATAAATTAATATGGAATACATGTCCAGATATTATTAATAATAATAAAATAGCAAAAAAATAAGGACAAATTACTTAATTACACTCCTTTACTTACCTTAATATCCATTTATCCCTACTTATTTCAAAAATTTCAAAAATCCCTTATTTCCCCCAATTAATAAAATCTGTAAGATACATAAAGATGTGCACAACGCTGTGTATCCCGCATGTATCCCGTGCACAACGCTATGTATCGCGCTATGTGGAATGTATCAAACGCTATGTATCCCGTGCACAACGCTATGTATCCCGCATGTATAATGTGCACAACACTATGTATCCCGCTATGTGGAATGTATCAAACCTAATGTATTCCGTGCACAACGCTATGTATCCCGCTGTGTGGAATGTATCAAATCTAATGTATCCCGTACACAACGCTATGTATCCCGCAAACATCATTTTTAAGGGACTTTTGGTAAATAGAAAATTAGAAGGAATAGGATGTTATTTAGTACTTATAATATGTGGTTCCTATAATTTATACAAAAAATAAAATAAAATAAAGAATGGAAAGAAGATAACGAGAAAAAGGGGAAGAAAATGTAGGAAAAAAATAAAATAACAAAGATAAGGAAGAATAATAAATTGGTCCTCTTTTAATTTTGATATTGTTAACTATGAAAATTATATGGATTGATTTAATTGATTTCAAACATTTCTCCCAATTCAAGTATATAGATTAATTATATAAAAAAATATGAATTGTATTTAAGAAAATTAAAAATAAGGAAAAGTAATAAATGGAATCTTCAGATTTCTGAAAAGATGTTAAATGACGGAATTACCCTCCCGAACCCCTCTTAAGACTTGAAAGTCAACTTCTCGCCCAAATGTCCAAAATTCAACCTGAGGCCTCTGAAACCTTACCAACCACCTTACTAGCTCAAACTTGGTGTTTTGAACGCAATGGAACTGCCGAAATTCGTATCCAACGCTCAAAACTCAAAATGTTGACCAAAGGCAACCATATCAAGAATTCTCAACTCAGAAAGGTCAAATCATCAAAAACACACTCCGATTGGATCAGGGGACCACACCAACCATTCTAAAACACAAACTAAGCATGAAGACGCTATGGGGAAGGGGAAAATGGCCAATTCACAAATAATAGCTAATTCACAAGAACTGGGAGATTATATATAGGCCAAACCAATCGATGGCCCCCTAAAGTTGGCACCAAATTTCACTTAGACACCTTAACTAAGTGATGTTCATTTTAGACACCTCATGTAGGGTCCCGTTGTGTCATTTTGACACTTTTTGCTGACATGTCAAAGTGAGTGTGATACACTCGACAATAGCGCGTGAAATGCTTAATTTAACCAAATTTTTATTTTATTTTCTCTTCTTCTTCTCCAATTTTCAAGTCACCACCTCCCACCATTTTTTCAAGCTTAAACTCCTTCAATGGAGGTCGAATTTTTGATTCAAATCTGTCTAAGTCATTTTTTTCTTCTTCATTGTATTACTTTTCTAAATTTACCATCACCTCCCTCCACCTTTTTTGCCAGATAAATGGATACCAACACCCATATTTCATATTTGATCTCTGCTTCTTTCTTCTTCTCCCTCTTCTCTTCCCACAAAACAACACTAAAAGAAAGAAAAATAGTAAAAGAAAAGAAAAAGCACAGTAGAGATATAGAGTGTATGAAAAAAGATGATTTCTGATTCCACCTTTTTCGCTGGAAAAAATGAATATCAACACTCATATTTTATATTTTTTTCTTTCTTTCTCTCCTTGTCTCCCTCCTCCTCCTCTATTTTTCTCTCAAAACAACACTAAAATAGAAAGAAAAAAAGATTCTAAAACAATTTTAAAGAGCAAATTAAGAAAATTGTTGGGTATAATAGAGAAGAGAACTACCATGGAGGGGGGGGGGGGTTAAATTGATTATTTTTTAGAATAATATTCTTATTTATTTACTAAATAGATTTTAAAATAATTTTAAACTTAAAATAACACATGTAATCATTTAATTTGTTGTTTGCCCCGTTATCTACAAGTGTATTTCACTCTCCTTCAACTTTTTTCTTATTGTAAAAAGAAGTGTCAAAAGAATATAGTGGGACCCTACATGAGGTATCTAAAATGGACATCGCACAGTTGAGGTGTCTCTGTGAAACTTGGTGTCAACTTTAGGGGGCCACCGATGGATTTGACCTTTTATATATATATATATATACTGACTTGGTATCGTAGAAAATGATCCATTCCTTCAAACAAGAAGATAAGTTTATTTCTTCAAAAATGAGATCAATTCTCAATGACACCAACCTAGTATATGTCATATAATAATAATAGGGTATCATAGATGATTAGTTCAATGCTTCAAAACGGAAATACTTTTCAGTCCTTTATGATACTCAGACGGTATATATCATATACTAACTGTTTATTATAGATGATTGATACTTTTCTTCAAGAAAACACAACTCAATTATAATGATAGCAACGTAACGTGGTATATATCATATACTTACATGATATCATAGAGACTAATTCATTCCTTAATCCTCTATGATACCAACCGAGTATATGTCGTATACATTGATAGAGTATTATAGATGATTGATTTATTCTATCAAAAACAATTTTTTTTTATAAAAAATACTACAAAAGAGGATTTAAGTTCAACTTTTTCTATTTTAATTCTTTTATAATTTTTATGAAGTTAATTTATAACAAAAAAAATAATTAAAGAGTCTTATTTTAGAAATAATTTTATTTTCATTTGAAAAGAGTAAAAATCATAAGAATTTATTTATATTAAATTAGGTTTTAATAAATAAATGTAGTGAATTTAATTGTTTTCTTAATTATTTATTATTGTAGTCTGATTATTTCATTTTTTTATATCATTATAAATCTAAAAATATTTTGCTAATATTTTTATTCTTATATGCTATTTCCGGATAAGACACAAATACCCCACCAAAATATATCTGAAATCTTAGCGATACATATAAAATTAACTAGGTCCTATTAATAAAAAGAGATAGAATGAAGCACTCACTTAATTTCGAAAAAGTATTTTCTAGAAAATCATTTTCCGTGAAAAATATTTTCCTTCATTCTAAGCACACCTTAATTTCATGAGCGCAGCTCATGCTTTAGAAGCCCAAGGGATGGTAGAATTACTTGGAGGTTAGTCTATCCCAAGCCCTAGCTCACATCTTCGTAAGAAATATTCATAAGGCCAAAATGGAATCAAATAAGAAATACAAAAAGAAGCTTCACTCTTCAATGGTGATCCACAAGTATTTTCCATACATGAAAGTCTTTGTCTCCAAATGATGATCAACAAGTTTTCATACCATCACTATTTTGATCAAAGCAAGGTTCCATTATCAGTAGTTTTTCAAAGGAATCAAGAGAATACCTCTATTTTGGCGGTCGTAATAAGAAGAATCAAGGAAATACCTCTTTTTAGATAAGATTTTATAAAGATTATAGTTTTGAACTTAAGTTCTTGAAAACCTTTGTCCTTTGCTGATCAAAATCTCAAGTTTTGATGTTAAAATCCACAAATGATAAAAGAGAATTGAAGTTTTAGGGTCACAAAATCTTACCCAAATAATTTAGCAAGAGAAATCTCTTTAAAATCGCCTCCAAAGGGTTTACAAAGCTCAAAATGGGGAGAAATGGCTAAAACCCCAAAATTTGCAGGTCTAAAAGTGAACACAAGTTCACTTCAGTGAACCCAAATCACCGAGATTCGCTTTCGTGACCCTCGCAATCACAACCATGGTTCGCTTAAGCGAGCCTTGCCAACTAGCAAGCCTTCACTTTCACGAATACCCCTTTGCGAACGTGAAGGTTGCGGAAGTGGAGGAACACAATCGTGAAGAACGTAGATTCAGGCACCAGCAAAAACAACAAACTCTCAAAACATCAAATGGACCCTCGAGATTTATTCGGAATCCCATATATACACACAAACCATATTTACAAATTGACTAAACTCAACGTTCCGAACTCAATGGTCTCATCGAAATACAAATTAAGGTCTCCTTATGTCACGACTTGGGAGTACCCCCTAGACGTAACACATCGTACCCGACCTCGAAGAGGTCCCATACAAGCCCTTAGCATAATCATAGTCATAAGATCATAGGAAAATAATGCGGAATTTAAAACTTTTCTTTACAATCGAAGTCTTTTATAAAAATGATAGAGTCTATACACTATGTCTCAAACCATCTAATTACTTGGAACAAAACTCTTGAATACAACCTTAGGGACGTAGGCCTTACATAAGTCTAAAATATAAAGTAAAGAAATAAAGGACATATGGTCAACCCCTCGAATACAATGAGGACTCACCAATCTTCTTCTTCTTGATCTCCTATGGTCCTAGCTATGAGGATGGAATCCAATATCTTCAAAGCCTACACTTATAGAAAATCTAGAAAGAAGGGGTTAGCACAAAAAGTACTAAGTATGGAAGCCATGCATAAAAATCATTAAAGCATGCATAAAAGACACAATTTCTTTGAAACCATGCAATATGCCATTTTTGAACATCATCTTGAAATAGTTGGAGAATGCAACTCATAAAGCAACTCACATACAACTCATCATAGCATAAATCATATCATCATAATAGCAATCATAGTCTCCAACATAAACATAATACATATCCCAATCTTCACAAGACATAGTTCATACACCTAGCCAAATACCAAGATCATCTCATCATAATAGAACTACCACATAAGCAACCCAAAGCCACACTAGTGCAATGCAAAGGTAAGATCCCATAATCCTACCAAATGCTAAGTATCACATTTCGGCCACCAACAACATACATATCTTACTTTACCATAGTCATAGCCAACATTCATAAGTAAGGAGTCATTCATGTTCATAACTTGTAACAAGTGAAGTCAACTTTAATCATTCTTGCATACCTTTCATACATAATCCATATCATGCATACATAATTCATATATCTTCATAGCATAAGGAACCCACCCCATAACCCCTTTATAAGTCTACTTGTGCAATGTATAAGTGAAGTCTGATACCCCCACTCACACTAAGTAAAGCTCATTAAGAAGTCATAAGCGTAGTTCATGTTCATATTCATAATTCATACAAAGCACACATTCAACTCATAATCATCATATCATAAAAGAGACATATCATGCCCACTCTAAAAGCCCACTTGTGTAATGCATGAATGAAGTCCCATACCCCCATTCATGCTAAGTTGAACCTTTTGAGGAACCATAGAACATGCCCATGTTCTTATCATAATTCATATTCTTATCATTTAGGGAGATTTAGCCTTATTCGACATAGACCATGTTAGCTACATGGAATCCGGTGTTCTATCCCACATCAAAAAAGGTGTCCTACTTGCCTAAGGTAGAACGTACATAATATCTTATAGGTGGATCCACTAGCTATATACCTATGTGAGCACATAGTTATGGGGTAAGGAGATTGCTACTAGAAACCCAAACTTTCTAATGTAAAAGGTTTCCATCTCATGAGATAACATACAATGGGAAGCCAGACTTTCTAACGTTAAAGGTTTCCATCTCATGAGATAACATACAATGGGAAGCCAGACTTTCTAACATAAAAGCTTCCATCTCACTTTCATACCCTCTCGGAGCTAAGCATAATTTCCTTTAAAAGTTATATTTAGTCTTAACTTAAGTTAATTCATGGTCATAAGAGAATGCACTAAGCACTTAAACCAAAATATCATAATAGCTCATAGATTCATTAAGTGAGAATGTCTTTTCACTTTAGAATCAACAACATGTGAGTAAGCCTTTCACATCGCATTCATAGTGTGTTCATGAGAATGACCTTTCATATAACACAACAATACTATCATATTCATAACATATCATACATAATAAAGTGCAAGGGTATGGAGAGAACTACCTTTCAAAAATACCACAATCACACAATAATCATAAGATCTTCACCTTCTAAGTTAATCATAAGTAACACCTTAGTCACATCATAGTCATATTCATGCATGTGTGTGTGTGTGATTGTCCTTCCAATGGCACAAGAACAACATTATCATAATAGACACTTTATCCTCAAAGTATTCATAAGACATGCATAAAATATCATAATCATACATACACCTCATATCTTGCATTCAAGGGTCATGTTAAGTCAACATATCTAGCATTCATCATATGCAACATATATATTGTCATAACTCAAGTACAATATTCATCCTATGCATAGACTCATATACTCATATTAGAGGTCATGTAGAGAAAGTCTTCTCATAATAGGGCCATACACAATTCAACATACATAATGGCTTCCTTCTTGGAGCCTTAACACCCTTAGTTTATTCATTTTAGCTTTTTACCTTCAAGCCCTAGGAGTCATCTTCATATTTCAAGCCTTACTCTCAAGCCATGCCTCACATGAACCAAGTATACCTAATTCTCAAGGTAATCTAACCACATGCCTCATTCTTGATCAATTATAGCCATATAGGAACATATAAACTCAATCCCAACACTACACAAACATGATCATTCATATAGGTCATGATCAAGTCAATTCATGTCTAGAAGCTTTACCCTAAATCAATTCAAGTCTAGTTGATATATTCTAAGGCATTACATGAAGAAGTTCATCAATCTTAGAAGGTCACATCTAAACCCTCAATTAGCCTATTTCATGACATAACCCTAGACTATATCAATTTCATCATAGGATCTTAGGTTAATCAAGGATTCATGTTTGCTTATACTAGAATCATGTAATTACAACAAGAACAACCATTAATCACATAATTGGGTCAATATTCAACAATTCCCTCATCATGAAGTCAATTTAGTAAAGACGGGGAAATCATGGGTCCAAGGGGAATTCTCATCGAAACTCCATCAATCCGATGATAATTCATCATAAAAAACCATAATAAATCATAATTAAACAATTGAAATCATTTTGGAAGAAGACCCATGACGTAGATTTAACCCTAAGTTTTTGGGGAAATTTAGAGACTTGAAAACATATTTTGAGAGGGCTCTTTGAATGGAACTTAGACAAGGATGAAAACTCTCATACCTTAGGTGTAGGATCCCACCAAATTCGTATTGAAAAGTTCCCATCTTCAAGCCCTAGTTGATCTCTTTCTTGGTTTTCAATGGAGTTCTAGAGAGAAGACTTTTGAAGGGAAGAGAAGTTGGGTTTTGATTTGGGGTCTTGGGATATAATGAATTAATGACTTAGTTTAGGGTCTTATTAGCGTATATAGGTGATTGATTAACTAACTAACCGACCTCCCTTAACCCCTAATTAATTACCTAATTAATTCCCAAACACCTAACTAAAACTAAATTACTTAAAACTGGCAGCACCTACGCCCCTCCACCTATGGACCGTAGGTGGAGCTACTGGACGTCAATCACCTCCGTGGTTTGCACCTGAGGCTTAGCTTTGCAAACCTGGTGCAGGCCTTGACCTACGCCCATGACCTACGAGGCGTGGTCTGATCTACTGGCCGTAGATGGCCATTCGTAGGTCATTATATTTTGACAGTTTTAGGGACTTCTTTGGGGTCCTCCTAAAGGACCCCTTGGGTGGTACTTGGGAAGTAATACCCTGACGTTTAACCCCTAAAACCCCTATTCTATGTACGAAAACCATTTTTACAAGTTTTAACCTTCATACAACACTCCAAAACTCTTACCAAAGGCTCTAGAACGCACTAGTTGAACTCACTAAATTACGGGGTGTTACATTATCCCCCATTTGGGAACATTCATCCTCGAATGACACTTTAAACACTGTTTGGAATTAAAGGATCAAGACTAGCAGCCCAATCATGCATGAAACATTACAATAATGCACAACTCAAAATACATTATTCACAATGTGCACTTATTCACTGGAGGAAACATCAACTCCAATTCAACATGGTCAATGCAATACAAGGAAGTAAGAACTACATTTACCAACCTAATATGCATGAAATGGAACATATCTTATGTTCATAGGGGAACTGCCTTTTCCTATCATAAGATACTTCACATACTCTCGTGGAGCTCATAAGCAATTACTTCTCAAAAGCATTGTATTCAAAGAGGAATTCTCAACTCTTAGTCAACACATGCTCATATAATCTCCTCATGAAGTTCAATAGGCAACTCTTACTCAAGGCACCACAACATGAGTGAAACAATTCACATAAACTCATTTTCTTTCAAAACACAAGTTTTCATGAACATGCATCATATAAAGAAGTCATGGCAACACATAAGCACATAACACAATGTTATCTAGGCACACCATCTCCCCCTTGGGAGTGAGCCTACACAACTACTTCTAAACATAATTAATCACATAATCATAGTAGGAACTATATTTTCCCAACTAAAGCAAGCTCAACACAACATTATGGAGCAAATGTGCCATTTCATCAAAAACTTAACAAGGCATGTTCATCACATCATCTCATGAAGTTAAATATGCCATCACCATACTAAATGCACAACAACATGAGGAACACGTAAATCATGAAAAATCCATTTTATACAAAATAAGATTTTTTCAAAAACATGCATAACATAAGGAGATCATGGAAATTTCTAATACATTCATGACTTCTAAACATAAAACAAGCCCATAAAGGAACTCTTGGTCTCAAGCTAGAATATGAATAGAAGGAAATGATGAGGATATGGGGACTCACAATCAAAATTGCTACCAAGCACATGATCCCCCACGTATGAGTAAGCCCCCTTTTTCTAAAACCTCAAATACTACTCCTTTCAAACAAACTCAAACATTACCAAGGATCATTATAACCTTACCGGGCTCTAAAACTAAAAGAGGTGTAATAACCATGCATCCAAACCCTACCAAGGTTAACAAGAGTAACTCTAACGAGTCGTTTGGTTTGAATTCAAGTCATGATGGGATTAGTTATGATGGGATAAGTTATGATGGAATTAGTTATGATGGGATAAGTTATACTAAGATTATTTTTTATTGAGTGTTTGGTTTGTTGTATTCAAAATAATAAATCTTAATAACAACATATAAGTTTACTAAAATACCCTTCTTGGATGTGAAAAGTAATGTATAAAAAGTGTTTAAAGGGACATTTTTGTCATTTAGTCATTTTATCCCGGGATTACTATACCACCCATAGGAAGGGATAACTTATCCCGGTACTAATTATTAATCGCAGGATAAGTTATCCCAAACTTCCCAACCAAACACTAAATTAAGTGCCACAAAATAATTATCCCAGGACTATTTGTACCTATCCTTCACACTAAACGATCCTTAAAAGACAAGGGAATCATAGGACACACATACCATCCAAGACTCCTAAATCATGAAATGAGTCAATGAGGACTTTTCATCTAAAGCTAGAGGAGGAATAAGAGGGAACATTGGGACATCTCATTGGCCCTTGGCCTCCCAAATAAGCACCTTCAACTAAAACCCTTACTTAAATACCACTCCTCAACATTTTCATGGAAGCACTTTCTTACTCTTCTATCTCTTAACTCACCGGTCTAAGATCCCAATCAGTACTTCTAAATTAGAGAGGTTCTCATTCAAGCACTCTCGCTTACAAGCAACCTTACCAATACCACTCAAAGTCTCATATGAGACTACCAAACCGGGATTAAACTTCTCAAACTCATTTCACCTCTTAAGGTGAGATTTTCAAGCAAGCCTAACTCATGAACATCAAGGACACTCAATGACCTTACCATCTAAGAACATTATCCCCCACTTGGGGGTAAGCCTATACAAATTCTTTACAACATCACTTCCTTCGATTCTAAGGTCAGAGCAAGTCATAACTAAACCTTCACACTCATCACACAAGATGATTCTAAATCATGGAGGATTACACTTCTATCCTCTTTTAAAAGAGTCTACTCACTCAACATCTCTAGGCACCACTTAAGCACCACTATTCCACCAATCTATCAACATACCTCAAAACTCATCATGACTAAGCCGGGTTCTCCCAAAAATTAAACACACCTCACAATCACCTAGCTAGGTAGGCACACCATCTCTCTCTTGGGAGTAGGCTACTCAAATTCTTCTAAACCTATTTCACAACATAAAGGCAACAATGAAGCATCATTCACAATAAAGACATCATCACAATCTATCATCTCAAATCTATTAAGTCACAAAGCCATAATTGTCATCTTGACCAACCTTTATCCCTCACTCCTTGTAGCCTAAATCATTCTAATAGTCATATCCTAAAGACCATTGGATAAGGGATAAGAGAGAGAGCTTATAGATCTATGACATGACTTAGAGAATGAAGAAGTGAAATTTTCCTAACATCCGATAGCCTCATGTTCATAAAATGTGGCACGCTTCACATTTATGAACAAGACTCTACAAGATGTGGTTTGAGACATCCTAAAATTATCTCAAAACCTTATGCTCTGATACCAAGTTTGTCATGACCTGGGAGTACCCCCTAGACGTAACACAACGTACTCGACCCCGAAGATGTCTCATACAAGCCCTTAGCATAATCATAGTCATAATATTATAGGAAAATAGTGCGGAATTGAAAAATTTTCTTTACAATCGAAGTCTTTTATAAAAATGATAGAGTCTATACACTATTGTCTAAAACCATCTAATTACTTGGAACAAAACTCTTAAATACAACCTTTGGGACGTAGCCCTTACATAAGTCTAAAATTTAAAGTAAAGACATAAAGGACATATGGTCAAACCCTCGAATACAATGAGGACTCACCAATCTTATTCTTCTTGATCTCCTATGGTCCTAGCTACGAGGATGGAATCCAATATCTTTAAAGCCTATACTTATAGAAAACCTAGAAAAAAGGGGTTAACACAAAAAGTACTAAATATGGAAGCCATGCATAAAAGTCATTGAAACATGCATAAAAGGGACATTTTCTTTGAAACCATGCATAAAAGGGACATTTTCTTTGAAACCATGCAATATGCCATTTTTGAACATCATCTTGAAATAGTTAGAGAATGTAACTCATAAAGCAACTCACATACAATTCATCATATCATAAAGCATATCATAATAATAGCAATCATAGTCTCCAACATAAACATAATCCATAACCCAATCTTCACAAGACATAGTTCATACATCTAGTGAAATACCAAGATCATCGCATCATAATAGAACTACCACATAAGCAACCCAAAGCCATACTAGTGCAACATACATATCTTACTTTACCATAGTCATAGCCAACATTCATAAGTAAGAAGTCATTCATGTTCATAACTTGTAACAAGTGAAGTCAACTTTAATCATTCTTACATACCTTTCATACATAATCCATATCATGCATACATAATTCATATATCTTCATAGCATAAGGAACTCACCCCATAACCCCTTTATAAGTCTACTTGTGCAATGTATAAGTGAAGTCTGATACCCCCACTCACACTAAGTAAAGCTCATTAAGAAGTCATAAGCGTAGTTCATGTTCAAATTCATAATTCATACTTCATATCATAAAAGAGACATATCATGCCCATTCTCAAAGCCTACTTATGCAATGCATGAATTGTCACACCCCGAGCTACCCCACGAGATGCGGACACGGGACCTAGGACCACAAGTGATCCCAAGCTAACCCTGCTGGCATGATCATGAGCATACTAAAGAAAATAAACTGACGCAAAAGTTAAATCATAAATAAAATGAAAAAGATGGGGAATACCCATATACTATAACTGAGATATATGAAAACTGATAAATTTAATACAAGAAAGATATTAACTCAATACTAAACTGAATCTATCTATGTCTGAAATAAGCCTCTAAACTGACTAGAAGTGTTGGGACATGCCCCAACTAAGTCTAGAAAATCTGAAACTAAAAGAATGAAAACTAAAAGATGACATGACTATTGTCCTCGAAGAATGAGGACTCACCACTGATGCTGCTGAACTGAAGATCGAGAACCGATCTAAGAGTGATCTGGATGCTGAAAACTTGAACCTACATCACGAGAAGATATAGCGCACGTATGCGTCAGTATTTGAAAGGTACTGAGCATGCAAGATAGAGTAAAGCTGAAATAACATATAACTGAACAAAGCAATAAAACAATGAAATAATCTGAACATGATATAGCTACTGAAAATACTGAATACTGAGATAATTGATGCAATGACAAAATTTATAACATGCTGAGACTGAATACTGACTGTACTGAAATATGGTCAATGCAATAGAGTCTGACTGAACTGTGGGAGCTACTAATAACCGACATAAAACCATATGAGCTAAATGTTGAGTCTGATGTATACGCCCCATCGAGAGGAGCCAATATACCCTGCCAGAGGTATATATGCATGCTGGCGTGATCACTAAACTGATGTTGCCCACAAAAGGGACTTACACCTACGTGGCTCGTAGTTCTGGGATTATATTGGTACGCTGAACCCTAGTCCAACTCGGAATTATGCTACTCCCAATGAATTAAGTGGTTGATTAGTTATGACTGAAGTTTTGTAAATACTGGATAGCTCAAAACTGAACATGCAAACTGAGAATGCAATAATTAATCTAATAATGATGCATTAATAACTGAGGCACGTATAACTGAATAACTAAGATATCTGACCTAGCATGTGTAATTCAAGAACTAAAGAAATACATAGCTAGGGTTCTAAAATTTATACAATAAACTGAGAAATAACATGATAATCTGATTTGGAACATTTAAATAACTAATTCCTGATGATCTATTAAAATTCTAGAAACCCTAAGTTTGTTCATAATCATGGAATCAAGAATCTGACTGAATTCTAGAAACCTAATGGGCGAAAGGAACCCACTAGTAAAATCCTACATACCCGGTGACGAATTCCACAGAGAAATCTTTCAATTTCGGGGTTGGAACTGATGGAACTTTGCTGCGTTCTTGAACTAGGGTTCTGGACTTCTCTTCTCCTTTTAGCGTTCTAATTTTTCTAAGTTTGATTAATGATTTGACTTAGGTAAGTTCTAGTTATGTTTCTAGGCTTAAACTGACTAAAACCTCATGATTTAGGGTCTAAACGACGTATCTTAGGGGTTAAATGAAATAGGAAAAGCCCAATAGACCCTTGACTTAATTGTTGTCGGAGTGACCGACGGATTGGAGTGACGGGCCGTAGGTCAATCAACGGTCCGTCGATTGGAGTCATCGGTCGAGTCTGCCCAACAGGACTTCACTAAAATGAGCATAACTTTTCACTTGGAGATTAGATTTTAGCAAACTCAGCGGCGTTGGAAAGAGGATTCAATTATCTATCATATCATAGGTCATTGGACACATAATTCCTTTTGTGCTAAAAGTTATGACCATCTGAAGTTGACCCACTCAACAATTTTTATCTAACTCGCTATTGACCCTAACCTACGGTCAGACCGACGGACCGTGCATCGAATGATGGTTCATTCTGGTTAGCTGTCAATCAGGACTGAATCTGGGGTTTAGGGGCATCGATCCACGGACACGAACCACGGTCCGTGACCTGACTTACGGATCGTAGGTCCGGCCGTGGGTTAACACTTGGCCGAATTTCTGGGGAAGGTTGCTGACACGAACCACGGACCTGCAGGATGGACCATGGGTCCTCCTACGATCCGTGGATGGTGCCCGTGAGTGCCACCTGCAACACCAGAAATCTACAATCTGGTCTATTTTTGGATACGGGGTGTTATATTATCTCCCCCTTGGGACCATTCGTTCTCGAATGAAGACTAAACTAGATGAAATGGAGGGAGAGGGCTGCAATCCCTACCACTAAACACTGAGAACTGAATTTTTGATTGAACTGAGTTCCAAGAACATGCAAATACGCTGAAAATGCAAGTACTACCTGAAGGAACACGATTCTAAGACTGAATTTATGCGTGAATGACTGAAAAACTGAAGAGGAAATATTACCTCAAGCTGGAATGGAATCGGAAGGAAAGAGGTAAGGATACTTAGACTTCATGGCTGCTTCTGCTTCCCAAGTAGCTCCCTCTACGCACTGACTCCTTCACAAAACCTTGACTGAAGCAACTTTTCCTTTCTTAACCTTCTAACCTGACGATCGAGAATCTCAACTGGTACATCCTCATACGAGAGACTATCTTTCATGGCCACACTCTCTAATGGCACTGTGGATGCTGGATCACCTACACACTTTTTCAAAAGAGAAATGTGAAAGACTGGATGCACTACTTCTAAGTCTGGTGGAAACTCTAACTCATAAGCCACTTTACCAATCCTTTTCAAGATTCGGTAAGGGCCTACATATCTGGGACTGAACTTTCCTTTCTTGCCAAATCTCATCACCCCCTTCATAGGTGACACTTTCAGGAAAATCCAATCATCAACTTGGAACTCTAGTTCCCTTCTTCTCACATCTACATAAGGCTTCTGGCGACTCTGAGCAGTCTTAAGTCTATCTTTAATAAGTTGCACTTTCTCCATAGCTTCATAAACCAAATCTGGCCCAATCAAGGCTACTTCACCTACTCATCCCCTAAGGAACACATAATCAACCCTGGTAGCGAAGCACACCATCTCCCCCTTGGGAGAAAACCTCAACTCTCTGTTGGTGGACTGCACCCTTGAGTTCAAGCAAGATTGGATCACTGTCTTGCTTTTTCTTACCCTCTACTACCAAAGAAGATTCTGCCCCATTCTGAACCGTTACACCACCATCTGATATGCTCATAAGACAAACTCCTAGGCGAGCAAGTCTGTGAACATCCTTTGCTAGCTCTTTTCTTTCTTCCTTAACATGTGCTACACTACCCATAGATAATCTGCTAAGAGCATCTGCTACTACATTTGCCTTACCCGGATGGTAATGCACGCTCATATCATAATCTTTGAGGAACTTAAGCCACCTTCTCTAGCCAAGATTCAACTCTTTCTGGGTGAATTCATACTGGAGACTCTTATGGTCAGTGAACACATCTACATGAACACCATACAAGTAGTGTCTTCAAATTTTGAGTGCAAACACCATTGCTGCAAGCTCGAGGTCATGAGTTAGATAATTCTTCTCATGTACCTTAAGTTTTCTAGAAGCATAAGCTATAACCTTACCTCGCTGCATCAACATACAACTTAGGCCGACTCTGGATGCATCACAATAGATCACATAACCATATGAACCCTTTGGTAGAGTAAAGACAGGAGCTGTAGTCAACCTAGTTTTTAGTTCTGCAAAGCTTTTCTCACAATCATCTGACCATCGAAACTTGACTATCTTCTGAGTCAACCTAGTCAATGGTGAGGCTATGGATGAAAATCCTTCCATGAACCTTCTGTAATAACCTGCTAGACCCAAAAAACTTCTGATATCTGTAGCAGAGGTAGGTCTGAGCCATTGTTTCACTACTTCTATCTTCTGGGAATCTACTCGAATTCCTTCACTAGACACAATATGCCTAAGGAAGGCAAATGATTGTAACCAAAACTCACACTTGTTAAATTTTGCAAATAACTGGCGATCTTTGATAGTTTGCAGAACAACCCTCAAATGACTCGCATGTTCTTCCTCATTCTTAGAGTAAATGAGGATATCATCAATAAAGACGATAACGAACAAGTCTAAGTTCTGCTTGAACACTTTGTTCATCAAATCTGTGAAAACTGCAGGAGCATTGGTTAGTCCAAATGACATAACTATAAATTTGTAATGACCATACCGAGTTTTGAAGGCTGTCTTCGAAATGTCACTATCTCTGACTCTAAGCTGATGATAACCTAATCTGGGGTCTATTTTTGAGAAATGACTAGCACCTTGAAGTTGGTCAAACAAGTCATCAATCCTGGGGATGGGATACTTATTCTTGATTGTGACTTTGTTCAACTGCATATAGTCAATACACATTCTGAGAGAACCATCTTTCTTCTTTACGAACAACACTGGTGCACCCCATGGCGAAATACTAAGTCTGATGAAGCCTTTATCTAGAAGATCTTTCAACTGCTCTTTCAATTCCTTAAGCTTAGCTGGAGCCATTTTGTAAGGATGAATAGAGATAGGCTGGGTATCTGGAAGTAGATTAATTCCAAAGTCAATTTCCCTTTCGAAAGGAACTCCGAGAAGATCTTCTGGAAACTCATTAACCACAGGAACTGACTTAAGAGTTGGGGTTTCAGAGCTTGAATCCTTAACCCGAACTAGATGATAGAGATAACCCTTAGAGATCATCTTTCTTGCCTTAAGGTAAGAAATGAATTGACCCATAGGCGCTAAGCTACTACCCTTCCATTCTAAGATTGGTTTGTCTGGAAACTGAAAACAAACAATCCTAGTTCTACAATCGACTGAGGCATAACAGGAATGTAACCAATCCATGCCTAGAATGACATCGAATTCTACCATTTCTAACTCTACAAAATCTGCTGAGGTGACTTTCTGAGAGACTGTGACAGGGCAATTTCTGTATACCCGTCTAGCTATAATTGAGTCACTGACTGGAGTAGAGATTGAGAAGGATTCTGAAAGAGTTTCTGGACTGACATTTAAGATTACTGCTATATAGGGAGTCATAAAATATAAAATAGTCCCTGAATCTTTCCACTGAGTGTACCATATGTGAGCCACATCCTTAAGCTAGTAGGATGCCAACTCAATCCTACCATTATCAGTTACTTGCATCACTCCAAATATTTTCTTAACCTTATCAATGAAGTTTTGTGGGTCTTCACTAACTTGTAACCCTAAAAACTCAGGCGGATTCATCCTAACAAAATCTCAAACTCTAGCTGCCACTGATCCATCATTTCTATTAGTAGGAGCTGGAACCTGTTGATTGTTCTTGTTGGTCATATCTGAGCCAAAATCTGAATGGCATTCCTGAATTCTGCATTAGAAACTTCCTGATCTGGGATTGGAGGAGCTGCGTTTGCATTCCTGGCATTCGCATTCTTGGTGTAAGCTCTACGATGAGGCATGATCTTAAGCTCATAATGACAAATTAGAAAGGGGATCATACCAACGCACGATAAGAATAACAAAGAGAGTGAAGTTTTCCTAAAACACCTCGTAGCCTCCTTCTCATTAGATGTGGCGCACTTCACACCCATGAAAAGGACTCTACTTAGTGCGACTTTTCAGACATCCTAGGACACTTAAACCTAAAGCTTTGATACCGAGTTTGTCACGCCCCGAGCTACCTCCGAGACGTAGACACGGGACCTAGGATCACAAGTGATCCCAAGCTAACCCTGCTGGCATGATCATGAGCATACTAAATAAAATAAACTTATACAGAAGCTAAATCATAAAAAAAATAAAAAAAATGGGGAATACCCATATACTATAACTAAGATATATGAAAACTGATGAGTTTAATACAAGGAAGATATTAACTTAATACTAAGCTGAATCTATCTATGTCTGAAATAAGCCTCTAAACTGACTAGAAGTGTTGGGACATGCCCCAGCTAAGTCTAGAAAATTTGAAACTACAAGACTGAAAAATGAAAGATGACATGACTATTGTCCTGGAAGAATAAGGACTCAGCACTGATGCTGCTGAACTGGAGATCGGGAACCGATCTAAGCATGATCTGAATGCTGAGAACCTGATCCTACATCATGAGAAGATGTAGCGTACGTATGCATCAGTACTTGAAAGGTACTAAGCATGTGATGAAATGACCAAATTTATTACATGCTGAGACTGAATACTGACTGTACTGAAATATGGTCAATGCTATAGAGTCTGACTGAACTGTGGAAGATACTAATAACTGACATAAAACTACATGAGCTAAATGTGAAGTCCGATGTATACGCCCTATCGAGAGTACCCAATATACCCTGCCAGAGGTATAGATGCATGCTGGTGTGATCACTAAACTGATGTTGCCCACAAAGGGGACTTACACCTACGTGGCTCATAGTTCTGGGACTATATGGGTACGCTGAACCTTAGTCCAACTTGGTATTATGCTACTTCCAATGAATTAAGTGGTTGACTTGTTATGACTGAAGTTCTGTAAATACTGGATAGCTCAAAACTGAACATGCAAACTGAGAATGCAATAATTAATCTGATAATCATGCATTAATAACTGAATAACTAAGATATCTGACCTAGCATATGTAATTCAAGAATTAAAGAAATACATAGCTAGGATTCTGAAATTAATACAATAAACTGAGAAATAACATGATAATCTGATTTGGAACATTTAAATAACTAATTCCTAATGATCTGTTGAAATTCTAGAAACCCTAAGTCTGCTCATAATCATGGAATCAAGAATCTGACTGAATTCTAGGGACCTAATGGGCGAAAAGAACCCACTAGTAAAATCCCACATACCTGGTGACGAATTCCACGGAGAAATCTTTCAATTTCGGGGTTGGAACTGATGAAACCTTGCTGCATTCTTGAACTAGGGTTCTGGACTTCTCTTTTCCTTTTAGCGTTCTAATTTTTCTAAGTTTGATTAATGATTTGACTTAGTTAAGTTCTAGTTATGTTTCTAGGCTTAAACTGACTAAAACCTCATGATTTAGGATCTAAACGACGTATCTTAGGGGGTTAATGAAATAGGAAAAGGCCAAAAGACCCCTGACTTAATTGTTGTCGGAGTGACCGACGGATTAGACTGACGGGCCGTAGGTCAATCGACGGTTCGTCGATTGGAGTCGTCGGTCGAGTCTGCCCGACAAGGCTTCACTAAAACGAGCATAACTTATCACTTGGAGGTCAGATTTTAGCAAACTTGGTGGCGTTGGAAAGAGGATCAATTATATATCATATCATAGGTCATGGAACACATAATTCCTTTTGTGCTAAAAGTTATGACCATCTGAAGTTGACCCACTCAACAATTTTCATCTTAACTGGCTGCTGACCCTAACCTACGGTCAGACCTACAGACTGTGCATCGAATGATGGTCCGTGCTGGTCCACCATCAATCAGGACTGCAACTAGGCTTTAGGGGCATCGATCCATGGACACGAACCACGGTTCGTGACCTGACCTACGAACCGTAGGTCCGGCCGTGGGTCAACACTTGACCAAATTTCTGGCTGAGTTCTGGGGGAGGTTGCTGACACAAACTACGGACCTGCAGGACAGACCTTGGGTCCTCCTACGGTCCGTGGATGGTGCCCGTTTGTGCCACCTGCAACACCAGAAATCTGCAATCTGGTCTATTTTTGGATACAGGGTGTTACACGAATGAAGTCTCATACCCCTATTCATGCTAAGTAGAACTTATTAAGGAACCATATAACACACCCATGTTCTAATAATGATTCATATTCTTATCATTTAGGGAGATTTTGCCTTAACCGACATATACCATGTGAGCTACATAGAATCCGGTGTTCTACCCCCACACCAAAAAGAGGTGTCCTACTTGCCTAAGTTAGAATGTACATAATAGCTTATAGGTGGATCCACTAGCTATATACCTATGTGGGCACATAGTTATGAGGTAAGGAGATTACTACTAGAAATCTAGACTTTTTAACGTAAAAGGTTTCCATCTCATGAGATAACATACAATGGGAAGCCGGACTTTCTAACGTAAAAGCTTCCATCTCACTTTCATACCCTCGCGGTGCTAAGCATAATTTCCTTTAAAAGTCATATTAAGTCTTAACTTAAGTTAATTCATGGTCATAAGAGAATGCACTAAGCACTCAAACCAAAATATCATAATAGCTCATAGATTCATTAAGTGAGAATGTCCTTTCACTTTAGAATCATCAACATGTGAGTAAGCCTTTCACATCGCATTCATAGTGTGTTCATGAGAATGGCCTTTCATACAACACAACAATACTATCATATTCATAACATATCATACATAATAAAATGTAAGGGTATGGAGAAAACTACATTTCAACAATACCACAATCACACAATAATCATAAGATCTTCACCTTCTAAGTGAATCATAAGTAACACCTTAGTCACATCATAGTCATATTCATGCATGTGTGTGTGTGATTGTCCTTCCAATGGCACAAGAACAACATTATCATAATAGACACTTTTTCCTCAAAGTATTCATAAGACATGCACATAATATCATAATCATACATACACCTCATATCTTGCATGTTAAGTCAATATATCTAGCATTCATCAAATGAGACATATATATAGTCATAACTCAAGTACAACATTCATCCCATGCATACACTCATATACTCATATTAGAGGTCTTGTAGAGGAAGTCTTCTCACAATAGGGCAATAGACAATTCAACATACATAATGACTTCTTTCTTAGAGCCTTAACACCCTTAGTTTATTAATTTTAGCTCTTTACCCTCAAGCCCTAAGAGTCATCTTCATATTTCAAGACTTACTCTCAAGCCATGCCTCACATGATCACCAAGTATACCTAATTCTCAAGGTAATCTAACCACATGCCTCGTTCTTGATCAATTATAGGAATATAGGAACATATAAACTCAATCCCAACACTACATAAACATGATCATTCATATAGGTCATGATCAAGTCAATTCATGTCTAGAAGTTTTACCCTAAATCAATTCAAGTCGAGGTGATCTAATCTAAGGCATTACATGAAGAAGTTCATCAATCTTAGAAGGTCACATCTAAACCCTCAATTAGCCTCTTTCATGACATAACCCTAGACTATATTAATTTCATCATAGGATCTTAGGTTAATCAAGGATACATGTTTTATTATACTAGAATTATGTAATTACACCAAGAACAACCATTAATCACATAATTAGGTCAGTGTTCAACAATTTCCTCATCAAGAAGTCAATTTAGTAAAGACGGAAAAATCATGGATCCAAAGGGAATTCTCATTGAAACTCCATCAATACAATGATAATTCATCATAAAAAACCACAATAAATCATAATCAAATAATTGAAATCGTTTTGGAAGAAGACCCATGACATAGATTGAACCCTAGGTGTTTGGGGTAAATTGGAGACTTGAAAACATATTTTGAGAGGGCTCTTTGAATGGAACTTAGACAAGGATGAAAACTACCATACCTTAGGTGTAGGATCCCACCAAATTCATATTGAAAAGCTCCCATATTCAAGCCCTAGTTGATCTCTTTCTTGGTCTTCAATGGAGTTATAGAGAAAAGATTTTCGGAGGGAAGAGAAGTTGGGTTTTGATTTGGGGTCTTGGGATATAATGAATTAATGACTTAGTTTAGGGTATTATTAGCTTATATAGGTGATTAATTAACTAACTAAGCGACCTCCCTTAACCCCTAATTAACTACCTAATTCATTCCCAAATACCTAACTAAAACTAAATTACTTAAAACTGGCAGCACCTACTCCCCTCCACCTACCGACCGTAGGTGGAGCTACTGGACGTCAATCACCTCCATGGTTTGCACCTGAGGCTTAGGTTTGCAGGCTTGGTGCAGGCCTTGACCTACGCCCATGACCTACGAGGCGTGGTCTGATCTACTGGCCGTTGATGGCCATCCGTAGGTCCACTATATTTTGACAGTTTTAGGGACTACTTTGGGGTCCTCCTCAAGGACCCCTTGGGTGGACCTTGGGGAATCGTACCCGAACCTTTAACCCCTAAAACCCCTGTTACAAGTACGGGAATCATTTTTACAAGTTTTAACCCTCATACGACACTCGAAAACTCTTACCAAAGGCTGTAGAACTCACTAGTTCAACTTACTAAATCACAGGGTGTTACACCTTGACCTGACATTTGTGAAATTCACAAGAAACTTAAATAACACCTTAAAAGGATAAATGTAGCTTGGAATCTCTGAAAATTCAACCAATACCTCACTTAGGCTTAAAATTATCCCTCAAATTCAATGGAACTTTCAAAATTCCGATTCGAGTATCTGAACCCTACATGTTAACCAAAGTCGATCCAAAGTGTAAAATTTTACAAATTTCTAACTTAGAACCCCTAATCCTCAAACAGACTTTGAATTTGATACCGACAACTCTCACTGACTAATTTCCACATTCCAGAATTGATGGGATCAACAGAATTTCATTCTGACACTAGAAACTCCAAAAGAGAATGAAAATCACTTTAAAGCAATTTTAGCCTTTCAAAATCAAAACTTACAATTTTTTTTGAACTTTTTACTCAAAGTTTGAAAACAACTTTCAAAACTCAATCATAAATGACTCGGGGTAAAAATTGAGAGGTGTAAAATGGTAATTTTATAAAATTTTCTAAAAATGACCGAATGGTTCACTACAATATACCCTTATGATGTCAAGCTCTACAGCTACAAGTGCACCTAATAATGTTGACACAGTGTGTAAATCCTTTGCCTACAACCACAAAACCCCTTTCTCCATTTTAGGATAAGATACACTGCATTGTCTTATTAATGTTTTCTTATAAAATCTTCAAAGCCATGAGATAAATATTAGTGACCCATGTCTTTGGGTCTTCAAGAACTCTTTTAATTGACCAATTCTTTTCATCATTTTTGTCTTAATATCTTCTAGCATTATAATGGTTGTCTTGTATGTTGCAGACAATATCCATGAATTAAAGCTTCCTGCCATATTGTTATCAACAAAATCTTATTTGCATGCTATGTCTTTTGAAGTACCTTTTGCTCCATATTTTAAAACTGTGGTACAATAGACCATCCAAATACTCCCTTCCCAATTTCTTCATAAACTTTATATAGTACCTCAACTCAACTTCAAATATAGATTTTGCAATCTTCTAGAAATGATTTCTTCTCTATATTCCCTCCAAGTTTTGAACCAGTTTGCAAGGACATCTCTGATACACATTTTGTGTTCAACAAGTGGTAATAAATCTGACATTGCAGTTTTCAGTCCATATTAAAGAAATAAAATAAACATATAAAAAAGTAAATGTGAATCAAATAAATACAGAGAAGATGAATGTGAATCAATAATCAGGGACATACCTTTTGCATATAAGTAATTAGGGTAAATTAATGTCTTTCTACAAGATCAAGGTCATTCTTCAATAGAGTCAAAAACCATCTCCAAGTAAATTTATTTTCAACTTCAACTACTCCCTAAGCAATGGGCAATATCTAGCTATTTCCATCTTTACAAACTGCCACCAATAGCAGATCTTTGCATACTCCTTAGAGCAAACACCCATCCAGGCCAATGCATCTCTAAGTACCTCCAATAAATGCTTTCTTCAAATGATGAAAGCACACATAAAATTCTTCAAATATTTTATGACTAGTTTCAACTGTTTCTCCAACTTTAACAATTCAAGTGTTACCTGAATTTGATCATAAAATCTCAACTTTGTAATAAAAAAAATCCTACCATACTCAAAAATATGATCAGACATAATCTCTTGTAATACTCTAGTTCTAGCTCTTCTCACAATTGTCTTTCCAACATGGATATCCAATTTCTTCTAATAAGCTTTTGTAACTTGACAATTTTGATGTTTGGGTGCTTAGTTATTCTATCCTTGTATCCGTTGGCTAGAAATTTTGAATTGCACAAATAGTTGAAAGTTGAAGTCACACAAATATGGACAAGGTTGTAGTTTTGAACCAAAAAATCTGTAGTTTGGCTATTCAAACTTACAACCAATAACCAAGGATAACTCTCTTTGAAACATCTTACTCTAACTCTTTCAGGCTCATTCACATAATTTTCAATTTGAATTTTTTGCTTTAACTGCATTTTTGGTTACTGCTTCCCTAAATTCTCTTACATGCAAACACCAAACTAATTCCTAAACAACCTTCTCAAAAGTTGGATAAAAAACAACTCTGTTTTTTTCTTCTTTCTAACAGATTTATTCACAACTTGATGAACCTCCTCACCATATCCCAACTTGTTTCTTCCTCTAATTCAAAACTAGGAACTTCATCACTTGGATAGTAAGGTTCATCACCCCCTAACTTACATAATAAGCTATCCTTACTACCAACATTTGTCTCATCATATCCTATATCTAGCCTATTTTCACCAGTATGAATTTGATTAGTAGTTGTGCCTCTAGTTCTCCTGTTTGACATATTGAAATGCCTTCTTGAAGCCTTAAAATTCCTATAATCTTCATGAAGATCACTATCTAAACTCTCTTCATTGCTATCCATTTCATAATCATTATCTAATTCATCATTTGGTTCATCATCTAATTCTTCTATACTTAGATCCTAATTGATGGTCAGGAACATGAGTTGAAGGCTGGTATAGGGGTTGGAAGTTTCAGCAGGAGGATTAGAAGGTTGACAAGAAGTGTTGAAAGGTTCAACAAGAGGATTAGAAGGCTAAAATGAAGTGTTGGAAGGTTCCACAAGAGGATTAGAAGGCTTAAATAAAGGGTTGAAAGGTTTAGACAGATGAGCATAAGGTTTAGTTTGAGGACTATAATGCTCAATAGGAGGATTTGAAGATTTAAAATTAGGGTTAGAAGACTCAACTTCATTAAAAGTGGTAAAATATTCCTTACCTACCCCACCTACACCATTTAAAGGCACACCATTGTTCATCACATGGGGGACATAATCCAAAGCCAATGCAACTCATTGACCTTATGACAAATATAAACATCCATTCTTTCCCCATTTTAAACATAATGGAAATGTCATGACCCAAAGTGTATCCTAAGGGTAACATGGCTTATAGGACCCAAAAGGCCCTACATAAGTCACTTAACATACATATCATAAAAGAGTCTGACAAAAGCATAAGTCTAATATAAGTCTTAATAAACCAACATAAGTCTCAATAAGCCATTTATTACATCATATGGAAAGTGATTGAGACGTAACCCATACATCACATACAAAGTCTGAAAACTAAAATGAAATAAAGCTATAAAAGTGTCTCAGTCCTTGGAACATGAGGACTTACCAATCCTTGAGCGCTAAAATATTAACTAGTCACGAGTGTTAGAGGTAGGAGCATTTGACCATATATTAGTGAAACAATGTAGGCACAAGTATTCATTAGTACATTTAATGTACTAAGTATGATAGCAATGCAAAAGATTTATGAAATCATGCTAAAAAGGACTTTACATGACATGCAATAACCAAAATAAATCATAAGATAAAGGTAAAAATAACATAAGTCACAATCATGGTCAATTCAAGCTAAACATCTTTGAAACACTTGTGAGATACTTTCATAAAGTAACCTTAATTCATTATTGTGGGAAGTTTGCCATATATCCGACATAGATCATGTGAGCTATAACATGGAATCTTGTGTTTATTCAATACTAAAAAAGATATGTCCGTACTTGACAAGGTAAGAACCATGAGGTGAGCTAAAATAGATCCACTAACTAATGTCTATATGGGACAATCAACCTATGGTGACACATAGTTTACGGGATATGGGTAATTGTTGCTAGTCCACTCAATACTAAGTACAACATCCCATGGAATAATCTTTAATCATATTCTTTTCATCATCCATGGAAAGACACAATTAAGCAACCAATCCAAGCTAAAGTCATATTATCATCCATGGAAAGGTATAACTGAGCAACCAATCCAAGCTAGAGATCATTTAGAATAACTCATTAATCTTGTTTCAATTTAGGTGAGAAAACCTTTCAACCTTATAAATCCTTTATGTGAGAAATCCTTTTAGAACAACATTGATACTTTACTCTCAAATCATCCTCAAACCATTTACATCAACTTCATCAAAATATGCATATCTTCATAATTTCATCTTTCATAGTTCATAAGTTTCATCATGAGTTCGTAGTCTAAAAATTATGGATCAATCATGAGTTCATATTAATTCAACTTAAATTCATGTAATTACTTCAATTCATACACAAAAAGATAGAAAACAATCAATTGAATCATAATTGAAAAGAACCCATGAAGATTGAATAAAACCTTAAATTTGATTTGAGAATCTAACTTGTAAAACTTCAAGATTTTACCTATGGAGGGAAAGGACTCCATAGGTGAATAATCAATGGCCACAAGGTGATTGGAGTTCTTGAAGCCAAACCTAGCCTTTTCCTTCCTTAGCTCTTCAGAGGATTTTGGGGGTGATCTTGGAGGGAATTTAGGAATCTAAGAGAATGATTTAGAATGGGTAGTTTTAGGACTTAAAAGACTTATATAGGGCCTGAAATAGAGGCTAAAATGATATGGTTTTGGTATTAAACACCTAGGTAAAATACCCAAAAACCTCTTAAAATAATTGCCAACCCCTTTCTATGGTTTGGATTGACGGACCGTAGTCCTGGTCAACCGTAGAAAAGTTTAGAAACCATTTAACTTGGACCAATTTTTGAAGGAACCTGTCTACGGCTCGTTGGTCTTCTTACAGTCCGTAGACACCAACCATAGAAACCAACTTAACCCTTAAAATTTCATCAAGTCTGGGACCTACCTACACGATCAATCTACGACTCGTACCACTACTAAAAAAATAATGAATACCGACCTACAAATACCGACCTAAAATCAACATCCCAGCTTAGGTTGGAAAAAGCTTGGTCGCTATTCAATACCGACCTCTGGAGGTCGGTATTTACTGATCTCTCGAGGTCAGTTTTTATTTTATATCGAAATATTTATTTTTTAAAATTCCGACCTTTGGAGGTCGGTATTTTTATTTTTGCATTTTGAGATTCTGACCTTCGGAGGTCAGTATTTTAATTTTTGTAATGTTGAAATTCTGACCTTCGGAGGTCGGTATTTTTATTTTAGTAATGTTGAAATTCTGACCTCCGGAGGTCGGTATTTTTATTTTTGTAATGTTGAAATTCCAACTTCCGAAGGTCGGTATTTTTATTTTTGTATTTTTTAAAATTTTGACCTCCAGAGATCGATATTTTTATTTTTGTAATGTTGAAATTTCGACCTCCGAAGTTCGGTATTTTTATTTTTTGTATTTTTGAAATTTTGACCTCCGGAGGTCAGTATTTTTATTTTTGTAATGTTGAAATTCCGACCTCCGGAGGTCGGTATTTTTATTTTTGTATTTTTGAAATTTTGACCTCCGGAGGTCGGTATTTTTATTTTTGTATTTTTAAAATTCTGACCTCCGGAGGTCGGTATTTTTATTTTTTAGTTTTGGAATTCTGACCTCCGAAGATCGATATTTTTATTTTTTATTTTTGAAATTCCGACCTCCAGAGGTCGGTTTTCTGCTACAAAACTGGCAGCAAATTGCTGCAATTTTTAGTTGCCCACCTGCATATTTATACCAAAACTATCCAAAGCCAAATAAACTTCATACAACCAAAACAACACAATATTTTCAACATATACATTAAACTATTTCAAAATAAACTTCATCCAACTTCAAAATAAAATAAAATACGATCAAATTAAACAATTCAAAAAATATAGAAGTCTAAAATGTTAAATAGATATAACTACTCCTCATCACCCTCCTGATCAGATCAATCATTGCTGGCCGGACATGGAGGAAGATTATTTCCTGATTTAAAAAGAAAAGTTAGTTGGGCCTGAAACACTGTATACCTCTTGTTCTCTACCTCCTTTGCTGCCGCAATCTCCTCCTCTCTCTTCTTCTCTCTTGAAGTTAAAAAATCATCAAGTGTCTTTGCATGATTTATAAATCTAGTGACACCTTCTGCGAATTCTGGAATCATAACCGCTCGACCAGGATTGTTTCTATTATACATCCAACTACGATCAGGATCCATCTACACAAACAATAATGATAATTTTAATTAACTTTAACTACATTAGTTTTGACTTAATTCCAACAACTAAATTCACTAACTAACCCACATTATTTATTTTAACTTATTTAAACAACTTAAAAACTTTTTAACGTTAACTAGTTTAGTTTTGACTTAATTTCAACAACTAAATTCACTAACTAACCCACATTATTTATTTTAACTTATTTAAACAACTTAACAACTTTTTAACGTTAACTAGTTTAGTTTTGACTTAATTCCAACAACTAAGTTCACTAACTAACACACATTATTTATTTTAACTTATTTAAACAACTTAACAACTTTTTAACTTTAACTAGTTTAGTTTTGACTTAATTCCAACAACTAAATTCACTAACTAACCCACATTATTTATTTTAAGTTATGTAAACAACTTAACAACTTTTTAACGTTAACTAGTTTAGTTTTGACTTAATTCCAACAACTAAATTCACTAACTAAACCACATTATTTATTTTAACTTATTTAAACAACTTAACAACTTTTTAACTTTAACTACAATAGTTTTGACTTAATTCCAACAATAAAATCCACTAACTAAACGACATTATTTATTTTAACTTATTTAAACAACTTAACAACTTTTTAACTTTAACTATAATAGTTTTTGACTTAATTCCAACAACTAAATTCACTAACTAAACCACATTATTTATTTTAACTTATTTAAACAACATAACAACTTTTTAACTTTACCCAGTTTAGTTTTGACTTAATTCCACCAACTAAATCCACCAACTAAATCAATTTTATCATCTACAGGATCAAATAGTGTTGATACTTATACTTAACAATATATTATTTCTAAATTTAAAGCTAAGTGTCAACACTAGATGGACACAAATCGATCTTGCAAGAAAATCAATTTTGTCATCAATAGGATCAACTAGTGTTGGTACTTATGCTTAACAAACACATTATTCCTAAATTAAAGCTTAATATCAACACTAGATGGATACAAATCGATTTTGCAAGAAAATCAATTTTGTCATCAATAGGATCAACTAGTGTTGGTACTTATGCTCAACAAATATATTATTTCTAAATTTAAAGCTAAGTGTCAACACTAGATGGACACAAATCGATCTTCCAAGAAAATCAATTTTGTCATCAATAGGATCAACAAGTGTTGATACTTATGCTTAACAAATATACTATTTCTAAATTTAAAGCTAAGTGTCAACACTAGATGGACACAAATCGATCTTGCAAGAAAATCAATTTTGTTATCAATATGATCAACTAGTGTTGGTACTTATGCTCAACAAATATATTATTTCTAAATTTAAAGCTAAGTGTCAACACTAGATGGACAGAAATCGATCTTGCAAGAAAAACAATTTCTAAGTTTCATTTCAAATTCTAAGTTCAAGTTCAAGTTCAAGTTCTAATTTCAAGTTCAAGTTCTAAGTTCAAGTTCAAGTTCTAACTTCATGTTCAAGTTCTAAATTCAAGTTCAAGTTCTAATTTCAAGTTCAAGTTCAAAGTTCAAGCTCAAGTTCTAAGTTCTAAGTTCTAAGTTCAAGTTCTAAGATCAAGTTCTAAATTCAAGTTCAAGTTATAATTTCAAGTTCAAGTTCAAGTTCTAAGTTCAAGTTCAATTTCTAAGTTCAAGTTCATGTTCAAGTTCTAAGTTAAAGTTCAAATTCGAAGTTCAAGTTCAAGTTCTAAGTTCAAATTCTAATTTCAACTTCAAATTCTAAGTTTAACTTCAAGTTCTAATTTCAAGTTCAAGTTCTAAGTTCAAGTTCAAG
Organism: Solanum commersonii; assembly: GCA_029007595.1. Lineage (NCBI taxonomy): Eukaryota > Viridiplantae > Streptophyta > Magnoliopsida > Solanales > Solanaceae > Solanum > Solanum commersonii. Next base: position 268,182 of record JAJTWQ010000236.1, on the reverse strand, counting down.
TTCAAGTTCAAGTTCTAAGTTCAAGTTCAAGTTCAAGTTCAAGTTCTAAGTTCAAGTTCAAGTTCTAATTTCAAGTTCAAGTTCTAAGTTCAAGTTCAAATTCTAATTTCAAGTTCAAATTCTAAGTTTAACTTCAAATTCTAAGTTCAAGTTCAAGTTCTAAGTTCAAGTTCAAGTTCTAATTTCAAGTTCAAGTTCTAAGTTCAAGTTCAAATTCAAAGTTCAAGTTCAAGTTCAAGTTCTAAGTTCAAGTTCAAGTTCTAAGTTTAACTTCAAATTCTAAGTTCAAGTTCAAGTTCTAAGTTCAAATTCAAGTTCTAATTTCAAGTTCAAGTTCCAAGTTCACGTTCAAGTTCTAAGTTCAAGTTCAAGTTCAAGTTCTAAGTTCAAATTCTAATTTCAAGTTCAATTCTAAGTTTAACTTCAAATTCTAAGTTCAAGTTCTAATTTCAAGTTCAAGTTCTAAGTTCAAGTTCAAGTTCTAAGTTCAAGTTCTAAGTTCAAGTTCTAATTCTAAGTTTAACTTCAAATTCTAAGTTCAAGTTTTACTTTCAAGTTCAAGTTTAAGTTCTAAGTTCAAGTTCAAGTTCTGAATTCATGTTCAAGTTCTAATTTCAAGTTCAAGTTCTAATTTCAAGTTCAAATTCTAAGTTCAAGTTCAAGTTCTAAGTTCAAATTCAAGTTCAAGTTCTAAGTTCAAGTTCAAGTTCAAGTTCTAAGTTCAAGTTCAAATTCTAAGTTCAAGTTCAAGTTCTAAGTTTAACTTCAAATTCTAAGTTCAAGATCAAGTTCTAATTTCAAGTTCAAGATCTAAGTTCACATTCAAATTCTAATTTCAACTTCAAATTCTAATTAAGTTCATGACATTCAAACATTCATCATCTAAACTCATGACATTCAAACATTCATCTTCTACTCATAACACTTCAATTACTAATTTCTAACTTCAAATTAACACTTTACTAACTAGTCCTAAATCAAATCCAAAAAAATCCCAATTCAACCTCAAATTACATATTCTCAAGTTTGAACTAGTCCTAAAATATAAAAATGCTAATTCTTCACTAACTAACAATGGCCAATTTAAAAATGCCTAATTTCTTTTTTTAAAAAACCTTAAAATAAAAATCTTCAATTATCTATACCTAACTAAGAATAATCAAATCGAATTAACAATTGAATAACACAACCAACAAACAAAAACAATAATATACTAACAAACAATCAATTATAATTACTAGAATTAAAGCTAAGTATTAATACTAGATGGACACATACACATTATTCAAAACAATTGTACTTGAACTTGAGAAATTTAGAAGCACCAACATTATCTCCAACTTTGATGAAAGAAGCAATATAGTCCTGTATCAACTTTTTTACATGTTGAGCTTCCTCAGTTGCCTAGCACGAAAAATTCTTAAATTAGTTAAATATAAACCTCATATCCAAGAATATTAGTTATATATATATATATATATTCAAGTTTTAATAAGTTCAAGTTTCAATTCAAGTTCATAACTAATTTCTAAACTTAATTAGTTATATATTCAAGCTAATTAGTTCCAAGTTCAAGTTCTAATTTCAAGTTCATAATCCTAATTAAATTCAAGTTATAGTAAATTCAAGTTATAATTAATTATAAGTTCTAATTAAGTTGTAATTTAAATCCCTAAAATTCTAAATTCAAACTAGCTAGCTAGCTAGCTAGTGTCCCAACTTCAAACTATTAATTAGTCCTAAAATATCAAATATAATTCAAATTATTAGTCCTAAATTCCAAATTCAAACTAGCCTTAAAATCACAAATTGAAAGTACTCCTAGAATTCAAAAATCAAACTATAGTGCTAAAATCCTAAATTCAAACTATTAGTAGTCCTAAAATCTCAATAATAATTCAAACTAGTCCTAAATTCAAAATTCAAACTAGTCTTAAAATCACAAATTCAAACTAGCCCTAAATCCCAAAATCTAACTAGTGCTAAAATCCTAAATTAAAATTAGCTAGCTATTCCTAATCCCAAATTCAAACTATTAGTCCTAAAATCTCTATAATAATTCAAACTAACTCAAATAATACCCAAATTTGAAACAACTCCTTAAATACCCTAATTCAATCTAATCTTACAATTCCAAAATCAAACTAATTAACTCAAGAAATACCGAATTTCAAACAAATCCTAAGATACCCTAATTCAAATTAACCCTGACATTAAAATTTTCAATTCACAATCAACAAACACAAACTAACAATCAAATAATCCCTAATTCAAACTAACAATCAAAAACCCTAAATCATTCACTTACTAACTAACAATCAATCAAACTAAGTATATTAGTACTCTAATTTTGAGATACTTCAACTAAATAGAAACAAAAGTAATCTTTTATGGAGGTTCTAAAAATTCACCTTGAGTAAGAAGGTCGGGGATGGTGGCGCGAATTGAGAAAACTGATATGGAGGCGGTGCCGGTCGGGATGGAGGCGGCGCGACCTTCCTCTGCAGCTGCGCGCGACCTCCTCTGCTGCTGCGATGGTGGCGTCGGTCGGGGATGGTGGGTCGCAGGTCGGGGATGGGTGGGGGTGGGGAGTAAGACTTCACTTAGGTTTTGAGACTTTACTTAGAGTGAGACTTGATATTATCATTCTTTTCTTAAAAGAATTGTTTAATTTACCAACCACGTGATGTCGGTATTTTTTAAAATAATTATTTATATTTAAAAATATTTAATAAATACCGACATCGTGAAGTCGATATTATTTAAATAAAATAATAATTTAAATATACCGACTTCTTTAGGTCGGTATTTATTAATTTATTTTAATATAAAATCCGCTCTTGAGGTTGATTTATTAATTAAACATACACACACACACACACATATATGAAATACATTAAATTTAATTTTATTGATCAACAAAAGTTTATCAATATCAAATTTAATATATAAATCTCCTTGAATTGATCATCGGTATTTCTTTAATTTATAATGTATTTCATATCTAAACCCCTAGTATATAAGACTTGATTTGTTAAACTACTCGAGGAGTATATAATTATATATATAAATTTAACTATACATCAACAGAAGTTTAATTTAATAAATTTAATTTATATAACTCCTAATTATATAAATTTAATTTTATTGATCAACAAAAGTTTATCAATATCAAATTTGATATATAAATCTCCTTGAATTGATCATCGATATTTCTTTAATTGATAATGTATTTCATATCTAAACCATTGGTATATAAGACTTGATTTGTTAAACTACTCAAGGAGTATATAATTAATCAACGTATTTTATACTCCGATAAATTATCGTTTACATGTCATCATAATTAGAAGGTGATCACTACACTTAACATCCATTCAATTAGATCGAATGTATATAATAATACTAGCTATCTCGCGCGCATTTCATACTCGAATGGATTATATGTTAGATCTTCACCTCTACATCATGACATCATATATTAAGTTCATGATTAGACGAAGGACTGATAGAATTTGTACATTACTCTAGAAATATAAGTATAATTATCTCCTAATTCATATCAACGTAGTTTCATACTCTAAATATGGATTATAGATTTTTTTTTTTATTCCACGAATTCTAACTTTTTATTTATAGAAGTATACAAAATTGTTACACTTTTTGAACAATTAATTGTAGGTGTAAAATGAAATTTTAGTATTATGCACAATAGCAAAATTATGATTATTAATAGGAATATTTTAAACAAACCGACCTCCGGATGTTGCTTTTAAAGTAATTAGATTTAATAAAAAAAATATCGACATCATGAGGTCGGTATCACATTAAAAAGTAATCATGTTAATTAAATAATATTGACATCGGGAGGTCGGTATTTTATATTAAATTATCTTTTAACTTGTATAAATTACCGTCATTCGGAAGACGATTTATTTAAAGTTAATTGAAAATATTAATATATTACATACTATTTAATTTTACCGACTTCCAGAAGTCAGTATTATAATTTGTTTGTTTTTTATATTACACAAAATCGTCCTCCGGAAGACGATTTAAATAAAATTAAATCAAACTATTTCTCAATTTTGTTTTTTATATTTAATTGAGAAAATAATACCGATATCAAGAGGTCGGTTTTTATTGTAATTCATTTTCTAGGAAAAATTCCAACCTCCTGAGGTCGGAATTTTGTTTTTCCGCTTTATTTTGCATAAAAACCGACTACTTGTTGTCGGTTTTCATATCAACGTAATTTCATAGTATACAAAAATTGTTATAGGTGTAAAATGAACAACAAACCGATCTCCGGATGTCGCTTTTAAAAGTAATAATAAAAATACCGACCTCCGGATGTTGCTTTTAAAAGTAATAGATGAAATAAAAATACCGACCTCCAGATGTCGCATTTAAAAGTAATAGATGAAATAAAAATACCGACCTCCGGATGTTGCTTTTAAAAGTAATAGATGAAATAAAAATACCGACCTCCGGATGTCACTTTAATTAATAGTAATTAGAAAAAATACCGACCTCATGAGGTCGGTATTTTAATTACATACTATTTAATTTTACCGACATTCGAAAGTCGGTATTATAACCGACATCAAGAAGTCGGGTTTTATGCAAAATAACCAAATTCCGACCTCAGGAGGTTGAAATTTTTCCCAGAAACAAAAGCCGACCTCTTGATGTCGGTATTATTTTCTCAATTAAATATAAAAAATACCAACCTCATGAGGTCGATATTTTATATTAATTTATTTTTTACATACTATTTAATTTTACCAACATACGGAAGTCGGTGTCATTTGTTATTTGTTTAATACTGACATCAAGAGGTCGGTTTTTATTGTAATTCATTTTTTTCCAGGAAAAATTCCGACCTCCAGAGGTCGGTTTTTATTGTAATTCATTTTTTTCTAGGAAAAATTCCGACCTCCAGAGGTCGGAATTTGATTTTCCCGCTTTATTTTGCATAAAAACCGACTACTTGTAAATACTGACCTCCGGAGGTCGGAAATTACCGACCTCCATTTGAGGTCGAAAATTTTTAGGTCAATATTCACTATTTTTTTAGTAGTGTACAAAGGTTGACGGGCCGCTCTGGTCAACCGTCGAATGAGGTAGTGAAACTTGATTTTTCCAAAAATCTACTCTAGGTCTACGATTCCCTTCCGTAGTTTGTAGGTTGAACTCGTAGAACTAGTTTCAAACAAATTTTCTACATTATTCTTTTCCTTTCAACTTTCCAACTTCCCATGTATTACAAGAAATGTCACAAATAACCTTATCACTTTTAACTTTAACTAACAATTCATCAGTTGGAGATGTAACATAAAATGAAAAATCTAATCCTAAGTCCTTATGTAATCTCTCAATTCAAAATAAGACATTCTATTAGTGTCTACCTCCAAGATTTCAGTCACAGACCCACCAAAATAATTAGGTGGGGTACCAAACACAATTTGCCCCCCATGATACCATCTCAAAGTTATAAGAATAAATGACATAGTAACTAATTTCGAAAACACGGTTGCAAACAGATCTCAACAACAATAACAACAAACACAACAAGGAAAATATGCATCATCTGATACAAGCCAACTTCCCAATAATGCACATGAATAATATACACAACAACATCAAGATAACAAAGAAAATACGCATGAATAATATAATAAGATAATAAAGGAACCAACAACTAATCACTAAACAATTCACTACTATATAAAAAAGAACATTTTTTTTTCTAACTACTCACCTGTGAGCCCTCCACTTCTCCGTTCAGACACCACTATTCAACAAATTACAACAACGATGTAACCAATTTTTTTCAACTCTAGTTCCTCAGGGTTTTGATTGGTTGAAGAGAGAGACGAGGATATATCAAATTCCTTAGGGTTATGGGTTAAGGGTTAAAATTTGAGTGGGTTAGGGTAAAACCGGACCTTTGTTAAATGGATTGGAAAAATAATTAATAATGATATTTTAATTGGAGGTGGCACACAAGCGCCTAGTTTGAGATCACAGATGGTGTCAAAAGGGTGTATTTATTGTGCTTTTGGATGGTTTCACGGGGTAATAGAACCCATGAAACTTAAGGTGTCTACTTAAAAAAAAAGTCTAAGTTTGATAGGGTAATTATGTTTTTTTCTCATTATTTCTTGCCTCCTAACATTTCTTTCTATATTTTAGCATCTCCTACTTCCATAATATGATTTTTCTACGTAACTTTGACCACAATCTCAACAAAAAAAAATAAAATACGATCTCAATAAACAGGATGATACATGGTTATTATTCTTCCTATTTCAATTTGTTTGTCTTAGTTACTATTTGACTTAGGGGTGTCAAATGGGTGGCCTCGGTAAAAATTGAAGATGATAGAATGAGTTGAAATAAAAATTGGGTTGGATCTTGACTGCCCGAGTTTACTTTGGGCTCAAATGGGCTAAATGTCGAGTTGGGTCATAACCCACTCAATTTGATCCATTTAATCTCAATAATTTTAACATATTATTATTTAATTTTTATAACCAAAATTTTAATTTTAACTGAAGAAAATTTAATCGACTTCTTTATTAAAAGAAATATCCTTACCTACACTCACTCTTCCAAGACTTTTTCTCGTAGGTCAGTCTATTCAACTTTTTCTTGCAAATCCTCTCTTTTCCGCTTATGACTATGATTGGGTCTTGCACTGGTAGAACCTGGTGAATCAGGTCTACTGCTTTTCCTTCCTTCCCGAGCCTTATATTATATAAGATATTCAATTTGTGAAGTTGATTGTGTGACTTATTAGGTTGATTTCATAAGTGAGCTAAATTGAATAGATAGTGAGAAAAGCTTTTTTGTGATTCAAGTAGCTAGTAAGCAAAATGCTATAAATTGATATATAAATACTAAAAGATATGAAATAGATAGCAATTCATACATTCAATATAGGAACATACATTACATCAATGTAAATAAAGAATCTTAAAATGAGTTGAAATTGGAGATTAAATTGGGCTCAATTGAGGATCCTTTTAAAATGGGTTAAGACTTGAATGAGTTGAGATTAAACCCAATTCAAATTATCTTGAACCCAACCCTTAAAATTCTAGGCGGGTTGGATGGATTACCTATATGTGGGCTCATTTTTGACACCTTAATTTGAATAATCAAATGATATTTTCTTTAACCACAATTTGTTCATGTACTTTCAAAATATTTGATTTGTTAGCTATTGTAACTTATAACACTTATGAGGTAGTTTCTTAATAAATAAATTTATTTCAAAATAATTAAAAAATTATGTTCGAATTCACACAAACATACGGACAATAGTTAGTTTTATCCCTATACTCCAAATCAAACAAAACAAATTGAAACACAAGGCGAACAAACTTAAGTGATTTTTCTAATACAAAAAGTAATTTAATGACTTTAATACTTACTTTAAAATAATAGTTGAATCAGGATATATGAAATCACAACAATTTAAGTGATCACAATAAAACCAAACACATATAGTTGAAATGATCAATGTTAGTAAATACTCATCATATGTAATTAATTACATGTATCAAAAGAAAACAACAATTAATAACATTTAACAAGACATTAGTATTGATTTTTTGGTATTTTATTCTAATGATCATACAAATCACCATGAATACATGAGTTCTAAGTCTTTTGGAAAAGGGTTGATATAGTTTGCAAAATAGAAGCCAGTTTCCATAACCAACCAATAACATATACCACCACGACCTTTACACTTGCCTGATAAGTGTTTATCAAAAACATAAAAGGCTATGTTCTTGTTAATCCAAACAAATTCACACTTGAACTTAGTTGATTGCGAAATATTTTCGCGAAAATGCCAATGGAAGCCATGAGGACCAGGAGGAAGAAAATGAGTTCCCAAATCATCATCCGAGGACCAACAATGGAGGAATAAAGGATCCGTACCAGAAGGGAGGGCACTAACAACCCATACTTGATAGCGACTTAGAGCACCCTTAGAAGAATTAGTTGCAACAACTACTCCATTCAAGGACAAGACAAATAAAAATGGAAAGATTAAATTAGTGATGTAAAAATTCATGTTGGAAAAAAAAAATGTCCTCTTGTAATGTCAATACTCACAAGATGAGAGGATATTTATATATATTTTGGGAAAACATGTACCTATAAAGTCAAACAACTTTAGATTACACAATTTATGCCCAATTTAGTGATGACAAGATCTTTAGGCATTATTAATTTTTCACATTTATGTTATTGGAAATAGTGACAAGTTTTAATTAAAGTAATAGTTAAAATTTGATTTGACCAATTGTCTGATAAAATTATCCCATAAAATCAAAACTGGTCCAAATTTAAATGGAGTATTGACTCAATTATTTATTAGCTTAACCCAACCCATTTTGTCCATCAAAATTTGGGCTGACAAAATGGCACAACATAACAACCTATAGACTAAATTAGCAATAAATAACTTATTTTTAAATTTTTAGCAAGACAAAGACTTAATTTTATTTATTTGGCATTCAATAGTTATTTTTCTTTTTCTTTAAAAATGTATTTTTGTTCTCCTTACTTTTCTCTAAACACACGTTTGATTGCTGATTTTTTCTTTAAAAGAAAAAAATTATTGTTTTATTATCCCTATTTTATCTCTCTTTTTATTTGTCACCCGTTTTAAAATAGAGTTCTTCTCTTTTTTTGTCTCCTTTTTCTCTTTCTAGAATTCTTTTTTGGTTCTCTCCCTAATTTTCAATTCTTCTCCTTAATTCAATGTATTTATGAAAATCAGATTTAACAATATATTTATTCATGGATACTTCTAAAAATCATATTTTATATATAATCTTGGTCTTGTCCAATTAATTGCCGAATTACATGATTTGTGGAATTGAAGTTTTTTCAATTTAGTTTTTGCGAAAATTTAGGTTATTCAACCTTTTTTTTGTTTTCTTTCTAAAATCTTTTTCATATGTATATTTGCTTCTCTTCTAAATTTCTCTTCTGCAAATAAGATATAACTGTATGTTTATTGATTGATCCTCCCAAAAATTTCTTTTAATATATAATTATATAGCATTTCTTGCTCAATTAACTTTGAAATTTTGTGATTTGTGGAATTAAAGTTTTTAAAACTTTTTTTGGCAAAACTCCAGGTTATAGTATTTGAAAGTTTTGTTCTCAATTTCATGGATAAGAACGATTCTCGTAAGATTATCGTAAAAAAACAGACTGTTGATTTTGATGAATACAACCCAAGTATAGCAATGAATTCCAATCTCAATTTGAATAAAAGTATACAAATTTATTATGTGAATACAAATCAATGAATACACAGATGAATATGAACCAATGTATACATAGTGCAGTTACCGTATACTTAAACAAAATCACATGTACAATTTATGAATAAAATTGAATTTATATATGTATCATATTAATCTCATTCTTCTATTCATTATAGTAATACCTATAATTGATGGTAATATTCTTATGTAGACATTATAAAGTATATGTATACATGCTACAGTTACGGTATACATCAATAAAATTTACACGCCTATTTTTATGAATAATTTTTTGTGTGTACATATAATTTTTTTTTTTATGTATACATTATGTAATTGCAACTTTAATTATTGTATAATTTATGCATACGTATTATTACAATTTCTAATAAAAATCACTGCCACTTAATATTATTTGATTAATTATTGTCAATTATTTGATAATTAATACACGTTAACTGAGCATGAATAATACATCTTCTTACCTTAAAAGTAGTCACAATCTTTTAATAAGTTATTTAAAGAATTTTAAAAAATTCGTTCCTTAAAAGTTGGTGTAACTTTTTTTGAATGGGTTAATTAATAAATATATATTTTTCACTTCTTAAAAGTAGGCAATCGGTTTTTTAATAAACTAATTATTGTTGATTGGTAAAAAAATAATTCATAAAATTACAATCAAATTTATCTTTATATTTCTTAAATTGCATTAATATTTTTTAAAATAGATGAATAAATAAAGTTGAGTTTGAAAATTTAAAGAAATTGAAAAGCTATCTTCCTCAATTATATGAGTTAAAAACAAGAAAAAAATAATAATCCCACATCTCCTTAATTAATGCTGGTTGGTTGCACATTATTAAAAGAAAAAAACTATAAAAAGTTGGTTTTATTTCTTTTAGGCTAATACGTGCTAGGTTTTTTTAGACTATTAATTGCTAATTAATATTGGGCTAATTGTATATAATAATTGTATGTTTGTGTCAATTCCTCGTCATGTCTAGCCCAAATGGATTCATAAAAAATCATGTCAAGATATTTTCAAAAGTCATCTGATTAAGGTAGAGAGAAGTGAGAAAGCGTATTATTTCTCTTGAGGGATGAAACACAATGAATGAAAACCCCTCTCTTTTATAGGATAATAACAGATGTGGTCATAAAGCAAGTAGCTTTTCTCCTTAAAAATAACAAAAGGAGTTAACTTTAATACATAAAATATATTTAGAGTAGTAGCCTTAGATGTATATTTGATAGATAATGTGACTCATTTAAACCTTACAAGAAAAATCTAATTGGAAAAAGTCTGGCGAAGAAAAATATGTTCTTTTTAGAAGGTTAATTAGAATCGATGTATAGTGTCGAACAAGTAGGTGTAAATATTGAGTTTTACAGTGGTGAAGTACACATCGAATAATATGTATTTTGGATGCCTCATTGAAAATCCCAAGGAATATTTAGTGGGACAAAAAATTTCCAAGTGAAAAGACATCATGTATTAACTCCTTTGATGAGAACATTAATTCAAAAACATTAATCTTTGAATCTCAATCTTGTGCTCCATCTTCTCGAAATTTACAATTGATAGAAACTTGGTGAAAAAATCAACCATATTATCACCTAAAGAAATATGTTGCTCATTGACATCACTATTCCTTTGGAGATCTATTTGCAGAAAAACATTGGTGAAATGTGTTTCATTCTCTCTCTCTTTAGAAAAAAAATGTGCTTCATTCTACTAATAAGTATGAATGTAGAAGAAAGTAATAATAACGTTTGATTAATGAAGTTCTTGCCATAGAATCTTGTTTAATCCGTAATAATCTACTAAAACTATAGTAAATCCTAGAAACTAAGAACAATAAATTTTAATCTCTACGACTAAGTTGTAATCCTTCAACTAATGATTTGTAACCTACTTTGACTGGGTCAAATCTAGTACGACAGACAAGGGGGTTGCGGTATGAGGCCCATCACGCAGGGCTCTGCCTAACAACGCAAGGTCCATATCGGTCCTTGTGTCTTTTTATTGAGTTTGTGAAGTTTAGATCTAATATAGGTGTGGCAGGAGGCTCATCTCATGGTCCTTTCTGTAGCTATTTTTATTCTATTTTAGTCCGGATTACTTCGCTTTCCATTTTGATCCATCCTATGGGTCTTTTCTTGCTCTTTTTAGAATGAAATTAACCTAATCATGACTATTAGTTCATCACAACATATCATCAATAAACACAAGGATATTCACATGACTATATTCAAAACTTGGTGTGTGAAAGCATAAATACACCTAGATCACCAATTCACACTTAGATCTGGAGTTTACTCGTTCAAGCACGACATCGAAATCCAAGACTTATCATGCAAACATCACAACTACTAGACTGATACTTTATTCCATATAGAGGGCCAACATGCAAAGATAGGTGCTCTCATAATTAAAGAATTACTCGTTTTTCACTCATCATATGTATAGTATAAAAATGACATGAGCATATCAATTCCTAACTCCCACAAAGAAATTCAAGACATATCAAAATATACTATAGGATTTTCAATAGTGTACTAAGTTAATTAAAGCATAGAACTATAAGATCACAAGGACTTTTTTGGGTAGAAATGTTAGCTAAAGGACGGATCAAAATTATTTGGTTACAAATAGTGACTACTCTTTCCTATGAACTTTAAGACACTGGAAAGATAAAGAAGCTCTTCTTTCTTGTTCCACCTTACTTTCAACTTACTACGACACATTCTCCTTTTCCTTTCATTTTCATTTGGGATATTTCTCTTTTCTTCACTAGTTAGTTGCTATGATGTGCTTTTCACTCTGTACTTTTTTTCTTTTTCTCACACTTCTCAACTTTTTATAGTCAAGTCATATAGAAAATACTTCTTTTCTGCTCTCATTCTTTGTTTCCACCAAGAAAAGATATTTGCATAACTTGGTCACTAATTTCCATCTCCTGTTGATCACCTAACCTTACTCCTCTAAATTTATTCACCTCTTTCTTTTTCATCTCCCTTTTCATCTCTAAATCATTCAACTAAAAGTTCATTAAGGATGTTTGGACCAAACTCTGAGGCTAATCAACAAAATATAACTAGGCCACGTAATATGGTTGTTCAAAGAAATAGGCTAATAGACTCAAAAGGGTTAACTAGGAAATATGTATAGGTAGGTATTACCATATAGTTAAAATATAGGTTTAAACAAGAAATTCCTTGATAACATGAAACAATAAACACAAAGTTTGACTTTCACACACAAGAAAAGTTATAGATGGTTTAACATAAATGAATGCACAAATACTCACTACACATGACATATTAACAGTTTCAAACTTAGTTACCTAATACTCTAGCCTTTACAACTAACCTATTGAATGTTATGAATTATTAAGACCTATTTTTGTTTTAGAGTCTTATTCTAGATATTTCATGATTCTACAGTTAAGTGCTCCTATCTTTTTATGCTATTCCGAAGAATAAACTCCTATTAAGTCTAGTGAAATCCTCTTTTAGAGTACCGTAATACTATTGATGGACTTCATTATTCTAAAGTTTCTAAGACTTGAAAATCTAAGATAATCCTAAAAATCCAAAAGAAAAAGCCCAGTCTTCTTAGAAGAAGTATCAGAAATAAAAGTCGAGGAACCCAAAATAACAGAAAATCAATAGAAACGGAAGACAATACAACAACATAAACTAACATCTTATAAAACCTACAAATATAGTAATTCAACCCAAAATATCTAACATAAAAATCTAACAACCACGACCATAAGTGTTAATAGTAACAATATCCCTAAAAAATCAAAACCAAATAGTACAACTTGATAATGAATACTAAAGAGGAAAATGAAAAAGGAATAAACCCTATGAATATAAGAAAAGGCAATAGTACAACTTGATAATGAATACTATAGAGGAAAACGAAAAAGGAATAAACCCTATGACATATAAGAAAAGGCAATACATAGGGAAATCTACAATGTTTCCTTCACCCCACACTTAAATCATCACATTGTCCTCGGTGATCAAGACAAAAAAGGAACAAGTTGGATAAGAGAAAAGAGTAACTACCTGGTCTAATCATACTCCCTGTTTGAGTCTTCCTCTTTCTCTCCATCAGAGCTATAGTTTGAGTCCTCTTATACACACTCCTCCTCAGTGGTAACATGATCATAACAACTCCTCGAAATCTAGGACAATGTGATAAAGTCTATAGGCACTAGTGCTAAGTGGATAACCATGGTAGAGATGTTGTACCTCTACCTCTATAGGAGATTATCCTCTATAACTCAGCTACAACATAACTATGCCGTGCATGTGGCAATGGTAGCTATATGTCTAAGCATTGCACTTGGAAATAGTAAATGTTGGCTCATGCCGGGTGTTTGGTTCCTTTGATGCCATCACGTCCATTCTTGTGGCACTCTAAGGTAGTAAGTAGTCCATGTATTCCTCCTATATGAGATATCCTCTCAAGAATTGTGTCATGAAGCTACCAAAACTCTACCTAATGTGTCTTTTTGCTCTCCTTAAGAACTCCCTCTACATTAATGGGATCCTAACCATTAATTAAATCATAAACCATATATACATACCTTATCTTGGGTGAAGTGGGTCATGTGTGTCCTAGGAATGAGGAAATTGCAAATTATGCGTAGCTAGACTCTAGCTTCTCCATTCACTTGGTGGAGGGTCAACCTTGCGATTGATCTCGGGCCACATAGTACGTGTAAAATGAATTAGTATGGAGGACTTGCATTCCCTCTCTCAAAGTCCTCTTAAACCATATAGATGTGGGTTGGGTTGTAGGGCATGTCTTCTTGGGGGTTTCTTCGATCTGGAGGACTCAACTTCATCCTTATCCTTACCTTGTTGTGACTCATTGTACCTGAGAATGAAAAACATGTCAAATTCTAGTTTAGATAACTAGCAAAGTAAGGTTTTAACTTTTGGGCCACCCCCTAAATAATTTGCTAGCATGCTACTAGTGTAGTTAGTTAGGTACTCAGACTTCCCTAACTATTTTTTTTTATTAATCCTAAGTAACCATTTTCAACAGTTTGGAGTTGTTTTTATCAACCCATCAAGATAATCAAGAAATTTCATAATTTAGGTCTTAGGGTGGCCTTAATCTCACACTTTCTACGAATATTCAAGTATTTTCATCAATACCCAACAAAGTACTAGAAAAACCCACTAATTTAAAATAGAAATCAAATGTACAATGTTAATTTTTAATGAATTTAAGGAACTAGGGCACAATTGAAGAGTTTAGGCAAAAAAATCCTGAAACAATAAAGCAATCTTAACAAAAAAAAATAATAGAAACATATCTTGATGCTTGTACAGTAGATTGAAGAAGAAAATTTATGAATTTGGGGTGTGCTTGCGATGTTCTTGAGAGAAAGTGATCAGTTTGTCGGCAACATGGGTATGTAAATAAGGAAAATTAAAATAGGGGTTTCAGGTTCGGTTGACTCATAAATACTGAGTGAAAATCTAATAGACCCACATCGGGCATGGAATGAGGTTTATCACCGACCTTGGTGGTGCACACTGCAAGGCCCAACTCGGGTGTCCCCTGTTTTTCTCAGTATCTGAACTTTAGTTCAAAGATAGTCGTGACACAACCCTCTACACACAAACATGGTGTCCATAATACGAGGCTCGGTGCATTTACTTGAAATTTTATGTTTTTGCCACTTCCTTTTTCCCATGCTTTCTTCTTTGTTCGCTCAATACCTAAAACCTGCAAATTACTAAGTATAACGGTTAGCAGGGTGGGCCTTATTTTTTATCGTGGCACAACTCGTATTTTTTGTCCTAATCTATTGCAAATATTGAGTTGCCTCTCGAGCAACGTTTTATTTAACATCACAACATGATGATACTTTAACCTAATCTGTCGATCCATGGATTAATGGAGCCTCACAAAAGTGGCATACACATAACTTACTTCTATTTTAAATTATATTATTATTCAATACCCTTATGAAATTGGCATATCACTCATGACAATACCGGGTTACATTATTTAACACTTTTATGACTTTCTCCTGCGACATGTTGTTCAGTTTTTTCTCTCGCTACAATAATCGCTAGTTCTTGATCTATTGGATTCAGTGATATTCAAAATACGTCCAGAATAATTGACTCATTCAACTCATGATCCTAATGTGTCCATAGTCTTCTAAACTTTCCCATGCATTCGATAGTAGACACTCTCCAGTTGTAGTTGTCTGTAGAACAAGATGCTTGCATTATTCCAGCTACTAAACTCCACTCGTGAATGAAGATATGGAATTGTTTTGGCCATGAGTCAATCTCATCCAGTTGCCATGTTTTGAACCATGCTTCCACTTCACCTATAAGATAGTACACAAACATGTTAAGTTTTAACATTTCGTCAAATAGTACTGCCTCATATGTTTAACACAAATTCTCATAGTGTCTCTAGTGTTGGAGTGATCGCTCTCGCAACGACTGCAGAATAACCCTAGACTCTTGAGATCCCTTTAAATTGAGTCTTGTAAAGAAAGCAATGGTACTTTGGGTTTGTTAGCTTCTGATTCTAATGTTATGTTCTTCCATAAATCCCCACAGTGCATTGGTGTGGAAGATGCTTTGTAGACCGTGAAAGCCATATGTTCATCATAGACTTTCATAGGCAGTGGCCGACCCAGGATTTTGTTCAAGTGGGTTCAAATTATAATGAATCATGACAGTAGTAACAATTATCATATATTTTTTATTTCCATAATTAGCCCCAAAAAATGTTTTGATGTGGTATTTTGAGTCTAAAATAAATGACGAAGTGTATATATCACTTTTCTTTTATCACTCAAGTGTACTACTGTAAAATCCGGCAATTTGAAATAACTATGAAGAGGCTTAGAATTGGAAATAGTCATTTTTGGAAAAAAAATAATATGGAAAATTTGGCTAAGTATGAAAAAAAATGAGTTTTTGGCCAAATTTAAACAGTTATAACTCCTAGCTCAGGATTAGTTAGGTGTAGTTCCACTTATGTTTGCAAAGTTCGTGGAATGGTCTTTCCAACGCTGTCGAGTTTGCTCGATTTCGAGTTCGTATGAGTGAGTTATGCCCTTTGGAAGTTGAGCAGTTGGCAGGGAAGTCTGTCCGGAAGTTTGTAAGGGGTATTTTGGTCTTTTCCCTAGCCTTTTCTTTTGGATATATGTTAGTGTGTTAGACTGATTTTGATCGGTTTTCTCATTTTAAAGAGTGAGAGTGAGGGTTTGTGAGTGAAGAGGAGAAGAAGAGGAGAAAGAGAAGATCAAACAAGGTTTCGTCAAGGATCATCGTGGATATCGTCGGGGGTGATCCCTATTAGGTATGTGAGTTTATAGTGTTGGGTTGGTTCTTTCCCCCACACGCCAAACTCGTTTAATTTCGAGAAAATATTTAGTTGTGGTTGTTGAAATCTTGTAGTGATGTTTATTGAAGTTGTAGTTGTGTTGTATTGAAGTTCTTATTGGTTTGGTGGATGTTTCCGGTGGTGTTTTGAGTTGAATCTATTGTATGTTGAGGGTTTTAATGATTCTAAGTGTTTGGGGCTGGAACCTTTGAGGTTTAGAAGGTTTAGAGTTGGAAAAAGGAAGAAGAAAAGTTGAGTTTTCGGGGAAAAGGGCTGGGGCATCGCGCCAGCCAGCGCGCCCCAAAGGGGGCTCTGAAGCCCAGCCCTTGGGGCGGTGCGCCTAGCAGAGAGCCAGCAAGCCCCTTCTGAGCTTCGAGGGCTGGCGCTCCGCGCCTTGCAGAGCGCCAAGGATGCCAAGTTTCCCCATTCTTTTCACACTTTCTCATGCATGTTCCTTGGTATTGTACCTATGTTTCATAGTTGTTTTCAACGATCCAAGGTACATCTAAACGTCAAGAACTCGTCCACAACATGTGATCAAACACCTTGAATCCATAATTCCAATTCAAGGAGAGTTAGTTTCCAAGTCAAGTGAAGTTAAGAGTTAAGTCTAGAAGTTAAGCAGTAAGTTCAAGCAAGTCTTTAAAGTTGTTCCAGAGTCTGTTGAATTTTTTAACTTCATTTTAAGGCTCAAGTTTCAAGTCAAGTAAAGAGTAAAGAGTCAAGAGTTTCAAGTTGAGTAAAGAGTATAGAGTTGAGTTCATTTCTCAAAAGATATTAGGGAACTATGTATTCCCAAGGAAGTTTCTAAATATTTTTACATTTGAGTAAGAAAGGAATTTTGCTTTCCAAAAGAGCCTTTGGGCTAGTTTTCAAGAAAAAGGAACATCGTTTCCAAGTGAGCCTTTGGGCTAAGTTTTGAGTAATTATCTCAACTAAAGAAAGATGTGTTTAAAACACTTAAGAGCTAAAGTATTTTTAGGAGTAGTCTTGAGCACCGAATTGGGGACATGAGTTCATATTAGCTCAACTATCCATAAGAATCATGTAGCCAACATGGGATTTAACGGGTCATACTTTTTAGATGATCACGTAAAGTTAAGCTAGTGGATCCACTTGGTAAAGTTAGCTTCCTATATCACGGCAATGTATAGGATGGTCCTTGGGCAACGTGAGGTAAAATGTTGTATCACCACTTAGTTTCATAGTGGTGGTTATCGGTTAGAGAAACTCCCACAGCAATAGAAAGTGCTTGGTTCCTCGAGAAGTTCTGCTTAGTGTGGATGGGGGTATGGGACTTCATTCATGCATTGCACAAGTAGACTTTGAGAGGAAGCAAGGTATTTTTATGATATTATAAATATGATTTTTACGTCATGTTTTAATAATTTTACAAGCTTTATATATTGCATGTGTCTTATTGCTTTATATATTGAGTTCAGTTATTCATGAGTTGAACGGAGCCAAGGTAAGAGTTCTTTTGTACTCCTTTCAAGCTTAAGTTGTGGTTTAGCTTTCCAGCTCGCATACTCGTACATTCAATGTACTGATGCCAGTTGGCCTGCATCTTATGACGATGCAGACGCAGGTACCCAGGGTCAATATCTAGCACGCTGTTGATCCAGCTGAGCACTCCAGAGTCAGTGGTGAGCCTCTTTGTGTTCCGGAGGACTCGATTGTGTTGTTCTCTTAGTTTTGTTTTATTAGGATGTTGTGGGGTCTGTCCCAACATCCATCTCAATATTATAGAGGCTTCATAGATAGTCAGTCAGTTAGTTTTGAGTCTCTCATCTATGTATATATGTAATATTCTACTTTGAGACTCGAGTTGCCTTTTTGGGCTAGATTTTATCAGTTAAGTTGTTTTATGTCCTTGCATTTCATGGAGTTATTCTGTTGAGTTAGGTTTCTGCTGAGTTAAGAAAGTCAGGCCAAGGGTTCGCTTGGGGGCCAACAATGGTCTTCGAGTACCGACCACGTCCAGGGTGTAGGCTTGGGGTGTGACAACAACATCTGCCTTGCTTAGATCCCTTTTTTTCCTTATTTATTGAAATAGTACACCGTCTGCCTTAGTAGTCTCAAATAAGGCGTGCATGCCTGCCTCTTTAGTAGGTGATTCACTACCCAAGCAAAGAAAAGACTGGATCAAAAGAGGTACTACGAGTCATCTGCCCCACATATCTAATTAGCTCTCATGGTTCACTAGTTTCCTTGACTAGACCAAAAGAGCAATTCAGTCGATACAGAGGTGTGCTCGAAGTGGGGGGAGTGTGATATCCCTATTAGGTTGGGGCCTTCTCCATATGGCCCCACCATCAAAGCATAAGCACCCTCTTGCTACTCATATGCGAGGCGACGTCCCTTGATCTCTAATCGGGATCACTTCCACACCTATAATGTTCGTGATCGATTCACAAATTTATATAAATTCATATTCCCCTTGTACCTTCGAAAATATGGGTTTTGAGTTGATGTTCAATTTAAAAAGAAAAAAGTAATCAAACAAAACAATAACATTTCATAACAAAAAAATATACCATGTAAACAACTACTAATAATAAGATTGAAATTTTTCACATATCGTCAATTTAAAATGTTGAGAATTAATCTTATTAATAACAATAAGAATGTAGCAATTTTGAATAATCATAAATAAAATAAGAAAATAATTTAGTAAAATGAATAAATAAATAAAAACACACTAACCCAACCTTAATGTATACCGAGGAAGAAATTTGTTTTTTCACACAACTTGGTATTTTACAGAAGAATTTAAACGAAGTACAATTGCATTTTTTAAAAGCTATAAACCGATTTCAAATGATAAACTTAAATGGAAAACTGATCTATCACTATAATGGTGTAGATCTATTAATTAATTAACTTCTTGGACCCACCACTAGTGACTTAAAAAAAACTAAAACGTGTAGAGATTTTGTACAAAATGAGATTCGATCCCTCATCTTTGTTGTTGAATTGACCACGCTAAAACCACAAAGCTATCCTTTGCCTTAGTGTCTACTAGGTTCATTTTATTTACATATTCAAATTATATATTGAATTCATACATGTAAGAAGCAAAAAATTTCGACGAAGTGGATTCAAGTGAACCAGCCTGACCCAACGTAGGTCCACCCCTGCTCATAGGTATATTCCCTACTCTTACATTAATTAGTGCTCGCCTAGTAGCTAAGAAGGAACGTCCTAAAATGACTGGTATCTTAGCACTTTCTTCAAAGTCTAGAATTATGAAGTCAGTGAGAACAATGGACTTCCCCACTCTTATGTGAACATCCTCAATTATTCCATTTATTAGAGCCAAATGGGATCTATTCGCCAATAGAAAGGGGATGCATGTTGGTTGGACACCGTTCTCCTAGGCCAAGTGAGAAGGTTATGGATCAACCAGCCAAAGTATACAAGGCACAAGTAAGTAGGGGAATTGAGAGTGGGTCTGGCAAAATTAGGAAAAGCCATCGAATTAAACGGCCCAATAAAAAGCTACAAGGCTATGTCTTAGGCTAAAGGGGAAAAAAGCACGTGAGAAGCATAGAAACGACAAGAAAAGTCTGTTATATGCAGCAACAATATCAGAGTAGTGGGCAAGCAAGAAGTGATAGCATCTTATTTCTTCTAAGTTCTCTCACCTCCTTCTATCTTGTTGTTTAGTATTTCTTTCCTACTACAACTGCTGCTCATTGAGAGCAGAATTATCCAATTTCACTACTGTATTAGTTCTTCTTGAGTAATCAAATTAAGTGTTGCTATTGTTCCTTTATTTGGGTTGAAGTTTGTTCCAGAGAACATATTTCAGTAAAATATTTTTCTTCATGCCAAATGCATCCTAATACTTTGAATTCTTAATAAAATAAATTGAATTCAACAATTAAAGATGAACATTAAATTTGAATACTTTCAAGCACAACTACAAAAATATCGACCAAAACATTTATTTAGCTTAAAATAGTTAGGTATATATTTATTTATTATTAATCGGAAAGGTCATATTGATCTCATTTTATTAAAATCTCAAAAGTTGTTTCCCCTCTTTCTTTTCTTTTTTTGCCCTCCTATCTTTTTCTTTTTCACTATGATCAACCATAAAAATTTATTGTAAGCCTATGTACATTGATTGAAGCTCGACAAGAAAATTGAGAACATTATTTAATGAATTTGTGAAAAATATGAAATTGGAGTTTTCTCAAAACTTTCTTCTTCTTTTTTGTATGTATTTGGATGGAGTACTTTTTACTTTGTTATTTTGGCGACAATTTTTTTACCAATCTTTTATTTATCTTGACAAAAATTTAAAATTTCTCTAAATTTCCTTCTTATTCTTTGTTTTTAGTTGGAAGAATAGCATTGAATGGAGCTTCTCCTCCTTCACAATCTGATCTTAGATTTTATTTTTCTTGTTTGGAATTTTTCAATCACTTTGTTGGTGCCTCCTCCGGCATTCACAAGAACTTTGAAAAAATGACAATAATGACATCATATGTGTTGAGATCAGAAGCTTTGGAAATTGAGAAACTTTATTGAAGAATTGGAGCTTAGATCGAGAGAAAATAGAGAGATGAATTTGTGGAATGCCAACTGATTCAATTGATTGAGGAAAACAGAATACAACACAACGTTATTTATACAATATGAATCAGAAATATCTAGAAGCCTAACTAACAAAGTAACTAACTTGACAACTGGAAAATTTGCAACACCCCCCCCCCCCCCTAAGTTGGAGGTGAAGAATGCATAGCCAACTTGTCCAACAGGGCACACTGTTTTACTCCAGTAAGGGACTTTGTAAGAATATTTGTTAATTGATCAGCAGTGCCGATGTGATGCAATGTAATGAGACCTTCTTGAAGCTTTGTTCTCACAAAATGGCAATCCACTTCTATGTGCTTCGTACGTTCATGGAACACTGGATTCTTGGTGATATGAATAGCTGCTTGACTATCGCAATGTATAGGAAAGGCCCCATGACTAGGCACAATTAATTCCACGAACAACTTTTGCAACTAGACCAGTTCTCCCACTTTTCTCAGTGACCTATACTCAGCTTCAGACGAAAAGAGGGAAATTGTTTCTTGTTTCTTAGATTTCCAACTAATAGGGCTTTCACTTAGCAGCACAATATAACCAGTGACTGACTTTCTTGAGTCAGGGAAAGCAGCCCAATCAGAGTCACAATAAACATTCACTCTGTAATTTGGAGAAGAGGACATGAAAACACCTAGGGTAGGATCCTTTTTGAGATACCTAAGCATGTGAAAAGCAGCATGTAAATGAGGTTCCCTGGGATCCTGCATAAACTGGCTGAGAAGTTGTATACCATATGCTAGATCAAGTCTGGTATTGGTAAGAAAATTTAATTTTCCAACCTTCTATAGTAAGTAGGATCATCCAGTATTTTTCCTTCATGAGTTCGCCATTTGACAGTGGGATCAAGAGGAGAAGTTAGTGGATCAAGATGGTCACAATTGAACTCTTTGAAAAGGTCCTAAACAAACTTCCTTTGAGAGATGAGAATCCCATCTGTCTTGTATAGAATTTCCAAACCCAGAAAATAATGCAATCTACCAAGGTCTTTAATTTTAAAGTAATGATGAAAGAAGTGTTTCAGTTCATTTATCTCATCAATGTCTGTTCCTGTAAGAAGAATTTCATCAACATATACACCTAGGAATACTACAGAAGTACCTTTCTTTCTATGAGACAAGGAATAGTCATGTAGAGAATGAGTGTAGCCTCGTGTGTTCAGAGCCTTAGTCAACTTTTCATACCACTGTCGACTGGCCTGCTTCAATCCATACAATGACTTGTTAAGTTTATATACCAAACCTTTATGAGGGGCAGTCAAACTAGGAGGCATATCCATATACACTTCCTCATGTAAGTCTCTATGAAGGAATGCATTATTGACATTTAATTGGTAAATATTCTATTGTTTCTTTACAGCAATGGCAACCAGTGTCCTCACAGTTGTCATCTTGATGACATGAGAAAATGTTTTAGTGTAATGGATGCCATGATGTTGAGTGTAACCTTTTACCACCAATCTAGCTTTGTATCTTTCTACATTTTCATCTGCCTTGTGTTTGATTTTATAAACCCACCGACATCCAATGGCCTTTTTGTCAACTGCTAAGGGTGTTAGGGTCCACATATTATTATCATGTAATGCAATGAATTCTTGTGTCATAGTTGTTTGCCACATAGGATCCATAGCTGCCTCCTCATATGAACTAGGCTCACATAAGAAACATTCATCACAAGGGACTGACTGTCAGGAGCTAAATCATCATATGAGATGTAATGTTTGAGGGAAAAATGGGCATTGAGTGAAGCAGGATGTGTAAGGGAATTGGAAGGTGGTAATGTGTGCACATAATCAGACAAATGGTGAGGTACTTTATGTGTCCTATGTGATTTCCTAAGTATAGGAGAAACGGAGTGTGGAGTGTTAGCAAGAGAGAAGTTTGGAGGGTTAATTGAAGGTGACAAATGAGGAGATGAAAGTACAGGTGACAGAGGTTGATTAATGTCACTTACAGTTCCCAGATCACTTTGTACAAAAGTCGAACTGTTGTCATGAAAATTCATGGAGTGGTCATTAGGAAAAAACTGAGTGGAAAGGAGATAAGGGGAAATTGGTGATATCACTGGTCATGGTAAAGGGAAAAATGGTCTCATAAAAAACAACATCCCTTGAGACATGGATTTCCTTGGTGGCAAGACTTAGCACTTTGTAACCTTTTGTACCTGAAGGGATATCCAATGAAAACATGTGGAGTAGTCTTTGGTTCAAATTTGGTTCTATAGGGTTTAGGAATTGTAGGATAACATAGACAACCAAAACTCTTCAAATGAGAGTAAAGAGGTTTATGCTGATGTAATGTTTCATATGGGCATTTGTTATTTAGAGGAGCAGAGGGTAATTTGTTTATTAGATAGGTTAAGGTTAGTATACATTCACCCCAGTATTTTATTGGAAGTTTTGACTGAAAAAGGAGGGGCCTTGCTTTCTCAAGAATGTATTTGTGTTTTCTCTATATTACCCCATTTTGTTGTGGTGTGTATGGACATGACTTTTGGTGAAGAATTCCTTTGGATTGGAAAAACATAACTGACTCATTGTGGTGAATTCAAGACCATTGTCTGATCTTATTGTTTTGAGAGTGGTTTTAAATTGGTTCTCAACCATGGTAACAAAAACCTTAATAACATGCAGGGCATTACTTTTGCTACTAAGTAGATGTGTCCAAGTAGATTTGCTAAAGTCATCTACTAAGGTAATGAAGTATTTAAAGTTATCATGTGTGGCTATTTGGTAGGGACCCCATAAGTCAACATGTAATATGTCAAAAATGTTGGTGCTGTTGTGGGACTTAAGTAGAAAAGGCAGTCTTGATTGTCTTGCCATGGGACAAATAGGGCAGAAAAAGGGTTGTTTAGGTGAGAAAACTACATGTATAGAGGATATGCTCTTCATTTTTACAAAAGGGACATGTCCAAGTCTATAGTGCCACAATAAATCCTCACTAACAATATGAGAAAAAGTAGAAGAACTGGAATTATTTTCAACAACATTTTCTTATTATTGATGGAAATGGAATTCATTACAATGGGACAAGAAGAACATGAATGAGAGGATTTCATTACAGAAGAAACACATGGGCATGGTAATCTACTGCTAGGAAAATAAAGACATGAATTAGAATTATTTGAAAGAATAGAACTAGGATTGGTCTGTTGCAAGCAATCTGAGCAAAGATAGTACAGTCCACCATGTGCTTTACCAATCTCCAGAGGCTACTTCATTGAAAGGGCCTGCATTAGACAAGAATTGTCAGAGAAGGAAACAACACACTTAAGATTTTCTGATAGAGAACTGATAGAAATTAGGTTGTATTTGAAAGAGGGAGCATAGAGTACTTTGTATAGAGTGATTTTGGGAGTAAGCTTTACATTACCTATTTCTGTGAACTTAACTCTATATCCATTTGGCAATCTGACTAAGAGAGGATAAGGTAAGGCTATCATGTTTACAAGGTGAATTTTGTTAAAGGTTATGTTATGAGAAGCACCTGAGTCTAATATCCAAAGTTGAGTCCTTGTTTTGAAGCACTCATATGAAAGTTTATCAAAGTCAATAGAGGAAGAGCAAGTAAGGGTACCTGTAAAGTTCACAGCTCCACATGTCATCTGCATATCATTCTGGTCCTCCACAGTGTTTCTGCTTTGAAATTGTTTCAGCAGGTGAGCAACTTGTCCATACTGCTCCTTGGTAAGAGTTATGTTATTGCTCCCAGAGTCATCAAAATTGGAGTCGGAATTATCACCTTGACCTCCACTAGCATCACAAGATAGGCTCACAGAGTTAGCTGACATGCCCTTTCCTTTGTTATTATACCTAATATGAGGGTTCTGGTTATAGTGTTGTTTCTGATTTGCATCATAATTGGTAGATCGTTGATTATTTGGAAAACCAGAAGGATAACCATGTAGCCTATAACACTTATCCTTGAAGTGCCCTGGTCTCTTATAATAGTCACAATAAGGTCAACCCCTAGGAACAGTTCCACTACCACTAGTATTTAAGGGAGAGTAGTTGGTCCTAAAAGATCTCCCCCTATGAGTTTGAGGAACCAGACGAACTGACAAGCAAATAATCTACCTCAACAAACATCTTATTAGTGGGTTTGAGTTCCCTCTGCTTCTCTGCTTCTTCTCCTGAACCAACAAAACAAAGGCTTGTGCCAGAAGGCAGTGGATTCATCATTAGGATGTTCCCCCTGATCGTGGTGTAAACTTCATTTAGTCCCACGAGGAACTTCAGGCGTCTATCATGTTCAGTCTTGTGCAAATTTGCTTTGGCTCCACAAACACACACAATTACACTGACTAGTGATGCACAAATTGTTCAATTCCTCCCAAAGTTTCTTCATTCTAGTATAGTATGCAGTGATGTCAAGAATACCTTGACTGAGATCATTGATTTCCTTCTGAGTTTGGTATAGTTTTGCTCCATTCGTCTGATCATAGCGATCCTCTATCTCTGTCCACAGTTCGAGAGCATCACCAACATACTCAACACTATCTGCAACTTCTCTACCCAAAGAATTAAGGATAAAAAATGTGACTATATCATCACATCGAACCCATTGATGATAGGTTGGATCGGTTTTAGCTGGACGTTTGCATTCACCATTGATGAAGACTAGTTTGTTCTTTACTGAGAGGGATCGGAGTACACTTCTTCGCCATGAATGGAATCCAGTACCATCAAAAGGAATGGTAACAAACATCACACCAGGACTGTCAGAAGGATGGATATAGAGATGGCTATTTTGGATCAATTGTGGAAGATGTTCTTGCATTGGTAATTTCTACCATGTTGAATCAACGATGAGGGTGATGAAGACTTGAAGAAAAAAAACTTGATGGATTGATCTGTAAACGGAGATCTGGGATCTGAACTTGACGAATCAAACGGATCTAAATCAAAAGCCTACGCTATGATACCATGTTGAGATTAGAAGCTTTGGAAATTGGGAAACTCCATTAAAGAACTGGAGCTCAAATAGAGAGATGAATTTGTGAAATTCCAATTGATTCAATTGATTGAGGAATACAACACAGTATTATTTATACAATATGAATTAGAAATATCTATAAGCCTAACTAACAAAATAACTAACTTGACGGCTGGCAAATTTGCAACTAACTATTGGACTAATAACGAGCTACAACAACTAATCAATACTTTAGAACTAATTCTGAATTTACATAATATCAATATGTATTGGGTTTCAATATGTACTCAATGTAATTCGTAAGTGTAGTTTAAAGATGGTGGACGACTAACTTATGAAGGTAGAGAACCTGTTTTCAATAGGCTTACCTATTGAAAACCTAATAAATAATCAGATGTAATTACATATGAAGTGCCCAATTAAAAATGACATGTATATATGTTAATCATTTTTAATTCATTTTCACTTCTCACATACCCTAAGAGATTTGTGAGCACACTCTCTATGTAACTTCAACACGTAACAATGTGTTTATTTCATTTTAAAAAGTTCAGAAAAGTAATATAGAGGACACCCCACCCTCACCCTCCAAAAAAAGAAGAAGACGTATTCTTAAAATTTCACTAATCCCTTTGTCTTAATTTATAGGACACATTTTTTTGGTAGATGTTTAGTGACACTATCAATATTAGATCCATATCGAGTTCCACTTGTTTGACAAAAAAAAAACCACAAAAATGTACGTATTCTTCAACTTTGCAAAATCTTTTCATATTTCTCATGTTTCGTACACAGTCAAATTGCTTCATATAAATTAAGACAAACAAAATAATTTTTTTTGGGTATTTATTTATTTTTCCTATTTTTTATATAATAATGTCAAAAAGGAATGCAACATCATAAACCAAATAGTTTTCAATTGATGTTGATGTAATATACAACACGTACAATAAAATACAGTTGAAAATAAAATAATAAAAATGGATAATAAAATATAAAGGTTGAGACGCGGATATCTCGCTGATCTTTTTAAGGAGATTCAAACCCACTACGATAATCTACACCGACCCAACAATATCACTTTTGACTTGTCCCCTCGAAGATAGAGCAGTCCAACAACGTTGTACAACTCAACCAACTTTTGATTAGTTGAAGAGTTCAAAGCTCCACAAAAAGAACACGTTCCTTCAACATATGATTTTTGTATAGTGAATTAGTTGAAGACTTAGAATATTATTTTGTCTCAACTCTTTCTTTCACTATACTAATCTCAATATAATTCTCATCTTTTTTTACACTTTTTACATAGCTATCTCTTGTAGTATTTCTTGTGGACTCAATACAATGGAAGACATCATTATTTATAGGTGATGAATTCTTCCTTGCAATGAATAGGAAAACTATGGGTAGTAAATTGGGTAAATGCATGACTTATAGGTTATAAGAGTTACAAGACATAAAGATAGAATAATAGATGAAATGAAGAGTTGGTGGTTAAAAGAGTTATTAACTACTAATGACCACATTCTAACACAACTGATGAGAGTACAATATAGTGTTTTCTCCTCATGATTCTGAATTTACCGTTATAATAACGATTTTGTATTCTTTCAATAATATTGGTGTTATCACAATTAATCAAAATTAAAAGATTTATTTTCTCAAATTAAAGTGTTTGATATAATAAAATCATTTTACTTTTTCACCAGTTGAAGTTTTTTTTTTTTCCCTTCAACCTCCATAGAAGAATTAGCAATTAACATAATTTTTGTTTTTTTCATTTCCAACAAATAACATCAAGTTTTCTCATCGACTTTAATTTGCTTGTACTTGTTAAGTATTTCAACTGAAAAAACAATATCAAGGCAAGTTGTCAGTCACAAATCTCATATTTTTATTAAGCTAGCAAACTCCTTTTTATTTGTAATACCATTTTCTCACAATCAATTGAATCCAAAAGAGTTTCAAGACTCATACAACCAACAAAATCGTATTTCACAAGGTTTTCAACATTTTGTGACTTGACAAGGAAAATTTCATCACATGTTTTATGTTTTTTTTTTCATTCCAAGGACAAAAATTCTCTCACCATATATCTTATATCAAAATGGCTACTCAACATGTTTTTCATTGTTTCTTTGATAACCCTCATGTTAGAGCCAAAATCACCAAATCATATCCAAACAATAACTTGTGATTTATTCCAAAATAAATATATATACATTTGTAACACTCTTTTAGAACATTTCTCAAAGATGCAAAAATCATAATTTCACTACTTTTTTCATCATTTCATGAACCCCGCTATTTTAAGAATTTAAATATCATTTTTTTCATGAAAAATAATGTCACTTTATTCATGAAAATATTAGGTAAAACATTTTTTTCTTTACCTTTTCTCCACTTGAATTGAGAAAGTAGAAAAATATTTCACCCTACATTCTTCTCTTCCATCTCTAAAAGAGAGCGACATTGAGCGAATGATATTGAGATTTCCTATTTTGAATTCGCTTTTTTTTTTTCAAACAGTAACAAAAACATGAGTTCTCCTTACAATTGTTGGTGTAATATACCACAAGTACAATACATTACAGTTGAAAATAAAATGACAAAAATAAATAAAAAAGTATTCACGTTGAGACGCAGATATCTCACTCTCTTTAAGGGGATTTAATCCTATTGAGGCATAATCTATATCGATCTAGCAGTATCACTCTTGACTTATCCCCTCTAGGATACAAAAATTCAACAACGTCGTACAACTCCAAATAAGTTGAAGAGTTCAAACCTCCACAAAAAAGAATATCTTCCTTCAACATATAATTATTTGTGTATATTGAATTAGTTGAAGACTTAGAATATTATTATTTATCTCGACTCTTTCTTTCACTAAACTAATCTCAATATAACACTTCTCATCTTTTCTTACTCTTTTACATATCTATCTCTTGTTGCATTTCTTGTGTACTCAATACAAAGGAAGACATCACTATTTATAGGTGACAAATTATTTCTTGCAATGAAAAGGAAGATTATGGATAGTAAATTGGTAAATACATGACTTATAGGTTACAAGACAAAAAGATAGAATAACAAGTGAAATGAAGAGTAAAGAGTGTTGAGTTAATTATTCTAACTGTATTAACTAAATGTAATGCAAAGAGACAAATTCAAAATACATTTCAAAGGTGAAGATACATCCGTTCCAAACAAAAGTGATGTAATGGCCTTAATGCCATTAATCTTGACAATACATTTCTAAAATTAAACTCTCCTACTTGCAACTCCTTTTCCTACAAATTCTATATAAGAAGAGGCTTTGGTGAGCATAAGAAACAACACTACCAACATAAACAAAAAGAAGAGAAAAACTTCTTCCTCCTTTCTCCTTATCCTTAGAATATTTTTGGGGAATTGGCTTTAAGCAACCTCCAAACTCTCAGCCACGAGTGCACGTGTTTGAGGGTAACTGTGGAACCTTGGGGAACGACCGGCTACTACGATTTGCACCGGAGTCGGGTTGAAATCGCTTTCAAGGCAATGGTTTGCCATGACACAATGTTTGTGATAAGTTATTTACTACTTTATAATTCCAACCTAATATCAATATTGTAGTATTTTTCCCAACAATTTGAAAGCGATTTTGTAACATATAATATTGATAAATGGCTATTTCTTTGAACAAATTTTTTTTTTGATTTGTCAAAACTTGAGCCTTTGGATGAAAATAATTTTAAACGATGGTCACAAAAACTTTTAATTTTCTTTGAAAAATTATAAGTTGATTATGTTTTATTTAAAGAACCTTGTATGAATGGTTCTAACACCACTACTGATTCTAGCAATGTTATGGCTGTTGATGATGTTGTTAAAAAGAAGTTTGAAAAGGATAACAAAATTGTGAGAGGACATTTTCTAAATCATATGACTAATCCTTTATTTAATTTATTTCTGCCAAAGAAATATGGGATAGTTTGGAAAATTGAAATATGGTACTGATGATGCAGGAAAGAAAAAACATGTTGTCGATCAGTGGATTAAATTTCAAATGGTTGATAATAATCCAATAATGGAACAACTTCATGAATATGAGAACTTGACTGTTGATGTTCTCAACGGGGACATGAAGATGTGTGAGATATTTCAGGCTAATGTTCTGCTTGAAAAATTTCACCATCTTGGAGTGATTATAGAAATCAATTAAACCATAAGAAAACTAATTTAACTCTCCAAGAACTTATTAGTCATATGAGGACTGAAGAGGCAAACTGTCTCAAAGATAAGATGGAAGAACTTTTCCTTAATTCTTCTAAAGTTAATCTTGTTGAATCTTCTGGTAATGTTGTGAAAGACAAGTTCAAAGGCAAATAGAAGAAAGTCTCAAAAAAGGAACATATGAAGAAGAAAAATCAATTCCACAAGCCGGAGAGTCAAATTCAAAAATTTAAGGATCCTTGTTTTGCTTGTGGAAAAGTTGGTCACAGGGCTTTCAAGTGCTATCAAAGAAAAGGGCAGGCCTCAAAGCAGGAAGGACACAGTGATGTCCAAGCTCATCTTGCTGAGGGTAATGAAGTGATTGATGTTGTAGTCGTTGAGGAAAATTTGGTGGCTAACAAAACTGACTGGGTGCTAGACACTAGCGCTTCAAGGCATTTTTGTACCAGTAAGAATTTATTCCATGACTTTGAGGAGTCCACTGATGGCGAGTGTGTATATATGGGTAACTCTACTACTGTTGTAGTAATGGGTAAAGGAAAAAAATTACTTAAATTAACTTCTAGAAAGACATTATCCTTGAACAATATTCTGTATGTTCCCTCCTTCCGTAGAAAGTTAGTTTTCGGAGCACTTCTAAAAAAAGTAGGCCTTAAACTTGTTTTTGAAGCTGATAAAATAATTATTTCTCGTGGAGGAGACTTTGTTGGGAAGAGATATCTTAGTGGAGGATTATTTGTATTGAACATTGTTCAAGAGATTGTTTATAATGAAAGTATTTCAAATTCTGCTTATATTGTTGAGTCTATCAATTTGTGGCATGGTAGACTAGGTCATGTTAACATTGCTTCTATTAAAAGACTTAGGAAAATGAAATTAATTCCTATGATAAAAACTGATGATTTTTCTAAATGTCCTCTGTGTGTGGAAGCCAAGCATGCCAAGAAACCTTTCAAATCTGTTATTAGTAGAAAGACCGAATTACTTGAACTAATACATTCAGATTTAGCAGATTTTAAGAACACTGTTAGCAAAGGTGGGAAAAAAATATTATATTACTTTTGTTGATGACTTTTCTAGATACACTAAGTTATATCTTATTAAGTCTAAAGATGAAGCTCAAAACATGTTTTTGAGATTCAAAGCAGAAGTGGAAAATCAATTAGACAAAAAAATCAAGAGACTTAGATCTAATAGGGGTTGTGAATATAGTACTAAAACTCTAGAAGATTTTTGTGAGAAAAATGGTATTATACATGAGGTTAGTGCTCCATATACTCCCCAACAAAATGGTGTAGCCAAATGGAAAAATAGAACCCTTAAAGAAATGATGAATTATATGCTTTTAAGCTCTGGTCTATCTGACAATATATGGGGAGAAGCAGTCTTGTCTGCGTGTTATATTCTTAATAGAGTCCCTCATAAGAAGTTGGACAAGATCTCATTTGAGTTGTGGAAAGGGTTTGCTCCTAACTTGAAATTTTTGAAGGTGTGGGGGTGTTTGGCTAAGGTTGATCTACCTGATTTTAAAAGAGTAAATGTTGGTTCTAAGACTTATGATACTGTCTTTATTGGTTATGCTCAAAATAGTGTTGTATATAGATTTATGTCTCTCAATGATCATTCTATTTGTGAATCTAGAGATGCAGAATTTTTTGAGCATATTTTTCCTTTGAAAAATAATGTGCCAAGTGATATGCAAATCAATGCTTCTACATCTATGTCTGTTAATTCTCATGTTGTGCCTTCTTCGAATGTTATTCCTAATGAGCATGAAAATGAACTCAGAAGAAGTAAAAGACGTAGAGTTGAGACTAAATTTGGTCCTGATTTTATCACTACTTTCTTAACTGAAAACTTTGATATTAATATTTTAAATGATGAGTTAGCTAGTGTTTATCTACTTAATGGAAGAAGACCCTAAGACTTATGATGAAGCAATGAGATCAATAGATGCTATATTTTGGAAAGAGGCTATTAAAAGTGAATTAGACTCTATAGTTTCTAATCGCACTTGGGACTTATATGATTTACCTAAAGGTTGTAAGTCCATAAGTAGCAAGTGGATATTTAAAAAGAAATTGAGATCTGATGGTGCAATTGATAAATATAAGGCTAGACTTGTGATTAGGGGTTTTAACCAAAAGAAAGGTGTTTATTACTTTGATACTTATTCTCTTGTTACTAAAATAGCGACCATTAGGACTCTTATTGCTTTAGCCGCTATTCATGATTTAGTGGTACATCAAATGGATGTCAAAACAACATTTCTAAATGGTGATTTAGAGGAAGAGATCTATATGACTCAACCTAAGGGTTTTGTGGTTCCAGGACAAGTGATAAAGTATGCAAACTGAGAAAGTCCTGTATGGACTAAAACAAACACCTAAGCAATGGTATGCAAAATTTAATATCATTAGTGGATAATGACTTTGTTGTAAATTTATCTGATACATATGTTTAGTCTAAGATGATAGGTTGAGATTGTGTGATTATATATTTATATGTAGATGACATGTTAATCTTTGGTCCTAATGTGAATATTATTAATGAGACCAAGAACTTTTTTTCTTCTAAATTTGAAATGAAAGACCTTGGTGAAGCAGATGTGATTTTGGGAGTTAAAATCAAAAGAACTGCTAATGGTTTCTCTTTGTGTCAATCTCATTACATTGAAAAGATGTTGAAAAAGTTTGATTGTTTTTTTGTAGTTCCAGTGAGAATTCCTTATGATCCTAGCATACACTTGAGGAAGAATAAAGAATCTAGTGTTTCTCAAACTGAATATGCTAAAATAATTGGGAGTGTAATGTTTCTCATGAACTATACTCGGCCTGATATAGCTTAGTAGATATACTCATAATCCTAGTAGTGAACACTGAAATGCTCTTCATCGATTGCTAAGGTATTTGAGAGGTACTATGAATTGGTGTTTGCATTTTAACAAATTTTCTGCTGTTTTAAAAGGTTTTTGTGATGCAAATTGGGTAACTGACAGTGATGAAGTTAGCTCCACCAGTGGCTATGTGTTTACTTTTGGTGCAGGTGCTATTTCGTGGAAGTCTTCCAAATAGACTTATATAGCACGTTCTACCATGGAATCAGAATTCATTACTCTCGAGTTAGCATGGCAAGAAGCTGAGTGGCTGAGAAATCTGTTAGCGAATGTGCCATTCACCAGTCTCTCTTCATTGTGACTCACAGGCAGCAATTGAAATTGCCAAAAATAGTGTGTACAATGAAAAAAAAGAGACATATTCGCATCAGACATGGTGCAGTTAAACAGTTGTTGAAACATGGTATTATTTCTTTGAAATATGTAAGGTCCGAAAGAAATTTGGCGGATCCTATGACCAAGGGCTTGACAAGGAAAATAATCCTTGAAACATCGAGGGGGATGGGGCTAAAGCCCATTGATTAAGGTAGTGTGGTGGACCCATAAGGCCTCAATACACCATACTTTCTATCCCTATGGCGTGAGGCAGTGTTTTATAAGGTTAAGCTTATTTTTCTCTTAATGATTCTATAGCCGTAAGGTGGTCTATTTGAGATAGACTTGATGGAATCACCTACATAAGTATAAATATGTGGTCGCCTTTTATGAAAAACTTGAGTCGTCTTTCTAGAGCACTCATAAGACCCAAGGGGTGTGTGCATGACCATAAAAGCACTTTGTATCGCGGAGATTGCTTAAATTTAAGGATATGGTATGTGTTATGAGGGTCTCAATTCATATCCGCTCAGTTCAAGAGTACTTCACTTTGTGGATAATAAGTTATTGTCTCATATCACTACGTGTCAATTTAAATCGAAAGATATTGACACTTAAGTACATGTTCCTTCCTTTTGTCCAAAAGTTAGTTCTTACTCCTTATCTTGGCATTAGTGGGGGATTGTTGAGTTAATTATTCTAACTTTATTAACTAAATGTAATGCAAAGAGACAAATTCAAAATACGTTTCAAAGGTGAAGATACATCTGTTCCAAACAAAAGTGATGTAATGGCCTTTAATGTCATTAACCTTGACAATACGTTTCTAAAATTAAACTCTCCTACTTGCAACTCCTTTTCTTGCAAATCCTATAGAAGAAGAGGCTTTGGTGAGCATAAGAA
Organism: Solanum commersonii; assembly: GCA_029007595.1. Lineage (NCBI taxonomy): Eukaryota > Viridiplantae > Streptophyta > Magnoliopsida > Solanales > Solanaceae > Solanum > Solanum commersonii. The sequence continues at coordinate 233,634 of JAJTWQ010000236.1, read as the reverse complement.
ACAACACTACCAACATAAAAAAAAAAAAAAAAAGAGAAAAACTTCTTCCTCCTTATTCTTAGAATATTGAGTCCAGAGCCAAAAGGGCAAAAAAAATGTTAAAAGTTCCAAAAGGGCACATCAAAATTTTTTCTAACCAAAAGGGCAAAATCGCTCCTGACGGAGCGATTTTCTTTTGACAAAATTGACACCGTTAATTATATTTTTTAACATCGCTGCCCCTGCAGCATTTTTCTCAAAAAAAAAAACTTTTTAAAATTGAAATCGCTGCTATAGCAGCAATTTCCTTTTCCTTAAAAAAGTATTTTTTTATAAAAAAAAAAAATCGCTTATAAGACTTAAAAAATGGGGTTTCTCAGAAACCAAATAAGCCAACAAAGATATGGGGTTTCTCAGAAACCAAATAAGCCAACAAAGATATGGGGTTTCTCAGAAACCAAATAATCACCATGTTGTTGAGTGTACCAGCTCTTTAGGTCAATCAACACAGGAGGAAATACGTGTTTGGGAAGGGCAACTTGGCCATCAAAGAGTGGTGCAATAATGGCGATTAACAAGAAGTAAACGAAAAGAAGCAAGTCCAATAGCTTAACAAAAGCACCCATTTTGATCTTCGTCTCTTTGCAGCAATAGAGGCAGGCACCAAACAGTTCAGCTAATTTTTTGAGAAAAACGCTACAGGGGTAGCTTTGTTAAAAAGAAAATTGACAAAATCGCTGCCAGAGCAGCGATTTTAAGGAAAAAGAATTTTTTTTTTGGACGAAATCGCTGTCCAACAACAATTTTTATGTTTTTTAATGGAGTCAATTTTGTCAGAAGGAAATCGCTCAGTTAGGAGCGATTTTTCCCTTTTGGTTAAAAAAAAATTGATGTGCCCTTTTGAAATTTTTGACAATTTTTTTGCCCTTTTGGCTTCGAACTCTAAATATTTTTGGGCAATTGGTTTTAAGCAACCTCCAAGCTCTCAGCCATGAGTGCACATGTTTGAGAGTAACTATGGAACCTTGGGGAGCAACAGGCTACTACGATTTACACCGGAGTCGGGCCGAACAAGGCAATGGCTTGCCACGACACAGTGTTTGTGATAAGTTATTTACTACTTTATAATTCCAATCTAGTATCAATATTGTAGTATTTTTCCCAACAAAGAGTTACTGACTACTAATGACCACATTCTACCATAATTGATAAGAGTAAAGAGGCACAAATATAATGACCACCAATGAACATAACATAATACATAATATAACATATGATGTATTTTTATTAATATTAAAATGTTACATTAACCATTCCTTTATATATGGTCAAACTCTGTGACCCCAAAAAAAGGAATAATACAGGAGCCTAGGTTACAAGAAACTGAAAAAAAAATACTAATAAGAAAACTAGGAGTAATAGGTCATTAATTGACTAATTGTAGGTCAGTAAATTGTAAATGGGATCAATGTGTAAGCTCTGAAACTGCATAATAAGCAATCATAATGGGAAGTGACACCAGAATGCCAATAATTACCCTGAAATAAAAAAAAATTCACATACATTAGTCTTAATAATCAGAAAATTAGAAAAAAAAAATGAAGAAGAAGAAAATAATCCATTTGGTATGGTGAAATATTTTATTTTACAATATCATTTACTTTAGTAAAATTTTGTACTTTTTAGATTGAAGCCAATACATTATTTAAATGACACTACTAGAAAATAAGGAATTACTAACGGATAAAATTTCGTAACTGAACAATCAAAAACCAACGTTGATCTCATTTAGCTATATGTTAGCTACAAATTATAAGAAAAATCAATTATGTAGGAGTTTTTTAGCAATACATTAGTTAGGGATTATCCACAAATTTCGTAGTTAATTTCATTTTTTTTTTAGTGTGATTTGATATAAAACGTATTTTTATTATAATATCTTTCCCTAGTCACTAATTTTTCCTCTAATAAACATATTATATTATTCCAAATGGATGTGAATTGAAAGTATATAGGAGAAAAAGATTATATTTTAAGATGACAAATAAGAAGAAATTAATTATGAATGAAATAACTTACACAGCGCTAACAATCTCAGGGTGAACTCCATATTCTTTTGCCAAAACAAAGGAGGCTATGCCTGGGGGTAATGCTGCCTTCAATCATAAAATATAATAATAATTAAAATATGAGTTATTTTAATAAGAAGTTGACTAGTTCGATAATAATTAAAATATGTGTAAATTTTAATTAGTGATGTCCGTGAGCACATGGTCTATTCATCAAATTATGTATTTTTTAGAATTGATTTAACATTAACGGTTGATACTCATGCTCCGTAAAAGCAAAATTGTATGCTTAGTTTACATGAAAATAAGCCAATGACGAATAAAACTTCAAAAAAGATAAAATTGGGAACAAAAAATTAATCACTACCAAGTAAATGGTTATAACGATTCGAGTACAAATAAATTTTTAAAAATAAGTAATACTTCCACCATCTAAAGATTCTAAATTTACATGAAAATATTACTACTATTTTAGGGAGTTAAATAGGAGTAACTTTTTCTTTGACTATAATTTTTTCAATTTTTTTAAAAAATATTTTGAATATTCATTAGCTATTTTCCATATAGATTTCAAATAATAAATTTTATTTTTAAATAATTGGGAATCTAAACTGAAACTTATAACGATTAAAATAAAAATAAATGACCTTCATACACTAAACATAAAATTGAAACAAAAAAAATAGTAATTAGTTTTACTTAGACCATAACGATACATTCAAAATTCTCTATACGTAATTTGAGAAAATGAGTTTTTTAATTATAATAATAATATATTCAGTATGATTTAAAGAGAATAGGCTATACGCAGATAAAATTACCTGGAGTATGGAAGCTCGTAAAACATTGCCATGTAAACCTACGACGAATGATCCTATAGTCATCGTAGCTGGTCCTATAAAAAATCTCAAAAATAGTCCAAATACTATCACTCCTGTGCCACCAGCCATTATTTTCTGTTGCATTGCCACAAATACCCCTGCATTTATGGACCATCAAATTTATTACTACTACTTGGATTTATTTTCCAATTTATTTTATGATATAATATAATATGCAATATGTAAAATGTATTCTATAAGAATGTTTTCCTTAGGTCTCACTAAGTAGTTTGGATAATTCTTTCTTTAGTGTTCAGGTTGTGAGGGTAAGTTATATCAAATATTCATTTCTTTACATGATATTATAATCAGATCCATCCTAATTCAATGTTTTCGATGTGCTCTCCTCTCATCTCCTCCAATCTTATATCTTCCACACTCCAGATGTCCAGTTCTTAGCTGTGTGGAGTGTACGTTGATGTCCTACATCGGCTAAGAGAGGGGAACAATATGAATTATTTATATGATCTTGAACAATTATTTTCTCATAAGTAAGTTTTTTAGAGTTGAGTTCGATTCAAGATTTATTTATTTTTCCCGCCTCAAGACTCGAAGTCTATTTAAATAGGTAGAATGAAATAGATATAAGTCTTGAAATCTCACCAATAGTAAACATTCCAATGCCACTTCCTGCCTTTGACATTATTGATATGCATTCCTTCACAATATTCGGCAGTACAAAATGCCACCTAAAAATAGACAGAGAGACAAATTCAAAATTTAAAATTAACATATTCTAAACACACAGTGATTTATTATAATCTATAATTTTAAAACCTTATTGATATGTATAATTGATTCGAAACAAAGTAATAGATTCAGTTGAACAATACCTGTCAGCTACAAGAGACCACATTATGCCTAGAAAACAAGCATAAAAGTTAGGATTCTTGGAAAGCTTAGTCCATACAATTGTCATTACTGACCCCAAAGATGGTGTTGTATTTTTGCTTGCATTATTATTATCATTCCCTTCTAAATCTTGATTAGCACCCTCACAAGTCATAATCTCATCTTTGGCATTTTTCAATTCCATCATGAATTGTATAATTATAGACCAAATGAGAAATTGTATTGCCAATGATTGAATCACTAAATCAACACCTACTTGAGGACTCATAGCATTCATTACAGGAATTCCCATAACAAGTGCATTAGTTAAGCTACAAAATGAGAATGTTGTTATGGACCAAGAAAAGTTCCCTTTGCTATAAAAATTAGCCCACAAAGTTAGAAAAAAGCCAATGATGGCTTTAGCAATAAGGTCACCACAAATGAAGGGGTAGTTCATTTTATAGGGATTTACTTGGGAAATGAAGTCAAATGTGAAAAAAGGAAGAACAAAAAAATAGTTCAATCTATTTATAGCATCACAATGTTCAGCACTAAGTTTGTGCCACCATTTTACAGAACCATAACCAAGACCTAATGCCAAATAAAGTGGCATCATGGCTTCAATAACCTTGTAAATGTCTAGCCACTCTATCATATTTTTTTTCTAGCTAGTTTGTGTGGAAAGAAATGAAGAAAATATTAAGGTAGGTGAATTATATTCTTTAGGAAATTAAAATCTTGAGTTATGTAACCTTAAACACCAACTACTTATATACTAATTAGTATTAGTATTACTACTTTGGATATGCTTTGTCCAATAAGATGGATTCCTATCATGTTGGGAAGTGGTAACACTTGTTATTTTAAATTTGAGTCTATTGAACAATGTACCTAGTCAAACATTAGATAGAGTGCTATAGTAATTACTGGCCAGAGGGTGTATCTTGGGAGATTTATTCTAGTTTTACGTGAATTCATGTTTTCTTTTTGTAGTGTTATACTTTTTAAAAAAATACTTAAATATCGATGTATAAACTCATACTCGAAATCATATGATGTCATGATGATTGGGTGTACCTTTCTAGGTGAAGTTAGAAACTTAAATCTTTTATCGATTTTGTTTTTTTTTCCTTCTAAAATTGGGTAATATCTCTTTAAATGGTTATTGATAACACTTTTGGCGTTTTAATATTTTTCAAATTTTCAAGTTTGTTACATTGGAAATTCCTATAAGAAAATTGATTTAAGTTCAGTGATAAGAACCTAAAGGTTAAATCAGTCAAATTAATATTTTAAATTCACCTTTTCGTATAGTGCATTCATCTTCTCAAAATTCTAAATACGCTACTGATTCATCCGAACATAGTAACCTTAGCTCAAATACCATTATATGTGTTAAAAGATTGATTAATAATTATAAATAACAAACTTCAAACCTAGTAAATTAAATGTGTTGTGATAGGAGTCCGAACTCAAATTCATATGATGTGTTCAGTACGGAGGAAATCGTTAATTTATTTTTAAATTTTTTCATGTTTGGTTGGCCGAAAAAATTGTAAACATTTTCTTTAGGAAAACAAGTTTCTTAAAGACGAGAAATACAACTTCCCTAATGGAAGTGGGAAAAACAAGTTTCATATGTGACTTTCCATATTAATTGTGTTCTCCTCATCCTCCAACCCCACCATCTCACACTCCTACGGTCCTACCCCTTTCATATTTATCTAAATTATATACAAATGTTTTTAGGATGTATTATTAGGGTCATCTCGGTCATAAGGCCACTAAAACAACTACTTGGGGCACCAAAATTTTCAGGGCCCCCAATTTTTTCTAAAGAATTTTTTGGATAGAAAATATAATAGTAATTGTTTACTTTATTTAATGTGGAGGTCGTTGTAATAATTGAGAAATAGAATAGTGTTTAGTTAATTATAACATCATTTCTTTTATGTGGCTACTTATTTTTTTGACTTATTTATATCTTGATAATTATCATAAACCCACATTATTATTCTTACATTTACTTTTTTTACTCCTCTTTATATTCTTATTTCCTCATTATTGAGTATTCTATAGTCTATTAAACAAATAAAACCTTTTGCATTATGCAATATACGTTGTTGTGTGTTTTAAAAAAGATCAACTTTTTTTTTGGTGTATTCTTTAAATTTCAAGCACTGCAACAAATCAATATTATTTTAATATCATTATATCAACTTATGAAATTCAGCACAACTATTTCAATAGCATTATATAAACTTTTCATTGTTTGAATTCTTGCTTCATAAGGATAAGGTCTAGACATCATACTTTCTCTAAACTTCACTTGTAAAATTCATTGAGTATGTTATAACTATTCAATCTATACATATGACAACTAAACAAATAAGATCTCATAACGAAATTTGACTTATTGAGATGGCCCTGGATATTATTACGTACGTATTAAATACAAAAAAAGAAATTAAAAAATAAAATAAAATATATATATATATATATATATATATATATATATATATATATATAATTCACTTATTTTTCTAGAAAACCAGGTCAAAAAAACATTTTCACTCATATGAACACCTCTATAACTTTTAACTGTAAGATCACCATCTGGTCAAACTAATGATCTATGAAGACCTAGTAATACATAAAAGCAAAAATTAAAGAACAATTTGCAATATAGTAAACCAAGTTTTAATCAGTAGTCAATAATATAAAAGGCGTTAATTAGGGGATTTTTTTTTGGTCAACCCAATAAATGCAAATGCATGGCTGACTTGAGAAAATTCTAACATGGGGAGTGATGAAAGTCTTCTATTCCTTTTTGGTAAGATTTGGTTGGCTATCATTTTATACTCTCTCCGTCTCATAATAGACAGCATCTAACTGAAAATATTTGTCTCATACTCCCTTTGTCTACTTTAATTGTTACTCTCTTCGTCTAATAATAGTTGTCACTATATTAAAAATAGTTGTTCAATAATATTTGTTCAATTTTAAAAATCAAGAGATAATTTACTTTTTGTGTCTAATTTATCCTTGCTATTTATCATTTGACACATTTCTCAAAACATTAAATTTAATAAAGTCAAAAGATAAAATAGTAATATTATCCTTATTATTTATTATTTCTTAAGGGATGTGTCAAGTCAATAGTGGATAACTATTGTTGGACAGAGGGAGTATGTTTCTTTTTAGAGTCAAACTATAAAAACGTTGACTAACATTTTATAATGTATTTTTTCATTATATTGATATGAAAAAAAAATGCAATTTATAGTACTTTTCATATAGTTTTTGAATAGCTAATTTTTTTTGTTTAAAATATTGAATTAATGCAATCTAATTTAACTTTCGAAAAGCGCAACATGACAAATAAAAGTGAACGGAGAGAGTATTATTTGATCGCTTAATAAATCAGGATAGAATCATTTATTTTTTTCCATTTTGCCCCTACATACAATTAATATGACCTTTAGAAGTTCAAACAAATTTGAAGATTCAAAATTTCTTTTTTTTTCAAGAAGCTAATTAATATGAAGAAAAAACAAAATAATAAAATTTATTGATTCATTCATAATTTCTTAATCCCCGTATAAAATAGAAAATGATCATCTAATATAGGACAGAGGAAGTAGTAAGCTACAAAGTCAGAATATAATACTCCTTGTTGATTTTTACTTCTCCACTTTGAATTATGCACGCCTTTTTGGAAAAACAATACTTAATATGAAAATTTTGTCACAATATTTATATTTGTTAATGTATAATCTTAGACATTGAAAAATAATTTGATAAATAAGTTATGAATATTGAGGATAAAATATGAAAAAATATGTATCTCTCTAAATTTAAAAATAAAAATAAAGGGAATAACAATTAACGGGTCATACTAATTAAGAAAGTACAACATGTGCTAATTAATTGACTTTAGAAATTATTCACAAATCATTGGGACTTTACGTTGTCAAATAACATGCGCTAATGAAATTGTTATCGACTTTGAAATGGACTAACATAATTAAATAGACCTTTTTTCTTTCTTCGATAGGGGAACAACTCCTATGTACAAGTTGATTTTAAAAAATAAATAACAGAGATTCTCCCTTAAAAGTAATATATTACTACCGTACTTCAAGTGAATAAACTCAAAACTTTTTTGAGAAAATTTCTTAAATATATATTTATGTTTGAGAATTTGTTCTATAATATCATAGTTATTTCTTTTAAGACCATAATATCATCATAAAAGACCCACTCTATTCAACATTTTTAATTTTTCATAATGGTAATTTCCTCCTTTGAGTTCAATTAGAGGTTCCTAGAAATATCGAACTACTTGACAAACAATCAAATAGATGAGCACAAAATTTAATAAATAACCTCGAGTTAGTAAGTTAATTCATCAATATAATATAAAGAATTCAACAATCATGAAATAATCATTGTCCTAAAATAAGTAGATAGTTTAGTTACACATCATTATCGTAAAATTCTGAATGAACAATCATACAAAATAAACTAGGAAAAAAGAACTTTAAAAAGATTCATGATTTTGAAATTGTCCAAGAGACATCTCTTGAAGGTTGATTTAAAGTATCACCTAAAACTGGACACCATATAAAAAATGGAACGATCGGATTGAAATGAATTGTTACTGAACTGGTTTGATCGGATTGTTGACTTGTATCGGGATGAATTGGATCGAAATAACTAGGATGAAAACACGGTCCCGTCCCATAGAGATCGAAATAAAATCGAAATGGAACGAAGCGGAATGGGATAAATGAGATCGTAAATAAAGTTATTAAAATATAATTAATTTTCTTGAGTCAACGAATACAAACTTTATATATTTTTTGAATTATGAAATAGGAATGGATTTTTTTTCCAAGTTTTGAAATATTTAAATTTTATATTTTATTAGTTGGTAAGTTAAGTACTTTATTAAAGTATTTGTTTTCTAAGTTTTTCAATTTATAAGTTTGTATGTTGAGTTTGTAAGAGTTATTCTTTTTTCTAAGTTTTTCATTTATGTTAGGGAAAAGGGTTTGAAATATATTCGAACTTTGACCAAAATTCTTGTATCAATTCCAAACTTTGGGGAAAATCTATTACCCTGCACTATTTAATAGTGTATTTTAAAAATATATAAGTGTTCATGTGGACATCATAAATATTATTCATTATAACTAGTAACTTGTCCTGCTGGGCACTTATATATCTTTAAAATACACTATTAATAGTGCAGGGGTAATATGTTTTGCCCAAAGTTTGGAATTGTTACAACAATTTCGATTAAAGTTCGGATATATTTCAAACATTTTTCCCTTTATGTTATAAGTTTTTAAGATTTGTAGTTTATAAGTTATTGCTTTAAATTTAAGTAACTTATGTTTATTAAATTTTTTCTTTTTCAAAAATTTTAAATTATAAGGTTTAAGTTTTTAAGTTAATAATATTTCAACTTTATAAAATATAAGTTTGTAATTTAAAAACTCAAATAACTAAAAACAAATGCATTAAAAAACAGGATAAAAACCAATCTATTTATTCAAATAATCACATTTGTATTGCAATTTACAACTATTAGTAGAGTGCTTAATTTATACATCTATCTTCTAGAAAAAGTTCCGTTTCAACTAACCTTGAATTTAGTACTAATAGTTGTATAATCGTATAAAACTTTGTTCTAACCTAGCTAAAGATTGACCGTTATCAATCTTCGGTCTTGATAAAACTTGTTGACGGTCTTGAAATTCCATGTCATCATCACTATCACATCCAATGATTGAATCTAAGAAAACTTCATATTGACTATTTAACTTTGAAAGTCCTTAATTTCTTTGTTCGGCATTGATCAAATCTCTAAACAACACTGATATCTCCAAACTGTCTTTTTCTAACAAATATATGTTATCTCCAATTTGAAAACTTATCGCGCTGAAAAGTTGCCTCTGAAGCTATTGATATTTCTTGAATCGCTAGCACATCCTTCACCATCCTACATTATTGTAGTAAGACTGCAATGAACATCTTTCCTCCATTACTAAGTCTGTGAGCCTTTGATTCTTCTAAAATTTCAAGGTGAATTCAAAACTTAATTCTATTGAGCTAGTATATTTCAAGGTTCTTATCACTGAAGTACCAATTTAGGATATTTGCAATTATGCGTTCAGAATTTAATATGTATTCGTTAAAATACAATGATTATCGCATTACATGTATCTATGCTATGCGTCGAATTCAGTTGAACTCAGCACTCAATCCGTTTCAGCATATCATATGCTCCTGCATCAACTTTTACGACAAATTATATTGTTCAAGAATGAAATTGATGTTTATAAAAAAATGAAGATGAATGATGAATTGATGAGTCTACTTGGTATATGAGGTCTGGGGATCAGAAATTTTGGGATGGGAAATGGATGCATTGTGGAACAACTTGAAAACCTTGTAAAAGACAAGAAGGTGAACAAATTGTTCAATTTCCATCCTTCAACTTATTGAACCAGTCACCATATCACATATTCACATTTAGAGTGTACAACATATAGTTCTCACATTAACAAATCTAAACCTCAAAACAGATGCAAAACAGGAAAAGATGCACAGAAAAACATAAATGTAAAAAACTGGCTTCCCATGTACCAACTTTATGCCTGATTAATCAACATACTTGAGCAGGAGGGGTTTCAGGATTGGTGGTAGGAAGTGGTCTGGTAACAGCTGCTAAGATATCAGCGTACCCAACAACTCCAACTAAATGGTCCTCATTCTCGGCATCAGTAACCCATACATGAGTTGCACGATGTGACAACATTTGAGCCATAACGGCAGCTAGTGAGCTTGTCTCCTTACATGTCAATGGTGCACTTCTGCCACGATACATGCTCCTAGAAACACTTAAAGATGAGTTTGTTGGATTGCTGACGAACCCAATACTCCTGCTGCTAAATTTTTTTGGCCTAACTATACCACCACAACTATTGGCTGTATTTGCATCTGTTACCATAGGATTGACTGCAAAATCAGGTAAGGAACTTGAGGAAATATTATCCTCAACACCCATCACGAATTGTCCGGCTGAAAAATTAGCCAAGGCCCATGCTGCAGCGAAGTAATCACACTTCCACAGTTTAGTGGCTGAAATCTCACCAATGATCTTATTGTAATCATCTGCCATAGGATCGATGACTGCAACTGCAGGGGGATCCGATGGTAGTTTTTGAGTGGCATCTATCGCTGGGCGTGATGCTTCTATTGAGCAGTAGTTTGGGTTAATGATTCCAAGGGAATAGATAGAGGAGAGAGGAATAGGGGCTAATGCACCAAGGCAACCAATAATAAAACGAATGATATCTTCTCTGGACAGACAACAAAATTTGTCACGAATGGGCACAGGGGAAGAAGTTGATGGACGGTTGGCATTGGCAGCCGGGTTAGAAGTATCAATGTTCTTTAGCCATTTGCCATTATAAAGAATTGAAAATCTCTTGCTCATGCCTCTCCATACAACACTTTTGGGAACAAGGAGTCGCTTCACACCTTGCTTCATCATCTCCAGTGCATCTATCAATCTGCAAAGTACAATAGATCAGTAATATAGCAATTAAAGAAATAGTTTCTACAAACTTTCATCGTCCACTCACTTTTCAGCAGCAAACTCATTGTATAATTCAACTGCCCTATTACTTCAAATAAGTTGACTATTATAGGTAGTCATACGGACCCTTGCAATACTGTTTAGTAAGATTTGAAAATAGTACTTAAATATATAGAGGAGAGAGGGATAGGGGTAAACTCATTCCTAAGTAACTTAGAAAAACTTGGAAATAGTACTTAATTATATAGTACTATAAGACAAAAAAAAAAATTAATTATCATAAATAAAAGGTTTCATTTTTTCCACATTTTAGTTTGAGAAGTTAAAAGAGTAAGCAAACAAGGTTAAGTTTCTATCTGTCATTATTTATTACATATACTTATCCCTTTGGTTTTTATTACATTCGTTGTTTGTTTTTTTCTGTTTATGACAATTTTATATACTATTTTAAACTAAACTTTTCTAATTCAATTATTTTTATTTGTCTATGAAAAGAAATATTAAATTAATCAATCCTTAAAAGGGTTACTTTATAGTTTTGCATCTAAAAACGTTAAAAGAGTGAATTTCGAAAAAAATACATGAATTTCATTAAAAATATTAATGATTTCTTAATAAGTTTTGGCTTTAGGCCACTTACTCTATTGATATGCCCCACCCACACCCCATGTCTCCCTCTCCTTTTCTCCCTTCTCAAACAGATCAATGCAGCTCTTTGGCCGAGTGCAAAGTACTCATGGATCAAGATCCTTCCTCTTCTAGTTTCTATTTAGAACATTTTATTTTATACAAGGATGTATTTTTATTCTTCTAGGTATATTCTTTTAAGGGGTGGAAGTTGGGGGGTATGCTACTACTAACCAGAGGTAAAATCTACACTCTGCAAAAGTACTAAAGGAAAAGTTACTCAACAAGACTTTTTGGTGCTATTCTTCAATTTTTGCCTGAGCATTTACAAAATAAGAAGACTCCTTCAATAGGCTGGATTTATTACTAGAACCAAGTCATGTTAAGTGTAAAATTCAATTTCACATTCTATTCTGAATGAGAAAGGTTCACGAAACCATCCACTCTACTCTTCATTCCAGGCATGAATCATCCGACAACTGAGAGAGACCACAAATTGAATAATGATGTCAACCAGCTGATTAAATGCATTCCTAAAGCTATCCGGTCGTAGCAGCTAATAATTAGTTTATCCATTCAATACAGCAAGAAAAATTAAAGTTACGAAGTTCAAATACCTAACTAGACAATGATCAATTTTATGTTAATTTAGCACCATGACAGGAGTATAAGGACAAGATAGACCAATAAAGAAATCATGAACATTGTGAGTGGCAGCGAAGAGTTGTGGAAAAAGGTGATGCTAGAATATACCATTGACATGACATTATACAGGTAAGGTATGGATTTTCTTGAGTTTGCTCACAAAGGTTTTGCCATTATCCAATGAATATGGGGCTAATATATTAGCTACGATCATGAAGAAATCAATTATTACTCCTTTCTCTTCTCTGATCTCTTTTTTTTTTTTTGTGGGGGGTCGGGAGGGGGGTTTGACTGAACAATCCTTAGATCTACTGAAAAAAATTATGATTAAGAGGAGTCATCAAGCTTTCTATTAGGTTGAAAACATGCATAACATTTGCTATTGTTTGTTCAGAGGGCGGTGAGAAGGACAATAATTTCAAACTGACAGAGAAGAGGGAAAGGAAAAACAGCTTTCGGTGTTGTTTGCCTTGGAATATATGGTGCAGCTAGATTAAGATGAATGTCATACACAACAAGCAATTAAAAATCACAAATAGACACCTGATTCAAAAGAAGAGGTATAAGGGGCCTGAGGCTAATAAGTTGCAAAGATTAAAGAACTACCGGTAATGTGTTCTCTAATCTCTACATATGAGTAAGTGCATAGGACTTGACAACAGGTAATTGTTTCTATCTTTACAGTTAGGGATAATTTCATAGACCTGCCCTCTGATTTTTCTCCATAACACAAATTCATTAAATAAAAGTAATTATAGTCTCACCAACTTTTTCCTTTCCGACAATCTTTTAATTAACTAATTTATTTCCTTTGGAATATAACAGAAGAGCTAATATCCAGGCCACATTCTCCTTCCTCTCTTCCTCCACAAAAAAATATCTTCATCAACTGCAATCTGTCTATTCAATGGTCTATAGACTTCTGAAAAAACTAAACTTCTCATTCCCATTGTTAGAATTCACAGTCTCTGTAATTTTCCATGCATTACTAGCATACTTTGACGTAGTGTTTGAAAAACGACTGTCTTTACTCTCTCCCAAACACACCAAGACCTTATTCTAGATCTATGGTGAAGATTCTTTTATCCACTTTTCAATTGTTGAACCCGAATCAAATAAATTATACACTTAATTTAGGTTAGGTCAGAATAACAATACATCAATTTCAACATATTTGCTTAAATATTAGTGAAATTTTTCATTGAAGCAGCTTCAAGAAGCTATATGGACATTGAAGTCAATAGAGACGCATGCTGAAGTTGAAGAAACAGTTTTTCTGGAGGAAGAGAGGAGGAAAACACGGGCATGGATATTAGAACTTCTTTTTATATTCCAAAGGAATTTAATTAGTTAATTAAAAGATTGTAGCGAAACGGCAAATTGGTAAGATTGTAATTACTTTTATTCAATGATAAACAGTTTAAAACAATTGTTACAAAGAAATCAAAATAAGACAGCTAAGCGTTATATTGTAAACCACAAGAAAGGTTAGTGTTATGGAGTGCAACTAGAGGGGAGGTCTCTGAAATTATCCCTTACATTTATTAATATCAGAAACTCTGATCAGCCAAAGAGGTCACCATTACTATTTACTGGTGATGGAGACACTGTCTTATTCTTAAAACAGCTTCAAAACTTAGCTGGATAAGAGGCTTCAGAATTGAAGGAAATGCTGGGGACATGTTAGAGGTTTTACACATACTATATGCAGATGATACATTAATATTGTGTGATGCAGAGAAGGAACAACTACAACATCTAAAAATAATATGTAGACATTTGAAGCCGTTGGTCAACAGCACATAAATTGGCCAAAAGCAGCATACTCTCAGCGCAATGAAGACTGTCAAATTTCTGAATTAGCCAGAAATTTGGGCTGACAAATGAGTGAATTCCCTGCAACATACTTGGGCCCTCCACTATGCTCCAAGTGGTGAGGCAAGGAGTGATTAAGAACTGAAAAGCTAAGCTGTCACCCTGGAAGAAGACATATCATTTGGCGGATGAATGACACTTATGAAAAGTGCTTTAGATGGAATTCCAACATAAGGGACTTCTCATGGGATGACGACCAGGAGAAAAGATTCATTTGTTAAAATGGCCTAATATCTTAAAGAAAAAGGGAACCGGGGAATCAGAAATTTAAGCATAGACAACAAGAGGCCTGCTAATGAGATTTGGGATGACAAGATCAGATATACCCGATCCGGGGAATAAAAAGAAGGATGATACGGGAAAGTCCAACAGAGCTAACATAGTATAGAAGATCAATGGTGCTCCAATACCGTGACAAGCTCATCTGGAAACCCATAAGAGGTTTATGGGTGAAGTTGAGCACTGACAAGGATGCAGATTGGAAATGGCATCACGACCAGAATTTGGCATGGCATATGGATAAACCAAGCCCCCATTCAAGGAGATTTTTCCCGATATTTTTGATCTGATATGAAAAGCTGCATAAAGTTGCAGAGACAGAATCTGGGTTCTGAGCTTAAGGAGACATATACAAAGATTTGGAGTTGGGAAGTATAACTCTTACATTGGAAATACTAGAGAACATGCAACTTCTGGAAACAAAGACATACGGGAGTAGTGGAAATACAATAAAGATAGCACACTCTCGCCCATATTATCAGTGGTCAATGAAGAGTGGTAAAGATGAGCAATTCATCTTGTTCAAAGACAATTTCCATACAAATGATCCACCAAAAGTCATATGTTTTGGATGGATGGTTACGTAGAAAATCTGTCTAAGGAGGAAAAGTAGATTCAAGCAATGTAACAGATACTTTTTATGCAAAGATAGCCCTGAAACTGAAGAACTTTTAATTTTTCTATTGCTAGGTAAAAAGGAAAAATGAAGTGTTTCCTAAATCCTTGGGCATGCAATGGGTGGTTCAAAAGGAATCTCAGAGAACCAACACAACACAGCATAGATAAATTAATCTTGTGATATGGCATTTCTGTTGTAGAGGAGACACAGATAAATTCAAATTCATGTGAGGAGACATCGATAAATTTAAATTCATGTGAAGGAGACATCGATAAATTCAAATTCAATCACATGAAACACTGCATAAGTCAACTCTTCAAAACTTTAACTAAATTAGCCTAATTTCTAACTTACAAAACTCCACCAGTCAATCAATTAATTATTGGCAGATCTGTCTGGCAGGTAGACACCAGAAATATATACACACACCTATGGGACCCTTTTTTATCCTTTTAATTATATGGTATTTCAATTTTTCATGTCCTATGTAATATCCACTAACTATACACTATATAGATTGGTACAGATGAAGTGAGTGATTACTTATGAGCTGAATTATGAATAACTAGTAAAATTACCCGCGCTTCACGCGGGAATTTAATATCACGGAGAATATAAAATAATATTTAAACCTATCAGTCACTAAAACTAAAACACTATATTATCTTACATAAAAGATTAATAATGTAAAGGAAAATAAAAATTATTACATCTTATCATTTATCCTTAATAACATAATTATAAATTAATGATTGTAAAAATACATACCGTGATCTATAACATAAGCAATGTTGTCACTGAGCCACTCAACATGAGTAAAGTACACAAATATTTAATTGTGAAGAAGAAGAGGTTTAAAATTTTCATTGTCTTAAAATGAGAGGAAATCTTTCTATTTATAGACAACAAATGATAGTGTGAACAAATATTTATTGTGTCTTATCAGAAAGGTTACAACTATTTGGAAAAGTTGCACAACCTTTCATAAAAGTCACAACTTTTCATAAAAGTCGTAACTCTTCATTAAAGTCGCAACTTCTCATAAAAGTCACAACTTTTCATAAAAGTCGCAACTCTTCATTAACGTCGCAACTTTTCATAAAAATCACAACTCTTCATTAAAGTCACAACTTTTCATAAAAGTCGCAACTTTTCATAAAAGTCACAACTTTTCATGAAATGGGAAGGCTAGTTTGGAAATAAATAACTTAAAAGTGAATTTTGATTTGTGGAGGCGCCACGTAGGTTGGTCTAAGATTATCTTTTATATATATTCTAGTAAAATTATCCGCGCTTCGCACGGAAATTTAATGTCACAAAATTTATAAAATAATACTTACAATCTATCAGTCATTAAAACCCAAACATTGTATTATCTTACATACAAGATTACGTAGTAACGTACATTAATAATGTAAAGGAAAATAGTAATTATAACATCTTATCATTTATCCTTCAATCAATCATCTTTAATTTGATTTTGTAATTTATCCTTTTTGCCTCCAAGAAGTGTTACTATTTGATATTTTTGGAAAATAAAACGAACATCCACATGAGAAATTATATTTTCTCATAAATAAATAATATTTATGTGTAATAACAAATACTTATAACAATAACTTTGCAGAAACATAAACAACAAGGTTTAAAACATGCACTAAAACAACAATTAATATCATAAGCATAAATAAATGACTGTAAAAAAAATATTAGGATCTATAACAATAGAATGAAACCTGAAAGGAAAAAATTGAGCCCACTCAATGCACAGTGTCCCCTTAAGGAAATTATTCCCCTCTAGTACCCAAGGTTTAATGAAATAGATCCTCTCAGGATGGAACGATTTTATTCACAAGTATATTGATACAAAAACAATGGTGTCAGTGAGCTACTCAACAGGAGCAAATTACTCGAATATTTAATTGTGCATAAGAAGGAAGAAGAAAAAGTTCAGAATTTTTCGTTGTTTTGAAATGAGAGGAAATTTCTCTATTTATAGACAACAAATTAAAAGATAGTGTGAACAAATTCTTATTGTACCTTATCAGAAATGTCACAACTCTTTGGAAAAGTTACAACCCTTCGGAAAGGTCAAAACCTTTCATAAAAGTCACAATTTTTCATAAAAGTCATAACTTATCATAAAAGTCGCAACTATTCAATGAAGTCACAACTTTTTATAAAAGTCACATCATTTCATGAAAGGGGATGACTATTTTTTGGTAAGTCTTCATTAAAGTCGCAACTTTTCATAAAAGTCACAATTTTTCATAAAAGGCACATCTTTTCATGAAAGGGGAAGACTATTTTTGGAAATAAATAAATTTAAAAGGAAATTCTAGCTTGTGGTGGCACCACGTAAGTGGGCCTAGGGTTCTGTTTTATATAAATATATGATACTTTACTGCGCTTTGCCAATAAAACACTATTTCCTCTGTCCCAATTGTAAAAAGGAACTCAATCCATTCTATTTTTTTAAGTAAAACTTTCAATAATTCAAACTAATCAAACTAGAAATTTCTTTCTTTTTGATAACTGTGATGTCTGGACCAGCTTGCACCTAATTCCAGAGGATACCTACCACCTCCCACCGGCAAAAGGTAGCAAGTAACTCTTTTATTCAAATTTGAAATTCTGATGTCATGTTTTTCTCAACCAAGGTAACTTTTCAACCATCATTCTAACAGCTAACTTCTACTTACATTAATAGAATTTATAAGACAACAGCATCATCATAAACTTTACATAAAGTCGAGTATGTACCGCAGCAGTATTCCTAATGATTGGCAATGAACACAATAATCAAAGGCAGTTTCAAAAGTAAGGAGACTAACCTGGTGGCAGGATCAAGCTCCTTAAGCAAAGAATTATCAGGAAGCACAACCTCAGAAACAGGAGTCTTCATAGCTTTCTCCTGATCAGCCAAACATTCCTCTCTAGCCAAAAATGCAACAATATCAAGAGAATTAAGAATACCCACAAACCTTTTTCGCCTCATCTCTGCATTCTCAATCAAACCCTTTTGAGATCTCGTCTTCCACACAGGTATCCCACATTCCGTAGACTCCCCAATAGCCCTTATAGCAGCCTCCACTGTTTGTGTCTCCGTAAATTCAACTAACTCCGGTTTTCCCACTGTCAGATCCCCAACCACATGATACAAAAACACCGATGCCATTACAACTCAAATTCACCAAAACAGATAATTTTCTACGGATAAATTGTAAAACAAGAAGAAAAGGGTTTAAAATTGTGTAAATTTCGCAAGATTTTTTATGTGAATAAAGATCCGGATTTGAAGGGGAAAAAGAATTATGGGTCCTAAAAGAGGGAATGGAGGAAGATTAGGAGAAGATGAAAACGGGTAATGCGGAATCTGACAAGAGAAGTAGTAATACTAAAGTGAGATAAAGGTAGAAGATTGGCCATGGAAGCTGAGGTTAACAAGCCAAATAAAAGCAAGGCCCATGAAAATTTGGAACTAATTTTCTGGAAAATTTTTGGTAAAGAGGCAAAGGAGATTCTAGAAAAGTGAGGGAGGCAAAGGTCAAGTGGTCAAACAAGATTGACATGTCTCAATAATTGAGTAATCATACAAAATTTATTATTATTGAGATATTTTCAATCAAGATGGCAAAAGATAACTACTATGAATTTATTGCATAGGAATTTGATATGATGTGGATGATTTTGCAACACAAATTCCTCCAACTTTCGACAATAATCAAACTCTCCTTTTATTGCACTATTGATTTTATCCAGTTAGGGATTTTTGTGGTTCGATTTGGATCAGATATTGCTTAAAACTAAAATCAAATTAATCTATTCGATTTTTTTAAGATTCTAAAATCAAACCAAACCAAATGAAAAAAATAACTGTTGGTTTGGTTATTGTCGGTTTGGTTCAATTTTTTTGATTTTTTCGGTTTGAAAGCAATAAATTTTTTTGAGGACATACATATCTCGATAGACACAAACACCTAATATATGAACAATCCATAGAAAAGTTATTGTCGGTTCAATTAAACAATTAACAATACTAAAGTTATTATTACATGAACAAAGTGATTCAACTAGAAGTGTGACTATATTTATGTGAGGTAGGATAGGTAAAGACTAAAGTAATGAATTTTGATGGACTTGGACTTATGATTGTAATAGCTGAGCTAAAATTTAAGTGTTTGGCTTGAGAAAATGGTAAAGTTAGACTTGAGTTGATTAAAATTTAACAAAATATTTATATTATATTTATGAATAATATATAAATAATTATATAATTTATATATCTAATTTATCGGTCCGGTTTAGTTATTTTTGCGGTTGTTTTTAGTAAAACAAAACCAAACCAAATGGTATCGGTTTTCAAAATTTAAAACCAAACCAAATACCAATTTTTTAAATTGGTTTGATTCGGATTGCGGTTCGATTTGGTTTTTTAACCATAACCATGAACGACCCTAATCCTTGTTATATCAAATATATGTTCTCCCTCTGTCCAACAGTAGTTGTTCACTATTGACTTTGCACACTTTTTAAGAAACTATAAATAGAAGAATAATTTTATTATATCACCCTCTGAATATAATAAATACAATGTCTTTAAAAACGCAATAGGGAAATGACTATAATTAATGAAAAGGATAAATTAGGAATTAAGTGTAAAATCATCCATTGATTTCATAAAGTGGACAAGTATTGTTGGACCACCCAAAATAGTATAGTTGACAACTATTGTTGGACGGAGGGAGCAATACTTATTTATTTTACATATAATTTATTTTTTAATCTAGATATTTATAACTTTTTCTTTAAGTTCATTAACATTATAAAAGGGAAAAGGGTCAAAAATATTCTTAAACTATGTGAAATGAACAAAAATGTCCTTTGTTTAAGGTTTGGTCCAAAAATGTTCTTGTCGTCAATACTTTAGTCCAACAATGTTTGTCATGCCCTGAGTCTACACCCTGGACGTGGCCGGCACTCGAGACCCATTTCTAGTTCCCAAGTGAACCCTTGGTTTGGCTGACTACTTAGCGGAAGATTTACTCAAGCGATAACAAACTTAGAACTGGAATTTAGAACATTCAAACTCAAGCAAATACTTAACTCAAACTGTCTGAAAATACTTAATTACAACAATAATAATAATAATAATAATAATAATAATAATAATAATAATACTTTGCAAAACAGTCTCAAAACATCTCAAACAAAGGGGAAATACTGAGAGACTCCTTAACTCTAACTATCTATGAAGCCTCTATAGTTCAGCATGGATGTTGGGACAAGACCCAAAACACCCTAAAAGGACTAAACTGAATGGGAAAAGGGGGAAATCCTCTATAATGCAAAGAGGCTCACCAAAGCTAACTGGAGTGTCAAATGATCTCAACAAAGCGCCTGTTGATGATCCTGAACACCTAAATCTGCATCATAATAAGATGCAGGTTGAATGGACATCAGTATATTGAATGTATGAGTATGTAAAGAAAATCGAATGCATAGATAACTAAACTGATAATACTAGAAGAATGCTCACGTCAACTCAACTCAATACAAAAGCAATAACAAAATATGAAATGTTTAAAGCTTCATAAATAAAAGATACTAACTCAAGGATGTATATAAAAAAAAAATACAACAAGTTACACTTTACTCTTATTTGGGAGAATATCTAACCGACAACCATCACTATGAGCTATGTAATGATACAATGTCTCCCCACGCTGCCAGAACTGTCTTATACCTTGACGGGGTATAGAACACCTCAACTAAGTGGATCCACTAAGCTATGCTCGAAAGCAATAAGGAGTCGTCTAAAAAGTATGATCCTTTATCGATGTTGGCTACATAGTTTGTGAGGAATGTGAGTTGTCTGAACTCATCCTCATATCGGTGCTCAATACTACTCCCAATATATATATATATACTCATGCTCAAGTAGAAATACTCTTTCTCTGTTTTGAGGTAATTACTCAAAATAACTCTTTTTGAAGAGGTAATGAGATATCTTGAATTCATAAAATCTTTTTAGAAATAAAAGTTTCTCTTTTCTCAATGTAAAAATGTTACCTTTGTGAATACTTAGTTTAAGGTTGTTGTTGGTTAAACAAGAACTCTCAATAATAACTCCATAAAACTCTTGAACTTCCCTTTAAACTCAAATTAGTTTTGAATGTGCATTAAGACATGTGATTAAGATATGCAGGGATTTTCAAAGGTAAATGGAGCCTATAGAAGCTAACACAAGGAAGGGAAACATGGCCACAACTTAAAGGAACCCGTGCCGGATGAAACAAGGAAAGATTGGTCCAAAAATCCTTGGTGAACTGCTGGCGCAGGACGCTAGACCCTGAACTTCAGAAGTCAGGCCTTAGCGCACTGCTAGCGCGTCCCACCAGGGCCTGAACTTTAGAAGTTAGGCCTTGGCGCATTGCTGGCGCGTCACCCCAGGGTTTGAACTTCAGAAGTCAAGCCTTGGTGCACTATTGGCGCGTCGCCCTAGGGCCCGAACTTCAGAAGTCAGGCCTTAACGCACCGCCCCAGGCCCTTCCCCAACACCCCAATGAATTTTCAAGCTTAAATAAGGACCCCAACTTAGTTTAGAATTGAAAATTTTCTCCTAAACTCTTCTTAATTCTCAAACTCAACATGAAAACATGAAAACTTTCATACAATTCCATTGGAAATATAACTTTATCAAATCAATAGGGTTCATGTGATACTAATCATGAACAACACAATAATATTCACATAACAAAAGAATAAAAAAGCCTCAATTGTTAAAGAATTGAACTCAATATCAAGAACTACAAATGTATCCTTTAGATATAACAATTTATTGACTAAATTGAGATGTAGGGCGTGAGGACGAATAATTACAACAATGTAAGAAGCCTTACATACCTGAAAAGAACAAAGGTTCTTGGCGAAAATCAACGGAATCTTGAAGAACACTTGAAACCTAGTTTTTTCTCCTCTTGGAACCTTACTCTGATTCCTCTTAGTGTTAAAGAACGTGAAAAATGGTTTAAAGCTGATTAGACCCTTAATTGGGTGATGAAAAACGTGGCTAGGATTAGAAGGGATGGGAAAAGACCAAATTATCCCTCTAAAAACGATTGAGATGCCTTTAAAAGAGAGGCTTCACTAAAATGGGCATAACTTTTTACTTCGAGCTCAAAATTAAGCAAACTTGGTGGAGTTGGAAAGAGGACTCAAAGACCTTTAATTTGATAGGTCATGGGCCACCTAATTCTTTATGAGCTAAGAGATATGATCATTTAAAGTTGACCCAAAAACTCAAAATTGATGGGTGACTTGCACGAACCCCTCTTTAGTCCTTTTCAAAGTCTGATGTGTTACATGTTCATTCTACAAATAAATATATTATTTATATTCTTTTTAACACATTATCTTTATAATAATATATATTTTAAAATTAGTAAATGTTTATCCTACTTTAATTCAGAAAAAATAAAATAATATATATATATTATATTATAACTATGTGTTATTGTTATATAAATAAAATTAATGATGGATATACTATGATCTTATATAAATGACATATATAATCCGTCGAAAGCATACATGAAGTTATTCTATTTTAATTGATAAAATGAGATTAAGAAGAAACAAATTATTTCCTACATTTTTATTTGTTAAAGTGATTTAAAAGAAAGAAAACAAGAATAAGGTTCTTTAATAATATTTTAATTAGGAAAAAAATGTGTATAATATATTTATTTGGAAAAGGGCATTTTTGACCCATTTAGCAATTATAGGAGCATTTATGGATCAAAGTATTGACTGCAAGGGCATTTTTGAACCAATTAAAGTAATGACGGCAAAGACATTTTTGAACCAAACTATAAACATAGGACATTTTTGTTTATTTCACATAGTTAAAGGGCATTTTGACCCTTTTCCCTAAGTAGAATAATATTTTTTATGAATTTTTCACAAAATTTGATATTATTTTTATGACAGTTATTTCAATATACAATATGCTTTTAAGTGTGTATATGTATTTATGCTTACAATTTCGTCTTTCTCCATTCTCTTACTCCATGCATTTCATATTATTTGGTCTTTTTTGATATGATATCTCTTAAACAAATTAATTAAATGTATATTTTACTAAACTAACATTATTAATAATGTTTTGAAACTTTAAATTTGACTACTACTACTTGATGCAATTAATTAATACTAAGGATATTTTACTAACTCTTGTTTTGATTGGGTTTGGGTTAAGGAGTGTGGATATGAGTCGGGGCGGGTAAGAGATTTTCTGACGATGGGTTGAAATTTAAAGTTATCCAATAGAATAATGTCACGTAATTATTAATAATAATAATAATTTAGAAAAAAGGTTGTTAGTTTTAAGCGTAATAGTGGACCAAAAAGGTGGATTGAAGAGTACTTTTAGCTCAATAGGTGAATGAGGAGTATATTTAAACCTTTTCGGATAGTCCAGAAGTATTTTTGACTCTTTTCTTTAATGTAAAAACACATAAAAATGTCATCAATATATAAAAGAAATAAGTTGAATGTTGGGATCGAAATAGCAGAGCGTCATGCAAAAATTAATAATTGTAAAATATAAGGATGATAAATTAGATAACATAGAAAATTATACTAAAACAATTATGATACATATTAATTTTATTTGGTTAAGCGACATACATACAAGAAACTAACATAAAATGTATTAAAGTTATAGAGAGATAATCTTCCATAAACAAAACTCATTAATCACTACAGTAGGGTTGTTCGAAACCGAACCGAAAAAAGTTATTAATTTATTGATAGTTGGTTATTAATTTAGCGATTTCAGTAGCGATTTTTTTTTATTATCGGCTTATTGATTCTTAACGATTTGAGATATTTTTCTTAACGAGCTAAGCATAACATGATAATACGTTTATATTATGTTTATGTATTTGATATATAAAATCATTGATTTAGAATTTTGTAATACCCCAAAAATTTCTAAACCTAGATCAAACCTTGGAAATCAGAAAGAACTAAAATGTTACAGAAAGAGGGGTTTGTACGGACCCATTCACTTGTGAGTTCACAGGTCGTGCACTGGTCCGTGAACCAAACCTCAGAACTCAGAAATCTCATCCTTCACGGGCACTTGTACTGCCCATGGAGTGTTATACGGCCTGTAGAGGATCCCATGCAAATTGGCCTTAACATTCAGAACCTTGTTCCGTTCATGAGCACCTTCACGGACCGTGAAGAGTTGTACAGTGGAAGGCTTATGTGAATGTGCTCCGCCAGTTTTAAGTCAGGATTAAACGAGTCTTTTCCACTCTTTTAATTCCTATATTATGTCATTTTGGCCTATTCTAAGTGGGTACAACTGATTTCTAAATACCTAACCTCCCCATTCACTCTCATTTTTTCCAAATCAAGTTTCTTCTCTCTCAAGTCTTCTCCCTCAAGAAAGAACAAGGGATTCAAGTCTTCCACCCAAGATTCAAGGTAGGTTTCGATCAAGGTATGTGTGAACTTCATCAATGGGTTTCTCTTCATCCATTGATTCCCAAAGAAACCTCAATTTCTCAAATTATGAATTTTCCAAAACTAGTGTTTATGCAATTTTCATGGGTTCTTATTGAATTTTAGTTTCTTCTTCATTATTGATCTTGAATTACATGAATTGATTGTAATTCCATATTTTCAATGATATTTTCATGAACCAATAACATGCAAGTATTTAAATGATTAGAATTATGTTATTTTCATATACATGTCTCATTTATCAGATTTCCATGAATTATGATGTTTTCAAATAAAGTATCTCTCAATTCATACATATATCATCATTTAAATGCTTTCGATAAAAATATCTTTTCAGATTATGTTCAATTATCATAATTTATGAGCTACTCAATATTTTATCATATTAGCAGTATAATTCAGTAGTATAAATTATTTCAATTTCCAGATTTATACATGTTTACTTTGGGAGTATACTTAGCATTGAGTGGACTTTTGGAATGAAGGTTTTTGTTTAGCATATGTGGACCTTTAGTAGCAATCCTTAAGCCCTAGAACTACGCACCACCATAGTATTTTTCTCTAATAGGTATTAGCTAGTGGATCGACCTTAACTCAGATATCATGGCCCTTATCTTAACAAGTGGGACACTCTCTTTTCGATATGGGAGTAGTACATTGAAATCTATGTAGTAGCTCACATAATTTACGATTACATCAAAATCTAGCATATCCAAAGTAACCAAATCTACCTAAATACAAAGACCCGCAAACACCACAGCATAAATGATATGCATATGTTACTTCTACCGACTCCCTAACTGGGTTGGAAACATGAATAGGAGTATCACAAATAAAATCAAGACCCATGACAAATTAAATATTTACATAAGAAAATGTGGATCTCGAATCAAATAAAACAGAAGTCATTCGGTCACAGATGAGAATAATACTTATTATCACTGCATCAGATAATTTAACCTTAGATCTGCTCGGGAAGGCATACAATTTAGCTCTATCCTCAGTCTGGGCAATACGTCTAGCTGACTACGATGCTCCCTTTCCTGCGTTACTGTTACCTTAAACCCACAGACTTCATGGTTATTACTTCACCCACCCTGAGGGCATCCCTTACCATTTCCATCCCCACATATCGGGTCTACAACTAAAATATGTTGTTGTATCATATTGCATGTTGGTCTAAAAGGGCATTCCTTTTTAAAGTGGACCAAGTTATCGCAATTAATGCATCCTCAGTTGAGAGATGACTTGTTAGCAGAAGAATAAGAAGCTCATTGGTTGTTAGGAGCCGAAGAATGTTGAATGGCCACTTGTAGAAGCTGGTAGGCCTAACGGAATAGAGCGGCCGAATACACATGCTGACTGGGACCTCTAGAATAAGAATCATTGAAATTACCCATACTCTTGGATTTCCTGGCCAGCACCTTAACCTGTCCAACTTGTCTAACCCCCTCAGACTTCTTTACATAGTTAGTCACTTCATTAAATCTCTTTCTTGTAGTAGTCATATGCATATATAGGACTTATAACTCAATGCTCAAACCTTTTACAAATAGACGTATCTATCATTTATGCCCAATAGTTAGGTAGCATAGTGAGAAAAAGTATGAAACTCAGCCTCATAGGCTGCAACATGCACAATGCCCTACTCAAGTGCTAGAAAATCATCCTTCTTTCAATATCTAAGGGTATGAGCTACTTACTTCTTCAGGAATAGGGTGTGAAACTAGGCCCAGTCAGTGGAGGAAAAATAAACAAACCACACTCCACATGAGCCCTCCAACACAGCTTAGCATCCCTCTGTGTAAAGTAACAAACTTCACTCCATGTTTCTACACAATACCCAACTTATGCAACCTCTTATAACAATCTAAGATGAGCTCAAAAGCATCCTCATTCTCGATACCATGAAACAACAGAGGCTTCAGCTTTAGAAACTTGGTCAATAGCTCATGCTCAGTCCCTATCATGACAGGGCCTAGTATTGGACGGAAGACACATTAGTACTTGAAGCTTCATCCATTATGGGAGAAGTGGTAGCAATATGATGAGTACTTAGGGAGTGGGTTCAGTACCTGCTATACCACTCAGGAAGGCTAACACTTGTTAAACAACCTCAGAAATCATAAAGGGAAGGCCGGCACCCTCAACATGTGCTACCATCTCAGGTTCAACACCATCCTCATACTCTACTTCCACATCTTCCTTAACATGAGGGTGAGGGTGGGGGTCGTTGATCTTGGCCTAGCCGCTGCCTAAGTTCTACCCTGACACCTTCTTCTACCCCTGCCCCTTTCTCAACCTCAAACTGTCGGTTCTGTAGCTGGAGATGGTTCCCTCACTCTGTTACGTCTTGTGTCAATCATCTGCATACAAAGAATGAAGAAAGTCAGATACCAATTTGAATCACTAGTTACCAATTAAAATCAAGTGATAACACGAAATAAGAAAATAGGAGATAATTTCCTAAAGTCTTGTAGCCTCTTGAAAAAAAAGTACAGACGTCTCTGTATCATTTTACAAGACTCTATGTGACCTATTTTTGGTACAATGAGATCAACGAATCTAGGGCCCTGATACTATCTTTATCACGACCCAACTCTTTGATGTCAAGTTCGATATCTGGAGTTCTACTTACCCAAATTCACTTCTGAAAATTCCTACAGATTTCTTAACGTTAAAAATGTAATTTTGTCACGACCCAGGGGTTCCCCTAGATGTAACAAGGCATACAAAACCCCGAGAGGCCTCATACAAACCCCTTAGCATATCCTAACATAAAGTAATAGAAAATGGTGTGGAAATTTATAACATTTTTCAATAATCTCAAAGTCTGTCATAAAACGAAGCGGAAGTCTTTAACACTTGTCTCAAACCATCTAATACTTGAATAGTCTTAGGGACACAACTCATACAATAGTTCTAAACATATAAGAAACACATAAAGGAAAGGTGGTCAAATCCTCGATGCTATGAGGACTCACCAAATCTTCACTCTTTGCTCTACTATGAACCTAGCCACGGGGATGGAAGTCAATAACGCCGGACCCTACATTTGATAAGAATTAGGCAAGAGTATGCGTTAGTATAAAAATGTACTAAATATGATGGCTAGCACAAATCATCAACATAAGCTTAACATATGCATTAGTTAACATAAGACATATACCATAAGCATAAGAGATAACAACATAAGTCATAAGCATATGCAATGCACATAAATCACATACTATAAGAGGAGCACTTCTCAAGTAACCTCAACTTGTTCTTATTCAACACATAGGTCATCCACCTATAGTCATACTTATCAAGGAAGGCAACTCAAGCAACAATCCAAGCTATTATATCATCATAACAAGCGAATCTCATACTAAAACATACTTACTATACTTCCTTGAAGTAGTTTTATTTCATCATAACATTCTTCTTTGATTAGGGACTAGTCCTTTATTAGCTATTTTTTACTATTCATGGAAGAGTACCTCTTTACTAGTCGAAGACATATCATCACTCATGAATGGTTATGATTTACCAATTCAAGGTTACCAAGGAAAAACACCTCATTATGATAGACCAAGCTATCATGGAAAGCATACGCTCATGCAAGTCCAAGCTACTTAAGAAAGGGTACTATTGTTCAATCTAATCTATCATAAAATGGTGTGGCCTCACCAAGTCAAGCTATCATCCAAGCATCCTCTCATGCTAGTTCAAGCTAACCTTTGGAAGGGTACGATTTCTCAATCCAAGGCTATCCACGAGTTTTACTATCTTAAGCTACCATGTATGGTCTTGTCTTACCAAGTCAAGCTATTCATGAAGGGATCTCATATCATAACTTCAACATATTATAATTCATGCATGCTTTGATTCATTTTAGGTGAGCAAACATTTCAATCTAGAATCATTGAATGTGAGAAAACCTTTCACATTATTCATTCATATATACATAAGGTAGATCATGTGGGTAAAGTCCTTCCACAACAATTCTATCTATTAATCTACCATTATCATATATGCTTCACTCTCAAAGCCTTCACATTCATAATTCATCATATTAGCTTTACTCTCAAACCCTCTCAATTCAACATTCATAGCTACAAGCCTTACTCTCAAAGCAATACTTCTCATGATCATCACATATGCCTAGATCTTAAGACATTCAAATAACATGCTTCATTCTTAAGCAATTTTGATCATATATCATCATATAGGCTCAATCTCAAGCACTACTAGTCATGATTCATCAATCCTAGAAGATTACATCTAAATCCTCAATTTCCCTTTTATGGCATAAAACCTATCTATATCAAATTCATCTTAGAATCATAGGCTAGGCATTTATACATGTACAATCATACTAAAAACATGCAATTCCATCATAAACAACCATAATCCACTCAATTGGATCATAACCCATAACATTAGATGAAACCCTATTTTGACTTAGGAAATTCTTCTTCATGGGGATCCATGGATGAAAGGATTCCATGAATGAATAAACCATCATACCTTGATTACAAATCCCACAAAGCTTGGAAGAATGGTGACTTGACTTAACCTAGCTTGAACCCTCTTTTTCTTCTTTAAATTTCTAGAGAGAGAATTATTTGAGAGAGGAACCCTAATTGTTTTGATGAGTTGAGAGAATGACTTAAATGACTTAATTTAAGGGTCTAAAGCACTTATATATGTGGTCTAGGCTAGGGTAAAACTACACCACTTAAATCTAATTAATTTCGGGAAGTCCCATTATGCCCTCAACATAACTACCCAAAACTCTACCTACGAGACCCTACTGACGGACCGTGAATGGACCTACATCCATCCTGGTTAAGCGTGGGTGGATTCAGAGATTTTTTTTCCATCCACAAGACCCTTAGCCACGGACCGTGGACCCATCTACGGGGCATGGGTCCTGGTGTGGCTACTACCAATTTTTAGGGTGCTCTTCCATGGACTCATGGTTAGTCCTTGTGAGGTGGCACCTTGAGGTTCTAACATGCTATTCCCTCTATTTTGATTTCGGGGTGTTACATTATCTCCCCCTTGGGATCATTCATTCTCGAATGATGTTCTAGGCACTTCTTAAGGAAAACGACTCAAGACAAGCAACCCATCATACATGCAACTCATCTAAATGCACACAACCAAGTAGGAATCATCACTCCAAGCTAAACATGCTCAATGCATCACATGGGAGGTAGGAACTACATCTAGCAACCAAAAATGCATGAAATCTTAACATTTCTCATGTTCAAGAAGGAACTATCATCTCCAATTTAAAAGCATGCTCAACACAATCTCATGGAGCCTATATGCAATCTATTCTCATAACATACATCCAAGGAGGAATATATCAACTCCAAGCTAAGACATGTTTCACAACTCATCTCATGAAGTCTATAGGCAACTCATACTCAATGCACTACAACATGAGGAAAATCAATCATGCAAACTCATTTTTCTTTCAAAACACAAGTTTTTCATGAACATGCACAACATAAGGAAATCATGAAAACATCTAAAACACACATGACTTCACACAAAGAACAAACATGAAGAACTCATCATCTCAAGCTAAAGGAGGAGTAAAAGGAAAAAAAGATAAGGATATTTGGACATATTATTGACCTCGGCTTCCCACGTAGCACCCTCAACTAAAAGACTCCTTCCTATAACTTTCACAGAAGCAATTCCTCACTCCTTAATTTCTTAACTTGCCGGTCTAAGATCTCATATGGGCCTACAAATCAAGGACTAAACTTCCCAACCTCATTATACCTTTCAAAGGTGAGAAATTCAAGTAAACCCAAATCATGAACATTAGGAACACTCAATGACCTTGCTATCTAAGCATACTATCTTCCCCTTGGGAGGAAGCCTAAACGAACTTTTAAAGCGCTGCTTCTTTCAATTCTAAGGTCGGATCAAAACATCACAAGCTTTCACATTCATCACACAAGATGATTCTAATCCATGGTGAACTATACTACTACCATCTATAGAAGTCTAATAATTTGAACATCTCTAGGTATTATCTAAACACCATATTCATCAAATCCTTTCAACATATCCAAAACTGTCTTGGCAACTTGCTCGGCCAAGGGCACGGGGATGGAAGTCAATATCGTCGAACCCTATATTTGGTAAGAATGTAGGCAAGAGTATGCATTAGTACAAAAATGTACTAAATATGATGACTAGCATAAATCATCAACATAAGCATAACATAGGCATTGGTCAACATAAGACATATACTATAAGCATAAGAGATAACAACATAAGTCATAAGTATATGCAATGCACATAAATAATTATACTATATGAGGAACACATCTCAAGTACCCTCAACTTGTTCTTACTCAACACATAGGTCATCCACCTATAGTCATACATGTCAAGGAAGGCAACTCAAGCAACAATCCAAGCTACTATATCATCATAACAAGCAAATCTCATATTAAAACATACTTACTATACTTCCTTGAAGTCGTCTTATTTCATCATAACATGTTTGCTTAATTAGAGACTAGTCCTTCATTAGCTATTCTTTACTATTCATGAAAGAGTACCTCTTTACTAGTCGAAGACATATCATCACTCATGAATGGTTATGATTTACCAATTCAAGGCTACCAAGGAAAAATACCTCATTATGCTTGACCAAGATATCATGAAAAGCATACACTCATGCAAGTCCAAGCTACTCAAGGAAGGGTATTATTGTTCAATCCAAGCTATCATGAAATGGGGTGGCCTCACCTAGTCAAGCTATCATGCAAGCATCCTCTCATGCTAGTTCAATCTAACCTTTGGAAGGGTACGATTTCTCAATCCAAGGCTATCCATGAGTTCTACTATCTCAAGCTACCATGCATGGTCTTGTGTTACCAAGTCAAGCTATTCATGAAGGGATCTCATATCACAACTTCAACATATTATAATTCATGCATACTTTGATTCATTTTAGGTGAGCAAACTTTCAACCTAGAATCATTCAATGTTAGAAAACCTTTCACATTATTCAATCATACATACAAAAGGTAGATTATGTGGGTAAAGTCCTTCCACAATATATCTATCTATTAATATACCATTATCATACGTGATTCACTGTATCGACCTGTTCCCGTTGTTATAGAAAAGCCAACAGGGAAAAATTTTAGACCGAAAAACTTTTTGGTAGTTACTTGAGAATTCCTACCCTAGTCCAGATTTGAAATAAATCAAAGCCAGTGAGGTCTAGGAAGATATGGTAGCGAATGAGATATCTGATAATATATTTGGTTACACCAGTAGATAGCTAAGACGTTAAGGAACCCATATAACTTTACAAAATTAAATTCGGGTGAGTAGAACTCCCGAAACTGATCTTAGCATGAATATGTAGTTTTTGAGTGTCATGAGTTGAAGATGTGGTATGAAATGGGGGGTTAATTCTGAATCTCTATCTCCATGAATGCTTCCAGGGCGGGAATTATCCCGCCAATGCAGGGCCATTGTGGCGGGTTGGGTGCTGCCATTGCGGGTCAGTCATAATTTAAGTCAGAAATAAACCCCAAAAATGTTATTATTCTGCAATTTTTGTTCTTGAGAGCCAAGGGACGAACCAGGGCAAGTTGTTGAAAGTTTTCCACCACTTCTAGCACTAAAGGTAAGGTTTTTACTCCCCTAATCCATTTTTTGATTCGTAGAACTTAGATTCTTGGTTAATTACTATTGGGGGATGGTTTTTAAGTGAATTGGATGGTGGAAAAAAACCTTAGCTTTACCTTAGGATTATGGGTTTGGTCATGGGTTGTTAGATTTGTTATAATCCAGATAATTATACCTTCTTTTATTGATCCTCGCATTATATTAATTGTTTGTAGACCTAGAACAAGCGGAGAGAATCCAGAAAAAGAAGAATCAAGTTTCTTAGGAGGATTCAAGCTTGGTTTCAAGGTAGGTGATGGTTGTCATTTCATGTTGGTGTGATGTATGATAGTAATTGCTCTATTATATTGCATGTATGTCTGTGAATGTTGCACTATTGATCACACTAATCGTAAATAAATATGAACGAATGATGGTATGCCATGAATAAACACTTGATTTTAGGATTATAAGAATGTACATTGTGATTGTGATTTTGGCTTGTTGAATGGAACCGGTGTCACGTTCCGACATACTAGCTTGGATTGGATGTCACGTACCGACATACATATTGGAACAGGTGTCACGATCCGACACACTAACTTGGAACGGGTGTCACGATTCGGCACACTAACAGTTTGTGTATGGGTTCCATGAGAGGACAATTAACTTGTCATATAAATATATTATTGGAATATGGAATTGTACATTGATCCAGAAATGATGACTAATATTATATATGTTTGGTAAATGCCTGTTTTATTATGTTATAATTACTTGTATATGTTTTACTTATTGGAATAGCCATGTTATCCTGCCAGTACATTATAGTTGTGTATTGATACTGCACTTGGTCTTTCTTTGTTGAGTACATGGCATCTTCAGGCGGCTACTGACAGATCTTGTTTAGAAGATTAGTGATCTATCGAATTCAAGGGTGAGCTAGTTCTTTCAGGCTTCCATGAGTTCTTTTATTTCTCAGTCCCTCTTATTCGGACTGACATTACTACTCTAGATGATCAGTTGTTTTAGCTTTCGGGGTTAAACCCCTTTTTCTTTAGACTTATGATTTTTTGTTAGAGTTTTGGTACATTGACTTTCAGATCTAGGGAATATTTTCGTAATGTTTTGATAGCCATTGCTAGACTTTTGGACTTTATGGGAACTCTACTTTACTTCTTACATTTAAACCTGCTTTTGTATCTTTAAATGTGTAGTTCTTGAGTTAGCTAATTAGTAGTAATGGTTCTCCCACCGTAGGGTTAGTGTGGGTGCCAATTACGACGGTTTGGGTCATAACAAAGTTGATATCAGGTCTCAGGTTCGTTCATCTAGATGTACTAAAATGAGTTTAGTAGAGTCTTGTGGAACAGTATAGAGACGTATGTACTTTTCTTTGAGAGGCTGTAGGACTTTAGAAAATCTCTATGTTTTCTCTTGTCTCCTTTTGTTATGTAACTTGATCCAATTGGTAACTGGTGATCCAAATTGGTATCCAATCTCCTTTACTCTTCTGTCCACAGATGGTTACACTAGATTCAATGGTGTCAGGCTTGCATCTCCTGTCAACGAGACAGCTAAGGAATCTGCAGCAAGAGGTCGTGGTTGAGGAAGGGGTAGAGGGTGATCAAGGGGCAGGGGCAGAGAAAGAGTAACACCCATCAAGGGTAGAGCGCCGATTGAGAATGCTTCCAGAAATGAGAATCCTCCTTTGCATCATGAAGAGATAGATGAGAATGTTGAGGTTGAGAATGATAACGATGTTGGACAAGGGGAAAAGGTGCAGGCTGAGACTACAAGTATTCCTCCATTAGACCTAGTGTTAGCTCAACAAATTATATTATTCCTGAAAGGATTGATTGGTCTTGGAGTTCTTTCCGCAGTTCAAGAAACTCAAACTCCTGCCAATTGTTATCACTGTCCCCAAGGTGGGTGGAACTATAGGTACTGATGCCTTTTTTCCATCCTTTTTTAGGTCCTGTAATGACTGGTAATGAACACGAAATGTTGACCAAGTTTCTGAAACTGAAGCCTTCGGTATTCCATGGTTCTGAGAGTGAGGACGCCTATGAGTTCACTTAGATTTTTATGAGAGGCTACATAAGTTGGGTATTGTCCATCAGCATGGAGTAGAGTTTTGTGAATTTTTATCTTCAAGGTGAGGCTAAGCAGTGGTGGAGAGCTTATGTAAAGTATAGATCGTCAACTTTACACCCACTTACTTGGACTAGTTCCATGCTCTGTTTTTGGAGAAGTATGTACCCCGGACTTTGAGAGATCGTAAGAAGGATGAGTTCATGGCTTTGGAGCAAAGTGGTATGTCTGTGGCTGCTTATGAGGCTTATTTCCATGCTTTGTCATATGCTACGCAATTAGTGACTACTGAGGAAGAGAGGATCTGTTCGTTAAGGGACTGAATTCTGAGTTATAGGTATTGTTTGTGCACATGACTTATGTAGGAAAAGGTTTCAATGAGGTAACAAATTTCGTGAAGAAAGTGGAAGGAGTGAGGCACGATAAGCAGGCCAAGACGTTGGCTGAGAAAGCTAAGAACATATGTAACTTTCAGGGTTCCTACTATAGAGGTTCAGGGAGGCCGACACTTGTAGCCTGGACAATTAAGTCTGTTATGCCACGTCTACAGGTAATTACTCGAGAACTCTACATCAGAATTTGATTCAGGATATCCAGAGAGTCGCACTTTCTTCGAGAAGCAGGCCATCTTTTGATCGCACTTGTTATAATTGTGGAGAACCAAGGCATATGAGAAGAGATTGTCCCTACCCACGCATGTTGGATTTTGTGCAGTAGCAGACTAGGAGGCAGTAGTACCCGTGGGCAATGATAATAATGGTCGAGGATGTCCACAAGGTGGGCGAGGAGGAAATCAACGAGGCCATGGATGTAAGGAAAATGGTAACGCAGCTAGAGGTATGGCGCAACCAGGCAGGTAAGTTGCCCATCAAGATGATAGGCTCAATGTTACACCTTTCCAGGCAAGAGCGAGGCAGAGTCTTTTGACACAGTGATCACAAGTACTATTCTTGTATGTGACTAGATGACTAATGTGTTATTTGATTCGGGTTCTACTTATTCTTATGTGTCCGTGTGATTTGCCTCAGAATTTGATATGATTTGTGATATACTTGATGCCCCATCCATGTTTCTACCCCCGTTGGAGAATCTGTCATAGTCACCCATGTTTATCATGCTTATTCTGTTATGTTTATGGGATTCCAAACTTGGGCTGATTTGGTGATTTTGGATATGACTGACTTTTATATAATCTTAGGCATGACTTGGTTGTCCCCCTTATTATATTGTGTTAAATTGTAACACTAAGTTTGTGACTCTAGAAATTCCGAGTAGGAAACAGTTAGAGTGGGAAGGGGTGTACAAGCCTAAGCCAACTAAGATCATCTCCTCCATTCAGGCTAGGAAACTAGTAGGGCAGGGTTGTTTGGCTTATTTGGCTCATATTCGGGATGTTGAGGTTAAGTTTCCCCCTATTGAGTCGATTCATGTGGTGTCAGAATTTAGAGAAGTGTTTTCTACTGATTTTCCTGGTATGCCTCCGGATAGAGATATAGATTTCTGCATTGATTTAGAACCTAGTACCCACCCCATTTCCATCCCTCTGTATCGCATGGCCCTAAAAAAATTAAGGGAGCTAAGGCTCAAATCCAAGAACTTCTTGATAAAGGTTTTATTCGTCCTAGTGCTTCCTCATAGGGTGCCCCTGTTTTGTTTGTTAAGAAAAAAATAGTAGTATGAGGATGTGCATAGACTATCGATAATTGAATAGGGTTACCATTCAGAATAAGTATCCATTGCCTCAAATAGATGATTTGTTTGACTAGTTGTAGGGCGTATGTGTTTTCTCTAAGATTGATTTATGGTCTAGTTACCATCAGTTAAAAATTAGTCCCGAGGATATACCAAAAATGGCATTTAGGACCCGCATAGGCACTATGAATTTTTAGTTGTGTCGTTTGGGTTGACTAATGTGCCTGCAACTTTCATGAGTTTGATGAATGGTGTGTTCAAACCCTTTCTTGATTCATTTGTGATAGTATTTATTGATGACATTTTGGTCTATTTGAAAAGTAAGGAAGAGCATGCCGACCATCTTCGTATTATTATGGGTGTTCTTGGGAAACAAAAGTTGTATGCAAAATTTTCAAAGTGTGAATTTTGGTTGACTTCGGTTGCCATCTTGGGGCATGTAGTTTCAAAGGATGGGGTAAAGGTAGATCTCCAAAATATTGAAGTGATTAAGAATTGGGTTCGTCCTAGCTCTATGACTGAAGTTAGGAGTTTTGTGGGACTCGCTAGTTATTATTGACGATTTGTGAGGAACTTTGCTTCTATTGCCACACATTTGACAGGTTTGACCAAAAAGGAGGTACCTTTTGAATAGACTGAAAAATGTGAGAAGAGCTTTCAAAAGCTCAAGACTCTTCTAACCACAACACCTATGTTATCACTACCGGTTGAAGGTAAAGATTTTATTGTTTATTTTAACGCTTCACATTCGGGTTTGGGTGCTATGTTGATGCAGGATAAAAATGTCATAGCTTATGCATCGCGGCAGTTGAAGGTGCATGAGAGGAATTACCCAACATATGATTTAGAGTTGGCAGCGGTAGTGTTTGCTTTTAAGATCTGACGGCATTATCTTTATGGTGTTAAGTGTGAGGTATTTACTGATCACCATAGTCTAAAACATGTATTCACCCAAAAGGATCTAAATCTGAGACAATGAAGGTGGATGGAGTTACTCAAGGATAATGATGTGACCATCTAGTATCATCCGGGTAAAGCTAATGTAGTGGCAGCCGCACTAAGTTGAAAAGTGGTGAGTATGGGTAGTCTAACTTGCTTTAGTGTATCCAAGCGACCTTTGGCTAAGGAAATTCAAACCTTGGAATCTAAGTTCATACAGTTGGGCATCTCAGAGAGAGGTTGGGTATTAGCAACATTAAGGTAAGGGCCACCTTTCTTAAGGAGAGCAAGGCCAAACAGTTTGAGAATGAGAACTTGAATAAGCTTAGGAAGAAGATAGTGTCTGGTAGGCACAAGATACAGTTCTTGTTGCGGGAGGTGTGCTTAATTTTAAAGAAAGAATTTGTGTTCCTCGAGTAGATGACTCGATTCAAAAATTGTTGACAAAATCTCATGGTTTGCGGTATTTTATCTATCCGAGTGTGACTAAGATGTATTGAGATTTAAAGTGACTTTATTGGTGGCCTGGCATGAATAAAGACATAGCGGAGTTTGTAGCTAAGTGCCAAACTGTCAGCAAGTAAAGTATGAACATCAAAGGCCGACAGGCTTGCTTCAGAGAATGCCAATTCCGGAATGGAAGTGGAAAATAATAGCTATGGATTTTTCTGGTTGGTCTTCCCAAGACTTTGGGAAAATTTGATTCTTTTTGGGTAGTGGCTGCCAGATTGACTAAGTCAACCCACTTCATTCCGATCAAAGTAAACTATAATGCGCGACAATTGACTAAGGTGTATGTAAAGGAGATAGTAAGGCTGCACGGGGTTCCCCTTTCTATCATCTCAGACCGTGGTACGCCCAAGTTTTGGAGGAAAATACATGATGAATTGGGCACACAACTCACTTTTAGTACAACTTTCCATCCACAGACGGATGGGCAGTCGAAAGGACTATCCAAGTGTTAGAGGACATGTTGAGGGCATGCGTGATTGACTTTGGAGGACATTGGGATAAGTTCCTACCTTTGTGAGTTCTCCTATAATAATAGTTACCACTCCAGCATTGATATGGCTCCATTTGAAACACTTTATGAAAGAAGATGTAGATCATCCATAGGATGGTTTGAAGCTGAAGATATGAAACCTTTGGGGGTTGATTTAGTGAAGAATGCTCAAGATAAAGTGAGGAGTATTCAAGCTAAGCTTTTAGCAGCCTAGAGTAGACAGAAAAAGTATGCAAACTATAAGGTAAGAGACATAGCATTTCAGACTGGTGAGAAAGTCCTTCTTAAGGTGTCACCTATGAAATTGGTGATGAGATTTGGCAAGAAAGGCAAGCTAAATCTACGATACATTGGTCCCTTTGAGGTTCTTGACTGTGTAGGGCTAGTGGCTTATAGATTGGCTTTACCACCTAGCTTATTGTGAGTTCATCTGGTATTTCATTTGTCCATGTTGAATAGATATCATGGTGATGGGGATTACATCATAAAATAGAACTCAGTTTTGTTAGACAAAGACCTCCGGTATGAGGAGGAACCGATTGTAATTCTTGATTGTGACATCCGTAAGCTGAGGACCAAAGAGACTAAGTCTGTGAAAGTTCAATGGAAGCATCTTCCAGTTGAGGAAGCTACTTGGGAAACTGAGAAAGACATGCGAGATAAGAATCCCCAATTGTTTGTCAATTCAGGTACTACTCAACTCTCACTTTCGCCTGTTTTTCCTAGTTTGTCACTCGGGGACGAGTGATGGTAAATTGGTATCTATTGTAATGACATATTCCCGTCATTATAGAAAAACCAACAGGGAAAAAATTTGGGCTAGAAAACTTTTTTGTAGTAAATTGAGAATTTCTAGCCTAGTCCAGATTTGGATGAAATCGGAGTCAGTGAGGTCTATGAATATTTGGTAGCGAATGAGAGATCTGATAATAGATTTGGTTACATTAGTAGATAGGTAAGATGTTAAGGAACCTGTACGACTTTATGGAATTGAATTCGGGAGAGTAGAACTTCCAAAATTGATCTTAGCGTGAACATGTAGTTTCTGAATGTCATGAGTTGAAGGTGTGTTGTGAAATAAGGGTTTGAGACTTTAAATCAGACTTTCTGTCTCTGTACAAGCCGCTAGGGAGGGGCCGTTGTGGGGGTTGGGGGCCACCATAGTGGGCTAGTCGCAACTTAAATCGGAAATAAACCCCAAAAACATTATTATTCTACAATTTTTGTTCTTGAGAGCCAAGGGACGAACCAGGGAAATTGCTTGACATTTTTCCACCTATTCTAGCACTAAAGGTAATATTTTTACTCTCCTAATCCATTTTTTGATCCGTAAAACTTAGATTCTTGGTTAATTACTATTGGGGAGGGTTTTTGAACTGAATTGGATGGTGGGAAAAAGCTCTAGCTGCACCTTAGGATCATGGGTTTGGTCTTGGGTTTTTAGGTTTGTTATAATCTGGATAATTAGACCTTCGTTTATTGATCCTCGCGTTATATTAATTATTTGTAGACCTACAACAAGCGAAAAGAAATCGAAAAAGGAAGAATCAAGTTTCTTTAGAGGATTCAAGCTTGGTTTCGAGGTAGGTGATGGTTGTGATTTTATGTTGGTGTGATGTATGTTAGTAATTGCTCTATTATAATGCATGTATGTATGCAAATGTTGCTCTATTGATCACACTAATCGTAAATGAGTATGAACGAATGATTGTATGTCATGAATCAACACTTGATTGTATGATTATAAGAATGTACATTGTGATTGTTATTTTGGCTTGTTGAATGGAATGGGTGTCACGTTCTGACACAC
Organism: Solanum commersonii; assembly: GCA_029007595.1. Lineage (NCBI taxonomy): Eukaryota > Viridiplantae > Streptophyta > Magnoliopsida > Solanales > Solanaceae > Solanum > Solanum commersonii. The sequence goes on along the minus strand of JAJTWQ010000236.1, from coordinate 193,501 downwards.
TAATTTGGATCGGATGTCACGTACCGACATACATATTGGAATGGGTACCATGATTCGACACACTAACTTGGAACGAGTGTCGCAATCCAGCACACTAACAGTTTTGGTATGGGTTCCATGAGATGACCATTGACTTTTTATATAAATGTATTATTGAAATGTGGAATTGTACATTGATCATGAAATGATGATTGATATTGTACATATTCGGTGTATGGCTGTTTTATTATGTTGTGATTACTTATATATGTTTCACTTATTGGAATAACCGCATAATTCTATCAGTACACTGTGGTTGTTTACTGATACTACACTGCTCTTTCTTTGTTGAGTACAGAGCATCTTTAGACGGCTACTGACATACCTTATTTAGAAGATCAGTGATCTATCGAATTCAAGGGTGAGCCAGTTCTTCCAAGCTGCCATGAGTTCTTTTTTTCTCAGTCCCTCTTATTCAGACTTAGATTAGTACTCTAGATGATTAGTTGTTTTAGCTTTCGGGGTTGAACCACTTTTTCTTTAGACTTATGGTTCTTTGTTAGAGTTTTGGTACATTGACTTTTAGGTTCTAGGGAATACTTCCGCAATGTTTTGATAGTCGTTGCTAAACTTTTGGAGTTTATGGGAACTCTACTTTACTTCTTACATTTAAACCTTCTTCCATTTCTTTAAATGTCTAGTCCTTCAGTTAGCTAATTAGTAGTAATGGTTCTCCCACTGGAGGGTTAGTGTGGGTGACAATCACGACAGTTTGGGTCGTGACATTCACAATTCATCATATTAGCTTTACTCTCAAAGCCCTTGCAATTCAACATTCATAACTATAAGCCTTACTCTCAAAGAAATACTTCTCATGATCATCACATATGCCTAGATCTTAAGACATTCTAATCACATGCTTCATTCTTAAGCAATTTTAATCATATATCATCATATAGGCTCAATCTTAAGCACTACTAGTCATGATTCATCAATCCTAGAAGATTACGTCTAAATCCTTAATTTCTCCTTTGATGGCATAAAACCTATCTATATAAAATTAATCTTAGAATAATAGATTTGGAAATACATGTACAATCATACTAAAAACATGTAATTCTATCATGAACAACCATAATCCACTCAATTAGATCATAACCCATAACATTAGAAGAAACCCTAATTTGACTTGGGGAATTCTTCTTCTAATTTGGGGAAATCATGGGGCTCCATGGATTAAAGGATTCCATGGATAAATAAGCCATCATACCTTGACTACAAAGCCCACAAAGCTTGGAAGAATGGAAACTTGACTTGACCTAGCTTGAACCTCTTCTTCTTCTTCAAATTTCTAGAGAGAGAATTATTTGAGAGAGGAACCCCATTATTTTGGTGAGTTGAGAGAATGACTTAAATGACTTAATTTAGGGGTCTAAAGCACTGATATATGTGGTCTAGTCTAGGGTAAAGTGACACCACTTAAGTCTATATAATTCCAAAAAGTCCCATTATTCCCTCAACATAACTGCCTAAAACTTGATCCACGAGACCCCACCAACGGACCGTGGATGGACCTACTGTTCGTCCTGGTCAAGCGTGGGTGGATTCAGAGATTTTTTTGCCATCCAAGAGACCTCTAGACACGGGTCGTAGACCCATCCACAGGGCGTAGGTCCTGGCAAGGCTACTGCATCAGACAATTTTCAGGGTACTCTTCCATGGACTCATCATGGTTGGTCCTTGTGAGGTGGCACCTTGAGGTTCTAACATGTTATTCCCTTTATTTTGAATCCGGAGTGTTATAATTTTACCCAATCCTTTCCATGGATTTCTGTAGTCTTCATCTTGTTCAGATTTATCCCAAGCTTAGTCTAGCCTAGAATTTTCAACTTACTACTCCAAAAGTTTTTTCACACGATTTCTTTTACGAATAGCTCAACCATAAATACAGGAAAGGTTGTTACAATATAAATGCCCGGACAGTTTATTGTATGATTCGAAAGTATCTCCCTTAAAGAAATCAAAGCATTTTCTTAGCCTTCCAAGCCAATAGGCACCAAAATTCATTTTGACATTGGTTGTGTATTCTTATGATTTGAGAACTTAGGCTTAACAATTTGGCGGAATGGTCTGGTGGACCCTTGTACTTGTATGAGTTTGTATTATGAACCATTATACTTAACTATTTGTCAACTAAACACTTAAACTCAATAAAACTCAACATATTAAACCGCTCTGATCATTGATCAAGCTTATGTGGCAACTTAATTGTTGACATGGAACCAAATGCATGATTTCACGCACAAAAAGAAAATTTTAGACCAAAAATAATTTATTTTTAAAAAAAAGAAAAATAAAATAAAAAGACCAGAAAAATGACTGAATATTAATTTTCACTTCTTTCCTCTCTTCCCCACCCCCACCATTTCTTTTCCTCTTTCTATCATCACCCTCGCCATTCTTTCCCACTGATCCAATCCCTCATTTCTTTCTTTCTCCCCTTCCCCACGGCTTTCAGCTTCTTCTTCTCTCTTTTTGTTCACCTTCTTTCCTCCCCAAATTAATAATGAAATTGTGCTATAGTTTGTGAAGTGATAGATCTGATAAATTTGGTGGACAAAAAGTAATTGTTAAATGCCTTTGTGAAATTAGATGGAGCGTGTTGTGTAAATTGTATATAAATATTATGATATATTGAGATATTTTAGTGATGATTTGTTAGCATAATCAACAACTAGAGATTGTATATTTGCCTTTTGTATCAAAATATAAGAAATATAGGGATATAATTCATTAGTTGTTTAAATTATACATATCATTATAACTTAAGTAATCAGTCTATATAAATACAAATCAAAACAGATCGTCCATAGATATCCAATAATCAATCGATACAAATATAAATCAAACAATTTTTTGATACATATCCATTAATCAACCTATACAAATATAAATCAAAATGATTCTTTCATAAGTTATACAAATCATCAAAATTCTAGTAATCAATCCATTCATATACGAATCAAAATTGTTCTTCGATATACATCTAGTAATCAATAGATACAAATACAATTTAATAAAGTATCACAAATACAAATACAAACACAAATTGAATTTTAAAAGAAGATCTAACAAATAAATCTGTGAGAAATCAACTTTTTGAGTTCGTGATTTGGAACTAATTTTTTTTCTTTGATTTGTATAATTAGGAAGTATGAACTGAATACTTGTTGTATAATGCATGAAGAAATCTGTCATGATTCAAAAGTCGAGGTCATGCTGGGATACATCTCAAGAATCCCAAAATGATGTGTAAGCCAAAAGAAAAACACATACGAGACTCTCAAAGGAACGTCAGGCCACAACAATAAGAAGACAACAAAGAAGTTCCCAAAACCTAGTAGCATAAGTATAAAGAGCATCTAATAATTCTGATATACATCTCAAGTCTTCCAAAATAAAGTTAAAGACTATTAATGATAGATGGAGACCAATGACAATTCAAAAAGCACCACAACTCTGAAAGGGGAGAAGCCGCTCGAACCAATCAACTACTACGATGATCAATTTGACTAGGCACTGCATCAAAGGGATGACAAAAGTACAATCCACATGTACTCAGTAGGTTAGACTGACTGAGTATACACAACTAAATAGACTTAAGAAATAAACTATGAAATGCTTCCACCTGCACTCAGAAAAGTCTCACTCTGTCATCAGTGCCGCCAATTTATATAATAACAACGTGAATAAAGTAAACACAAAAGGATACAAATAATCAAGGCACACAACACGACAAAGTTGGCCAAATGCAATGTAATGAATGATGAAATGATGTGGTGGAACCAAGGTCATCGCACAAACTGTCGTATACACCTTGCCGAGCATTTAGTTTTCAGACAAGGACCCATGGGGGACTTGCAGTCTATATACCAATCTCAAAATATCAATATCTCATCAACTTGCCATCTAACTCGTGGTCAAGGATATAAGTAAGGTGTAACATATTCTTTCTCAAAAAGATAGTATTTCTCCACTTTCTCATATTTCCATGATCAATGCTACGTTGCATGAGGATGAATGCATCACAAGAAATATAACACAAAGGCATAATCAATTCATCATGGATTTAAAATAGTATTAAGTTCTTAAATTCAACAAGTCATGAAACACTTCCTCAAATGATAGGGACAATGGAGGGAACCATTTGAAATCAGTCTTTACCACTTAGAAAGCATTTCTTTTATTTTAAGATGTTCAAAAATCAACTCAAGCCCCATAACTCGGGCATCTCAATGTCAAAATAATTATAGGTCACACAACCCCTCGCTCGGGCAATTATTCTAATATCACGGTTTTCAGAGGTATCACACAAGCCTCCACATGGGCTAAACACCACAAATGGGCAACATACGAACTAAACAATGAAGTCAACACCTACCAACTTCTAAGACTCATGCTACTACTTATTTCACAATTGACTTCCAAGAGGTTAATTACTCATCTAAGTCTAAAAGAGGGATAGCCAAACTTACCTCGAAGGCTGAAACTTCACTCGAACAACTCTATCAGAACATTTCCTCAACCACACAATCACCAAAACAATTCTCAACTATAAAGAATGTATAGAGTTAATCAAAAGGAGCTCAATGATACTCATATTGATAGGATTAGAAACTGGGGGTAAAATAGTTCAAAAATCACTTTAAAAATCGAAAGGGTAAAATTAGATTATTATTTTTTGCTGAAAATCAAATTCTACAAGTCAAGAGGAGTTCGTAATTGAAAACCCATTAAAAACAAGCAAGATTCAAGTTCCAAATCATGAAAATACCATTTTTCAAACTTAAGAAAAAACCCCCAAAAATCCACATTGAAATTGTGATTTAAAGATGTTTGCGGAAGATAAAACTTGAAGAATTCCATAAGGAATTGATGAAGGCACTTACCCAAATGAATCTCCTCAAGAAACCCCAAAAAATCTCCTCCCAGAAGCTCCCAAATGAGTAAAAATGAAGGAAATGAGAAAAAAAGGGAAGGTTTCCCTGCCAGACCATTAATTTTGGCTCCGCGAACGCAGAACCTTCACATGATTGTGGCCTCCGCACAAGCCCATTTCTGCGATCACACCTCTATAACCCCTCGACACTCCGCAAACGCACTAAATCACCCATGTTCGCGCCTCACACACACTCTTCTCTCTACGAACGCGCTAGGGGACCCGCGATCGTGGTCCCCTTTGCAGCAGATAGCAGAAAATCAAGAAAAAGGCCTAAATTCAAGTCTCAAACCGGACCGTTGGAAATTATTTGGGGTCCGATATAAATAAATTTTGCACGCTACCCCTCTAAATTTGACATTTTGGACTCAATATAATCATCATATTTTCGAATAGAGGTCAAATAATGGAATTACCCTCCAAGACTACTCTTAAGGCTTAAAACTCAACTTCTCACTCAAATACCCAAGACCTCGGAAACCTTACCAATCACCTAACTTGCTCAAACTCGACTTTCCAAATGCTATGGATCTGATGGAATTCCTATCGATGCTTAAAACTCAAAATATTGACCAAAGTCAACTTTGTCATGAATTCTCAACTCAAGAGGGGTCAAATCACCAAAAAACACCTACGATCACATCGGTGACCACTCCAATCATTTTTGAAACACAAAGTAAGTATGAGAATACTAAAGAAAGGTACAAAATGGCTATTTCATAATTAAAAGCAAATTTACAAGAAATGGGACATTACAAAATCAAAAGAATTTTCTTGACTTTTAAAGCTTTTTCGACCTCATGAAACCTAGTGAATGAAGTTCTTCATTTCAAGGAGGAAGTCTTAAGCTTCAACAATCCAATTTGGTAAGAAACTCTAATCACATACAATAGACGTGATTTGTGGGATTGTTTTTCATTTAATAATCGTAATTCCCATATAGTTCATTAATGAAATTAAGAGACCAATTTGTATTAAAAAAAATCTAACGAGGTATACAAACACAGTCACGCATAGTCATATAAATTATAACTACGTTACGTAATTAGGAAAAATATAGCTAAGGAGGCTTATTATGTTTCAACTACTAGTTGTTTGTGAAATTTTCACATACTATAAATAGGAACATAGATATGATATATGATACACACGAGGATCAACACGGTCGACTAGAATTTGGATCTTCATAAGGAAAAAAGATGCAGAGTGTAGTATGAGTACCAAAACAATGGGTACACGGTAGCATCATAAGTCGACTGAGCTCGAGATTTCAAAAATATCATAAAATGCGAGTAAGTAAAATGATAAGTCAGATATAAGAGAACAATAGTCGTAAAATAATCTTGTCGCATATGGAGAGTCTAAGATCGAATTCAAGAAATCTAAGTTAAAGAAAACCTAACTGGACCTGCATAATCTTAGAAGGTGCACATAAGAGACGAGATAGAGGAAATAAACACGACTAGACCCCTATAAGCCTGACGAGTACACATGAGAGCTAATATTAAGAAAAAACTGTACTAAGAACAACCAAAAACATCTACCATAAACTCAAGAAAGGACTACCCAGAATCTAACATCGAAATAGTCACGAAGAAGGTATAACTCATCCTAGAATTTACATCAGGATTGGTACAACAAAGGCCAGCCTCTTCCAAATTCTTACATCAGAAGGGCTAGTCATTCCTGGAATCTGACATCGGGGTACCATACGAACCTAGATTCTTCTCAAAATCTTGCATCGAAATAACTAGTCCTTTTGAGAATCTTACATCGAAAAGTCACAACAAGACTAAGCATTTCTTGAAATCTTACATTGGAACAGCTAGTCGACTCTAGAATCTTACATCAGAATAACACTAAGAACCTAGCTTCTCCTAAAACCTTACATTGGAATAGTTAGTACCTCCCAAGATCTTACAACGGAAGGCCACCACATAAAAGACGATCCTTCCCAAAATCTAACATCAGAAAGATCTAGTCACACAAAAATAGGAACAATCACCTAAGACAAGATTAAGCACCCAGAAAACCACAAGTAGCCAATATTGATATAGAAAATGGTTTCTAAAGTTCAAAGTCCAACATGAAGGGTCATATCTAACCCATAAATGAACCGCACGAGCTAGCAAGGCTAAAATCTAAAGCACGCACTAGCCAAACCTAGGCTAAGGCTAAGAAACAACAAGGCAATCCTAACACATACATAAATCACAAGAGCATAATCATTAATAGAGGCAAGAATATGTAATACGGTACCCGAATAAACCTGATATAAGTCTGATAAAGCAATAGGGATATCAACAAGAATTATACTAGCTAACCCAACCCAAAAAACTAGCAATTCATTATACTAAAACAATCAACAAGCTGAGTCTAGGATCAATAAGTTGTAGCCTACCTCAAAGTCGATCATGCGTGCTCTAAATTCACTACAACTGGGCTTTACCTTTCCCAGCAGCCTCCAAATGATGTCACACTATCAATTTGGTGATGTACAAGTCAACATGAGCGAATTGATACACATATCACCATAAAGAATCTCGAGCCCAAAATTGGGTAAAAAATGAGCTTGTGGGACCCCACATAAGAATCATAAGTTGACTCCACCAATAGGTACGCACAAGCTCAAGGAACTTATGTCCCAAAGATATGTACAATAAGCCTAAACAAGGCTTAAAATATCCAACAAGAAGCTAGCTCAAGAACACACCACCAAATAATCGAAAAGAAGGGATTCGATAAAAACTTAAACACAAACACAATACAACCGACCCATAACATAACCCCAACAATTCCCAACAAGACTTACTGATTTTCTCTAAAAAACGAGCTCACAACCAGTTTTAATAGAGGGAAATTCAAGAGGAAAGTGAGATGAAGTCGTTGAACCAACAATTAATAGAGTTGACACTTACTCATCGTGATTGTAGGGCCCCACGGGTCGTGATCACAATGGTCAATCCTTGACCTGATCCATTGACCCTTTATCGCGATCGTGATGGTCAATGATCATGAAAGAGAAGACCAAGAAACTAACCTTTACGAACGTGGCACCAAGCACGAGATCACGAAGTCTAATTTCATTGGCCTTTGCAAACAGGGATCTAAGTGCGCGGATGCAAAGAGTAAAGCATGGTGCACTAGCTAAGGTTACACCATCTCAACTTAGAATTGATAAATGCCTCGACGGGGGAGCTTAGGATTTGTTCAAACCCCGTGAACACAAATGAACTATGCAATCTAACCAAATTTGATATTCTGGACTCAACAAAAACATCAAAACTTTCGATGAAGATTGTATCAATGAAAAGTGGGTTCCACGTCCTATACTCTACTTTTAGCAAAAAGCCACAAGATACCTCAAAATGAGCTCAGAAACCTAGGGATCCAAATCAAAGGTCTAACTAGACCAAAATCAACGTTTCGAAGCTAACAAAACCATTACAATAGCATTCTGAGGTTGTTTATCAAAAGTTGACTGAAGTCAAACATCTAAATTTTAAAAGCTCTATAATAAGAAACTTACACAAAAAATCAAACAAACTGTCTGGTGGCTAACCTGTCAGTTCCAGCAAGTCATAAATGACTTGAGGTAGTTATAGAAAATTTTTAAATGCTGAAAATACCGAAAATAGAGAAAATGACCTAGGGGTCATTACATCTAAATGCAATATTTCATTAGTTACTTTTTTAGGGCCCTGGCTTGTCACATGAGTATGAATTTCATATTTTCGTATGTGAAAACTAAAAAGTAGTATAGATATCTTCATTTACCAAACACTCGCTAATAAGTATTTAATCTTTAGAATTGTAACCCTCACATGACATATAAGCTACTAATGCATTTCTTCCCAAAGCAAGTTCGCCACCAAATATAGCAGCAACATCCGCTAAAATTTGTCCCTTTTTATTGCATTTGGATTTTTCTAATAGTTAAAAAAAAAAAATCTCTCACTTTATGAGACACAATTAAGATATAATGAAAAATAGATATTACATGAAAAAATTGTGATTAATATGAAATTTTCCTTGTTAAAGACCAATATAAACATAACAGTTATAATTGTGCCCAAATTTTAAATTTTTTGTCAAGGCATCTTAGTTTTGGTGTATATAACAGTAACATAAGTTACTAAACACCTTATTCTAACAATGTGTCATATTCTAGCTAGTAATTTCTTTGAATACTAAAATGATATTTCATTCTGACATGAATTAATATTATGATCAGATGTTTGTCTAAGAAGATAAGTTTGTATAGTTAAGTATCACTGTTGTAATTTATACTAGCAAAGAATGTTCATAGGATGCAGGAGTTTAATATGATTAATTTAATTTTAATTTAATTTTTTGGGTGTAGATTTGAGTCATGACACAAACAAAAGGTCACAAGTTCAAAGGGGCTAACTAGTGGTAAAAATATATAAGTAGATTTAAGACATATCAAAGAAAGTTTATTATCATTTTCTAGGCAAAACAATAATTTTAATTTTTCTTCAATAACATGCAAGATAAGTTTTAAACTAAGACGCAAAACATGAAATATGCAAGAAATCCTAATCTCTGATGACACAAGTATCAATCAAGATGGATTAATTCTACTCTTTAAACATACAGTCATCACAACCTACAAATAAGAATAAGTTATATATAGAGAGTCATAACTATGGGCCGAGCCGCCTAGGTGTCAGAAAGTCTTTTATTTTTTTAACACTCACACAAAATTACTACTCAAGCTCATGCCTAAATTGATAGTATCAAACAAATAAAAAGAGAAAAATTTCTGAATTATACAATTACCTAACTTACATTGCAAAATATAGTCCAAAATATACATTACAAATCTTTAGCCCAAAACACAATTCAATATCAACATAATACATCCGGTTTACAATATTATACAAAAAAAATTATATTTTATTTTTATAATAATATTTAAAAACTTGATATAAAATATTATACCCTCAATGATATTATACAATATTGTAAGAGGTATTTATATACCCATACATAATAACATACAATATTATACAAAAATATAAACATTGTTTTCTTCCTTAGATTCAAGTATCAAACTCATCCAAAACACCTCAAAAACTTCCCGAAATCAAACAAATTTTATAGTTAGGCTCCTCAATATGTAACTGATCTTTTGCAATAATACCCACTTGAAACAGAGTTTAATTGCAAAAATTTCATTTTCAAATTATGAAGCTTCGAGTTTCTACGATAGTTGCATGTGACTTCTAACAAAATATCAATGGTACTTCATAGTAATTCCAAGAATGAAGAAAAAACAATGACTTAATATGTAAATTTCTCCAAATGTAAGACTCATTATCAATCACTCAACTATATACACATATGGGACCACTCCAAATAAGCAAAACAAACAAATCAGTTAATTACCGTCATCACCACTACTACAACACCCACCTCCATTCGAGAAACCACAACGACTTAGCTATCACTGAATTTCTATAGTAATAAAATCACATCCTTAGAATTGATAGTTGTGGCCTAGGGTAGAGTTCGACATAATATTAGAGGGAAATTTGATATAACCAGGATTATGGGGTGTAGGACCCTAGTAATGTCTATAAATTGTTTGTTCATTATCCTATTACCGCAATTCGCTAGTGTAAACACAAAATTAATAGTTCTGAATTATTGGTGGGAAAGCCCTGGGTTGAGTGAGATGATCATGAGGTTGTCCTAGGGTTGGGATTAAGATATAATCTAGGGATATTTAGACCGCTAGGGGTTTGATTTTGTGTTGTGTTATTATTTTTAGCCCAAGAACAACCTAAAGCGTCACAACAAGGGAAGACTCAAATTCAATAGAGCATTCAGATTTGTTTTGAGGTAGATGATAGTTGAGCTGTTTCCCAATATACGTTATGTGTGCATGTTACATGTTTCATTAGTATTGCTTGTACAATACATGATTAGGAAGTAAAAAGGGAATGTGAAATGATATGTTATTGTCAATCTCATGAAATGATTTTGTCTTAATTCCTGTGATCTTACGAGTGTAGTTGTATTCATTGTGGTTCTGATTGTGTGATGTTTATGATTCTCGATTGGCTCGAGTATCACACTTGGTACAGATTACCAGTTGTCTCGGATACCATACCCAGTATAGAATATCTATTAGTTGGCTCGAGTACCACGCTTGGCACAGATTACCAGTTGGCTCGGGTACCATACCCAGTATAGAATATCTATTAGTTGGCTCAAGTACCACACTTGGTACATGTTCTATATCATTAGCTCGGATACCACGCCTAGTATATGTTAATTTTCTTTTGTGTATTGGTTCCATGAGTGAACCAGATTTAGTCATTGTGATGTTGTTGGACATGTACCATGTGACTTTTAAGTCAGGTTGAAGACTAAGAGTCTTGTTTATTTTTATTGGCTTGGGCTATACATGTGTTATCTTATTTTACTAAATTATAGTTACTTGTTCATATTTTTTAAATTAGAACTAGCCGATGATCCTATCTGTATATTATTATTTTTATGTACTGATACTACACTTGCTCTTCTTTGTTTAGTATAAGACATATTCCAACAGCTGACCTCGGTTGTGATTCCCATGTTTCCTGATTCTAAGTGTGGGTTGCTTCTTCTGGACTATCATGGATTCATCTCTTCTTTATTTATTTTCCGAATATATATTTCATTTATTTTGGGATTGCATCCCCATACTCTAGAATACGTTAGATGTTTCAATACACGACTTTCAAATTTTAGGGGGAGTAATCTTTAATTGTTTTTGTTAATGATTTTAACTATGAATTTCTTGACTTTAATTAATGAGACCATTATTTTAGTTATTTAGTGGTTCTTCCACTGGGGGTTTAGTGTTGGTGCTCCTCTCACGGCGGTTTAGATTATGACACACACGTATTATGAGTTATAGGGTGTTACATAACCTAATCAAACCGTATCAAATCTAAATGTTGTTCAAATTTTATTTTAAAAAATAAAACTGCAACTGTCTTTATAAATTTATAATAGTATCAAATGTTTAGGCAAAAATTTAATCTTATAAAAATAAATAAGAAATATTAAATTATACTGAATAATTAATTTATATGCGTAAAATATATTTTGTATATAAATTTTAAAATTATGAAACATTAAAGTTTGCCTTGGGCCTGGAAACACTTAGGGTCTGTTTGGAAAGCCATCTGATAATTGGAATTGGTGTAATTACTAGGATAGTAATTACCAGCCTAGTAATTACACTGTCTAGTAATTACACTGACCTGTTTGGTTGCAACAGTGTAATTACATTGTAATTACACATGTCCTGTTTGGATGTCACAGTGTAATTACACATGTTCTGTTTGGATGCACAATTGCAATCATAAAATTATAATAATTTTTTAAAATAAAAATTAATTATTTAAAATTTATACTAGACAAATAAGAAACTTTATAAATGACATTAAATTAAATATTTAAGATATATATTCTTTTTTGAAAATATATTAATTAATAAACATATTTTCTGTATAATATTATGAAAAAATAATTGATTTATATTTTTTCAAATTAATATATTTCAATTGAATTGATCGTAACAACTAAAAGTATGAAGTTTCTATGAACATCGTGAAATGCATGTTTGATAAAAAGAATAATATATAAATAAAATGTCATAAATTATTAAATGTTTGACAAAAATATAATTTATCAACTCTAATTAAAAAATGACGTGCAATGTAGATTCAATATTACTAAAACAAATGAAACTTAAAATATAACATAAGTTATAAATTCAAAACAAACTTATAACAAATTTCAACATAACAATAAATATGATTTAGTTTTTCTTAATAAAGAAAACGTATGTCTATAACTTACTTAACGATAAATTCTATTTTAATTTAAAAATTAGAATATAATAAAATTATGCTAATGAGAAAATATGCATGGCATAAAGAAATAAATAATACGAAAAAATTACATAGAATCACGTAAAGTAAGGTTGAGAATAAGAAGAAAATGAAATATAATAATATAAAATATAAAATAAACTTTTACAAATTTTTAGAATAATAAAATTAAAAAAGTACTTAAAATAATATAAGTAAAAAAAAAATTAAAACAAAAAAATTAAAATAGAAATAATAAAAAGAAATTAAAAAGTAATCAGGTGGTAATTACACCATGTAATTACCAGCAATTCACAGCCTCTACCTGTGAATTGTAGAGTGTAATTACCCCCTGCCAATTACACCAATTACCTGCTGACCAAGTAATTACCTGTCCTTTCAAACAAGACAAGACAATGTAATTACACCAATTACACCAAATTCAATTACCAGGGTGTCCTTCCAAACAGGCCCTTAATAACACTTATCTCAACTTCAAAATCTATTATGTTACTTTTATTGGAACGAAATCTGTTCTAGCATATTGATTAGTAAGCTATAAAATATTACAATGATCTTGAATAGAAAATTGTAAAGTATATTAGATGATTTCAATTTGTATAACTTAAGTTTTTCTTATTGGATACTTAGGGCCCATTTGTCTTATCTTTAAAAAGCAGTTTTTAAAGGAGAAATTATGCGGCTAAGCAAATATATATTACTAGTTAATTAGTTGACTTAACTATAGTTTGAATTAATTACACTTGCAACCTCTATTTAGCTTTAATTACATGCGCCTCTATCTCTCTTCCTCTCTTCTCTCTTATACATATACAAATACATATTATACATATACAAATTATATATATACAATTATATGACATATATACAAATACAATTCACCTCTCTCCACTGTCTGTCCTCTCTCGCTCGCCTCTCTCATCCCTCTCCCAATCTCGCTCACCTCTTTTCTCCCTCTCCCATTCTCACTCGCCAAATATACATATGTATACAGTTACATACAGAATGATATACATATACAATTCAACAAATATACAAATACAATTTACCTCTCTCCACTCTCTGTCCTCTCTCCTCCCTCTCCCAATCTCCCTTGTCTCTTTCCTCCCTTTAAAATATAGCTACAAATCGTAATTATTAAATTATAGCTATAAAGTCTAATTAAGTTATTTTTAGTGGCTATTTGCGAAATTTTCTCTTTTTTAAAAGTAGTTTTTAGAAAATCAAATTTCAGTAACTTTTAAGTTAAAAAATAAAAAGTAAGAGTACCTACTTTTAACTTTTTAAAAATTGTTTTTAAAATATCGAAATATTCTTGGTGACTAAAAACTACTTTTAACCTAAGCCAAACACCCTCTGAATCTTAGTAGAGTAAGTTCTTGAGTCATATCATGATTAATTTATTTTCACTCGTGTACTTTAGCTTTTCATTTTTCCTTAATTTTGTTTTACACTACTATAAAATAGTGGGATGCATCTATATTCTTATCGTTTTTTTATGTTACATTAATTCATCACTTTTAAAATAATAAAGTATTTAGATATATAGTTTTTGCCAAAGTTTTATGATATTATAAAATATATTTGAAAATCAATCAAATTGAACTGATACTAAAAAAATCATGATAATATTTAAATATTATAAAATAGAATAACTATAAAATTAATATTATGTGGGTTTAATAAAATAATCAATTGAACCGTATCATTGACAACTCGAAAGTGAAAGGAAGAAGAGCATAATTGTTGATATGGTTTCACACGCTCACTTACATACATATAATAAAGGCTCTCTTTAAAGAGAATTTGAAAAAGAAAAGAAAAGTGAAGTTGTCTACTTTACTTTAGTTTTACACTTCTCCAGGCACACCAAACACCTTTTGCCCCTCTTTTTTTTTTTTTTTCATTGGGACTGTTTTTTTTTTTTTTTTTTTAGTTTGTTTTTCTTTTCTTTTTTCAAAGAGGTATTTTTCGTTTTTATAATATTGGGAGTAGCAAAATGCTACTAGTATATGAAATGACAATTAGTACTTTTATTTATCATCAAATGATGTGGTGCAATATATAAAATATTCAAATTTCGAATATGAAAAAATTTATAATAGAAAGTACTTTTCCATAACGAGACCATACAATGAGAAAATATTCAAATTAATCAAATTTCAATACAAATACTATCAAACATCAAATGAATGAGAAAATAATAAAAAAAATATTGCCCCCATTTGATCACTCAACTTTTCTTTTCATTGTTTAATACATGGTCAAATAAATATATCAAGTGATTTTTTCATATTTGTTCTAACTTAAGTATATAGAGTTATTTAGTACTCCCTTCAATAACTTTTACTTGTTACTTTTTGATACTAATGCAACTGGGGTTGTCAATTAAATATTTTGTTAGCTATTATTAATGAGATATAACAAATATTTTGTAAAATTAGTTGAAGTGTGCAAAAGACTAACCTCAAACACACGATCATTAAAAAAAAAAAAAAAAGTGAGGAAATATAGAGTGTGTGCCTCTCAATAAAATAAGTACTAAAAAAGAAAACTAGAAACAAGAAAGAATGTTGGTTCTTTAGTGGTGACTCTCAATGAAGTACCTACTTTCAGCTTACTCTCTCTATACTCACTACTACTGCTACTCAGTACTGATTCCTTTCACACATACTGTGCCTGTAAACCCTGTCCAGGGACCCCCATTTCCCCTTTCCCCTTTCTCCTTCGTCCTTAGCTATCTCTCACACAAACACTAATCTTTTTTCACCTCTACCTTACCTCCATGGCAGAATCAGTTCTTGAACCTTGTACAACCTCTTATTCCTTCAAAGTTTCAATCTTTATCCTATTCTTCTTGATTTTCCCTTTCTTGAACCCATTTTCATCTGCATTTCCTCTTTCTTTTGATACTAATGCAACTGGGGTTGTCAATCTTGAAACAGAAGAGGACATGGGTTTGCTTTTGTTCTTCAAGTTACAGTTTCAAGAAACCCCTTTACCAAGCTGGGATGTCAATGTTCCTCTATCAAACTGGACTGGTGTTACCCGGTCTAACCAGACCGGACGGGTCACTGGACTTAACCTCACAAGGTTTAACTTGTCAGGACAGGTTCATCCTTGTTTGTGTAATCTTACTTTTCTTGAAACCCTTGTGTTGTCTCATAATAGCTTTAACAATTCAATACCTTCTTGTTTATGGAAGTTGTGGAGCCTTAAGACCTTAGATCTTAGCTATAATATGTTTACTCTTCTTATTCCTAGTACATTTGCAACAACTATAAGTAAGTTAATTGAGCTTGACCTTAGTCATAACATGTTGAGTGGTGAAATCCCAATGTGGATAGGGAATGTCTCAATGTCACTTGAAAAACTTAACTTGGGGTTTAATAGTTTTCACGGGGATATACCTAAGAGCTTGTTGAATTTGATGTCTTTGAAGTATCTTGACTTGTCTCACAATAGTTTGATGGGAAATGTGGGTGATTTTAACCAAGAATTGGTCACACTTAATCTTGAGTCTAATTTTTTGACGGGCACTTTGCCTTGTTTATATTCGTCAAGGGAATCACTTACACTTCTTAATTTAGCAAACAATTCGATTCTTGGAGGTATACCGACATGTATCTCGAGTCTTGGGGGTTTGACACAGCTCAACTTGTCACATAATGAATTACGATATGGTATCTCGCCTAGACTGGTTTTTTCAGAGAGGTTATGTTTGTTGGACTTGAGTTATAATGAGCTATCAGGGAAAATTCCAAGTAGGATTGTTGAGGCATCGGACAAGTCTGGACTTCTACTTCTTGACCTATCTCACAATCAGTTCTCTGGTAATATTCCTGTAACGATAACAGAATTGAAGAGCTTGCAAGCATTGTTTCTGTCTTATAATCTTCTTGTGGGTGAAATACCGGAAAGGATTGGTAATTTGACCTATCTACAGGTGATTGATCTCTCACATAACTTCCTCACTGGCTCGATTCCTTTGAACATCGTAGGATGTTTCCAACTACTGGTGCTGATACTAAATAGTAATAATCTTTCTGGGGAAATTCAGCCAGTGCTTGATGCGTTGGATAGTCTAAAGATATTTGATATAGGAAACAACAAGATTTCTGGTGAGATCCCGCTGACATTGGCAGGCTGCAAGTCGTTGGAAGTTGTTGACCTGAGCTCTAACAATCTCTCAGGATCTCTAAATGATGCAATAACCAAATGGTCGAACCTCAAATTCCTCTCCCTTGCTCGGAACAAGTTCAGTGGATCTCTGCCAAGTTGGTTGTTTACATTTCAGGCTATTCATACTTTGGACTTTTCTGGAAACAAGTTCTCGGGATATATACCAGATGGTAACTTTAACACTAGTCCAAATTTCTACAACGGCGACATTAGGAAAACCATTCCTGCAGTACCATCAATTTCAGCTCGAAGCCTGGATATCAAACTTTTGCTCGTTGCTGATGAAACTAGTTTGAGCTTCAACTATAACCTCACAACCACAATTGGAATTGATCTGTCTGACAATTTGCTTCATGGTGAAATTCCAGAGGGTCTGTTTGGATTACATGGTTTGGAGTACCTTAATTTGTCATATAATTTTCTTAATGGTCCAGTTCCAGGGAGTTTAGGGAAGTTGCAGAAGCTAAAGGCACTTGATTTGTCACATAATTCTTTATCTGGCCACATCCCTGAAAACATTACAGTACTCAGAAATTTGACAGTTTTAAATCTTTCATATAATTGTTTCTCTGGTGTTATTCCGACAAAGCGAGGTTATTGGAAATTTCCTGGAGCATTTGCTGGCAATCCAGACTTATGTATGGAATCATCTGGTAATGTCTGTCAAAGAACTTTGCCTGTAGAGCCAGGGAAGAAATTTGAAGAGGAAATGGAAGAGGGACCATTATCAGTTTGGATTTTCTGTATAAGTGCTTTAGTTAGCTTCTATGTTGGCGTTGTCGTTTTATTTTGTTCATCTCGAACAAGAAGCTGTATTCTGCAAACAAAAAGTTTAGCAGGTTGAAAGTGATAAGTGATCACATTGTACAGCAACTTATGAATTGTATCATATAGCAAAACTGCTTCAAGCATATCTTGTTTACTAACCACCCCTTTATTTTTTAACTAGTTAACAATGCTTCGTTCATGTTGATTTTAGTTAGTTGAATGTTATATTTCAAGATGCCTCAGAACAGTTGAATGTTGATTGTCTGTTGTCTGATACTTTCAATGGAATAGTTTTTCTATGGCTTTGTCTATTTGAGTTACCACATCATCAAGAACATGGAGGGTCTATAACCACCAAAGTTTTAGTATAACCATTTTACATCCAGAATGCATAGATCGAGTAATTCGGATTCATGTTGTGTAAAACCTATTAAAGGGAAACCCGCTCCTTGCCAAATCATCGGTCTTCAAGATTCATATTCCTACATTGCCTCAATATATTAAACAAGCATAAACTTTTTCGAGCTAGATTCCAAGCATGTGAACTATCTCATTATAAAATCGTTGGTCTTCAAGAATAACCTTATTATCTTCCTTTTGTAGTGCCATGGAATTTATTCCTTATAAGTGTTGCAGAAAGAATTTGTCCAAATCCATGGAATAATTTGGTGGTAGTAGTGATTTAAGTAATAAAAAATTCTACGATGTATATGACAAAGTAGAAAGAAATAGATTCCTCACTATCAAGATGCTATACAATTTGGCAATAGAGATCAAAGTTGCTATTGCAAAGCTGAAATAAGAACACAAATCATTTCTACATGATTCCTTAATATGAATTGCTTAGTATGTTACACAATTTACTTACTGTAAGGTAATCAATTCATTTCAACATGATACACCTTACTATCAAGTTGCTAGCACTAAAAATGATGGAGACTGGTTACAAAGATGAATGTGAAATAAATAAGAGGGAAGAACAAGAGTAAAATAAAACCAGAAACTTCATCTATGACGCGCATATTCATGTAAGCAGGCTCAGCAAAATAAGAGCTGCAAGTGTGACTACTCTTTAGGCATTGATCTCTCTTTTGTTGCTTTGACAAGGTCAGCCTTGAAGCACCAAGTTCAGCTGGTAGGTAAAATCAACCCTACGAGTATGTCTTGTATTTGTTTTGGCTGCAGAAGCTAATATCTAATAGGACCATCCAAACTCCCTGATGCAAACTGACAGACAATGAAACAAACAATGCTTTAAAATCTTCACCCAGAAGAGCTAAATAACCACAAGAAAACATGTAAACTTTCCATGGAATGGATTTATCTCTATATTCATAAATATTCAAAGTGATTGAAATTTTCTCTCTATTACTTTATTAAAGCAGGGAGGGCTTCAAATAGCCAACTTGAAATCAGAAAATCTGCAGAGTGTAATATCTCAATTAGACTTATCTAACTGAATTTAAATAAAGACTCATCCTACAACGAAACTACTTATTGTTCTAATAAATCAGTAGTGACATAAGAGAATATTCAACAGTTGCCTATATGCTTGAAATTTCTGTTTAGTGAAATTTCAGTAATATTTAAAATGTCTACTTTCTACTACTCCTCTGTCCCTAAGTAAAATTACTTGTCCATTTTGACAAATCAAGAAAAGACAAATTCTTTTTACCTATTATACCCTCAATTAATTAACTTTGAAAAAGGTAGAAATTTTTTAAAATCTTAAATTTTTAATTCATCCACTTCATAATTAATAGGGGTAAAATGGTAAACTCACTATGATAATTATTGTTTTCTTAATAGGTGTGTCAATTCAAAAGTGGACAAGTAATTACGGATAGAGGGAGTACTTTGATAGAGACAATGCTTGTATAGTTTCTAAATATCGAGATTTTAATTTAAAGAAAATTAGGATTAATTCATAAACAGAAGGTTGATTCAGATGCCACAGTAAGTTATATCTGGTAAGACCTTACCTGCACCGCGCGTTTACACCCGACCAATGAATGCAAGATATGTGTCTTTCATAAACAAAAAGTTATAACTTAACCACGATAAAGTGATATGCATTCTTACTTTAATATTTAGTTAACTAAGGTTAAAATGATTGAGAGGGAGTAGGCACCTGGTGCAGGTAAGCATTTACTGTTGTATCCTACTCCTTGCTTGTAACATAAGAAATTAACATTTCAGTTTTACAGAAACGAAACGTCGAAACCTAACCATGACCATCATTACCTGCCGAACAATAGGATTAGCTGATGTGGAGAATTCATGAGTCATTCCCTGCCAGACGACCTTACCTTCATAAAGAAATATTAACCTGCACAGAAGGAACCTCAAACTTTACAATGGTTTGTAAGATAAGCAACATAATCATGTTTAAAAACATAAAGAATCAGGACCTGTCAACAGCTCTTTTAATAGTACTGTGTTGATGTGTGACAACAACATATGATGCAATCTTCCCAGGCTTCCCAAGTGCATCCTCGCCTGCCACGTGAACCGAGCGAATGAGATCTTCTACAACGGTTGATGCAATCGGATCAAGTCCAGCTGTTGGTTCATCATACAAGAGCACCTACTCAGCAATGCATATAACTGAGATTACTTGGTTAATCATGCAGTAAATATATTCCTAAAGTATGATTTATTTCCTATCAGACTGAAAACACGAGGGAACCACTGTAACATCAAAATTTGCCAATGAAAAAGAAAGAAGATATGTAAAACTACAGCGGCATGGTTTTTCATCAAAAACAAAAAATGGTTATATAGGGTATTCATGTGACATCATGAAGAAAGTAAAACACAACTTAAACAAACAGCATCGCTTGATATCAAGTTATTCCATCAGGGAGTACCGGAAACAAATTCCATGAGGAGACATTGAGCACACCATATACTTCCAAGTACTTGTTTTTAAAGGACACAATCACCAATGCATGGCCCTTAGTTCTATTAGCTATATTGCTTTAACAATATGTATTCAGGCTAATCTTAGATGGAGAGACAGAAGCAGACCATAGAACAGGTACAACATATTGGTCCATCGCTTATGATTTTCACCCTGAAAGAATTTTCTGTGAGAATATGTGAGCACACCTTTTTTGATAAGTAAATTTCTGTCAAAGATATTGAAATGTGATACATTGACAAGTTCAGTAAGAACTGTTAAGGAACACAACAACAACAACAACATACCCAGTGAAATCCCACTAGGTGGGGTCTGGGGAGGGTAGAGTGTACGCAGACCTTACCACTACCTCGTGGAGGTAGAGAGGCTGTTTCCGAAAGACCCTCAGCTCAAGTACATCAAATCCAAGTATAAGGAGAGGAAAACAGTGTATAAAACATAACATCCAATAAGAAAGATAGTGTATAATCAACAAAGGAGACAGTAACATCAATGAAATACTGTGAGAAGTGAAATGTAGTAAACAACATAAGGCTATAGGTAGCACAGACAAGAACTACAAGTGCAAGGCTAGGACTACTACAAACACTAACAACCCATACCCTCGCAAGGAAAAACAACACACTAACCCTACTAACCTTCAACCTTAATATGCGACATCCACTCCTTCCTACCTAGAGTCATGTCCTCGATAAGGTGAAGCTGAGCCAAGTCCTATCTAATCACCTCTCCCCAATACTTCATAGGCCTACCTCTACCCCTCCACGTACCCTCTACAACCAACCCCTCGCACCTCCTCACTGGGGCGTCTGCGCACCGTGTCTTCACATGTCCAAACCATCTCAGTCTCGCTTCCCTCAGCTTGTCCACCACAGAGGCCACTCCCACCTTCTCCCGAATAACCTTATTCCTAATCTTATCGCTCCTAGTGTGCCTACACATCCATCTCAACATCCTCATCTCCACAACATGCATTTTTTGAACATGTGTGTTCTTGACTGGCCAACACTCCGCTCCATACAACAAGGCCGGTCTAACTACCACTCTGTAGAACTTACCTTTAAGTCTAGGTGGAATTTTCTTATCACACAAGACTCCAGAGGCAAGCCTCCATTTCGTCCAAGCAACCCCAATGTGATGTGTGACATCATCGTCGATGTCTCCACTTCCTTGGATCACAGACCCAAGATACTTAAAACTTCCTTTTTTAGGAATGATCTGTGTGTCAAGTCTCACTTCCACATCTGCCTCATCCAACACATCACTGAATTTGCACCTCAAATATTCTGTTTTGGTCCTACTCAACCTGAACCCTTTGGACTCCAGCGCTTGTCTCCACACCTCCAACCTCGCATTAACTCTGTCCCGCGTTTCATCAATCAGTACTATGTCATCCGCAAATAACATACACCATGGGACCTCTTCCTGAATAGACCGCGTCAACTCATCCATCACCAAAGCAAATAGAAAAGGGCTAAGGACAGATCCCTAGTGCAGCCCCATCTCAACTGGGAAATGTTCCGAGTCTCCTCCAACCGTTCTAACCCGAGTCTTGGCTCCACCGTACATGTCTTTTATCGCCCTAATATAGATCATCGGTACACCTCTAGCCTCCAAGCACCTCCAGAGGACATTCCTCGGTACTTTGTCATAAGCCTTTTCAAGGTCAATGAACACCATATGAAGGTCTCTCTTCCTTTCTCTATATTTTTCTACTAGTCTTCGCATAAGATGAATGGCTTCGGTAGTCGATTGTCCCGGCATGAATCCAAACTGATTCTCAGAGATGGATACCCCTCTTCTCACCCTCATCTCCACCACTCTCTCCCAAATTTTCATAGTATGGCTTAGCAATTTGATACCCCTGTAGTTGTTACAGTTTTGGATATCACCCTTGTTTTTATACAACGGAACCATTGTACTCCACCTCCATTCATCAGACATCTTTGTTGTCTTAAAAATAACATTAAACAGCCTAGTTAACCACTCTATACCTGCCTTGTCCGTGCTCTTCCAAAAATTCACCGGAATCTCATCGGGTCCAGTCGCTCTTCCCCTGCTCATCCTACTAATAGCACGTATAACCTCCTCGATCCTAAAACACCTACAGTACCCAAAGTCCTGAAGTCTTTCAGAGTGTGCCAAATCATTCAACACAATGTCTCCGCCCCCTTCTTCATTTAAAAGTTTGTGAAAGTATCTTCGCCATCTTTGCTTGATGGAGGCCTCATCCACCAATACTCTGCCTTCCTCATCCTTGATACACTTCACTTGGTCCAAGTCGCGAGCCTTCCTCTCTCTTGCTTTTGCGAGCCTATACAATTTCTTATCCCCACCTTTGTCCCCCAGCTCGACATACAAGCGTTCAAAAGCTACCGTCTTAGCCTTCGTAACTGCTAACTTAGCTTTTGTCTTTGTCGTCTTATAAACTTTCTTAAGCGCCCGCTCCACTTCCTCGTCTACACACTCCACCAACTTAGTGTATGCAGCCTTCTTCGCTTCCACTTTGCCTTGGACTTCCCCATTCCACCACCAATCTCCTTTATGGCCTCCAAGGTTACCCCTTGATACCCCTAACACCTTAGAAGCAACTTCCCTAATGCAACTAGCTGTTTTATTCCACATGGTGTCCGCATCCCCGCTACCACTCCAAGCCCCCATCCCAATCAACTTCTCACCCATCTCCCGAGAAAGGGCAGGGGTCAAGCCACCCCATTTAAGGAACACACATGAATGGAAATTCCTTTCGACATATAGCAAGAAGGCTAAGAGACTATATTTTGAGAAATACTAGAACTTTGGATTACCAAGAGAGAACTTCATCAGACAACTTACTAAAATGGTTAAAGAAATGGAACTTACTAAAACATATAGTTTTTGTAGTTTCTACTTTGTGAAGTAAAAGATATTGTACTGTCAATCTGAAAGTCAGATAGTTTTCACAAAACATGTTTTTTTGTCCCCTCTACATATTTTCCAACATACTTATAAACCTCAGAAAATCTCACCTTCCTCTACTACAAACACTCACACAGTCACACTATCCTTAGCTTCTCCTTCTCACTTCACTTCTCCATCACCTTCTATAACTATGAACACATTATGTGCCCTCATTTCGTATTCTTGGATTAATTTTTACTCCCCGACCCTGTGCTATGTAGGTGGTTGATTTGAAGCATATATCATAAATTCAAATAAAGAAGTCCAACTATTAAGCAGTCAATTTGGCTGCTGCACATAGTTTGTATCAATCTGAATTAATAATGATGAACCTTTTATAGAAATTACAGAAAAGGGGCTAAAATACCCTTGGACTATTCTAATTGGTACAAAACTACCCTTCATCAACCTTTTCGCCCCCAAATACCACCGACGCCAACCTTTTGGCCCTACTATGCCCTTATTTTCAACGCACCAAATTTTAATCCCAATTAATAACTTTATTTATGAAGTGTCGATTATCTACTGATCACCCTATAATTAACCTAATTAAACCCCCACCCAGATCTGCCTTCACTATTTGACGTGGCCATAAAATGGTTAAGAAATTTGAAGAGCTTATCTTTTTCTTTGGTGTCAAAATTATGTCAGAAAATAAACATTATCATCAGCCATAAGCTCCTGGGGACTGAGAACAGCAGAACAGAGGTGCTGAGAAGATGACCACCGCCATGGCTGTAGCAGCTCCTCCAATTTTCTCTCCATCCCAAAAATTCCAAATTTGATCACCCAGACAACTTTCTTTCACCACCAATAAGTGGTCTAAATTGCCCTAAAGCCATGTGAGTTGTCTGTTAGAATTTAACCCTTTCCTCTGTTCTTCTTCAACTCCTCTTGTTGAAGAAGTGAAAGGGAATTGGCCTACTGAATATGTGTAATGATCCAGAATTTGTCACGACCCAAAAAAATAGACGTGATGGCACTTCTCTCATCCCACCAAGACAAGTTAGCCTAAAATCCAACATGAAGGATAAATGCGGAAGTAAAACAGAATAAAATGGTATCATAATCTCAACAATGCAGAAACATAACATAACTCAATTATAACCCCCAAAATCTGGTTGTCACGTGTACAAGCCTCTAAGTATTACAATAGATTCAAGAAGAACAAGTCTAAATATCTTTGTTTCTAGAATAAAACATAATAAAAGAGGAAGAGGAGTTTGCCGAGATGACAAACAACTACCTCACAACTCTCCAGAGTAAGTTTTGGAACTAGAAAAGAAGAAGGAATAATCACATAGATTCGAACTCGTAACCTACACAAGTGTAGAAGCAAGGGGTGAGTACCAAACAACACGTTACTCAACAAGTAGACAGTTAACTCAAAGTAAAGCAATATAGATACTCAACTCGTAACCTACACAAGTGTAGAATCAAGGGGTGAGTACCAAACAACACGGTACTCAATAAGTAAATGGTTAACTCAAAGTAAAGCAATATAGAATACAGGTACTCCAACCAAACCTACACAACTACAATCTGCCCAACCTGACAGTTCATATTCCATATAGCATGTACAATAACACCAACATATACAAATCACCAATACAGAGTATCATATTCATCAATCACAATAGGTACTCACAAATGGTAATGATGTGCAATGCAATGTCAATTATAGTGATGCATGTATGTCCTAACGATACACATCATACTGAGACTCAAGCTGGAACCCATGGGGGACTTACAAGGTCCATGTATCCGTCGAAACCATTTCCATTTGGCATAATCATCAATAGATCTCATCACAACGTTTCTGAACCAATCAAATAGGCATGTTCACATAAATAATGATGAGATGACACTTTCAATCCATAACAACACAATCACGATACATTGTCAATAAAACCGTTCAAACCATCCACAACACATCAATATACCATCAAATGGCCTTTTATCATTAGTCATTCAATATGAACATGTGACAACAATTATTAAATCCTTCACCAAATCCCATTACTCCCCAACACACACAATAAGGAAATACGAAATTCTATATGCTTAACAAAGGTCAAGAAGTCTACTTGCCTCGAGAAATCACTCTGGTACTTGAGTTTTCCCTTTCTGGTCTCCAAATCAACATAATCTAATCAAATAAATAATTCAAAACTACTAACATCCATATCAAAGGTTTTGGAAAACGAGGCCAAACTGACCCAATTCCAAGAACTAAGGTTAAATCTGAAAATTCTTGTAAAATCAAAAATTGGAAATCAATAGTGAAAACCACACCAAAAATAGAGTTGAAATCAATCTTAAATCACTATTTTATACAAGCTTTAAGCTCTTGAAAACCTCCAAACTTTGAAGTTCAAAATCCCTACTTTGATGTTTAAAATCTTGAATAATAAAGATTAAGGGTCACAATACTTATCCAAATATTTCATCTCAAAAAATCATCTTGAAATCACCTCTACCAAGCTTCTAGGGTTCAAAAATGGAAGAAATCACAATTTTGAGAAAACATTTTGCCCGAGTAACATTTGCTCATCGCGATCACATCCCCAAAAGTCTCGCAATGAGTAAAATTGTCAACTCATTAAATTGATCATCATGACTGCGACATAGGGCCACATGATCGCGATGATCAGAACACTACATTTACGCGATTGTGATGAGCAAATGTTACCTGGGCAGAATGTTTCTCAAAATCGTGATCTCTTCCATTTTTGAACCCTAGAAGCTTGGTAGAGGCAATTTCAAGGTGATTTTTCGAGATAAATATTTGGTTAAGTATTTGTGACCTTAAATCTTTATTATTCATGATTTTAAACATCAAAGTTTGGAGGTTTTCAAGAGCTTAAAGCTTGGATAAAATAGTGATTTAAGATTGATTTCAACTCCGTTTTTGGTGTGGTCTTCACTATTGATTTCTAAATTCTTTGGGTAACATGATTTTACAAGAATTTTCAAATTTAACCTTAGTTTTCGGAAATGGGTTTTCGGGTCATTTTAGCCCCATTTTCCAAAATCGTGGATATGGGTGTTATTAGTTTCAAATTCTTATTGTGATTCCTTATTTGATTAGATTGTGTTGATTTGGAAATCCGGTGAAAAGGAAAAGCTCAAGTACCATAGTGATTGTTTGATTTCTTTGAGGCAAGTGGACTTCTTGATCCTTTGTCAAGCATATAGAATCTTGTATTCCTTATTGTGTGTGTTGGGGAGTGATGAGAATTGGTGAAGGGTTTGATATTTGTCGTTACATGTTTATATTGAGTGATTTTAATGATGAAAAGGGGAAATAAAAAAGCAACTTGATGATAGATTAATGTGTGATGTGTCGTGGATGATTTGAAAGGTTATATTGATTCATTATTAATGATGTATCATGATAATGTTGATATGGATTGTGTATTGATATGGAAATCATCATATTCTCATGATTTGTGTGAACATGCCTATTTGCATTAGTTCTGGAACACTGTGATCAGATCTATTGTGATGATTTTACCGAGGGGAAATGGTTCTGGCGATGCCGAGGGGAAATGGTTCCGGTGGATACATGGACCTTGTGAGTCCCCCATGGGTCCTGACTTGAGTCTCAACGGGTGTGTATCATTAGGACAGACATGCATCACTATATTTGACATCGCATTTCATTGCATTGCACACCATTTCCATTGTGAACCTTGTGAGTGCTTGTTATGGATTTTGTGGTTGATGAATATGAAATAACGTATTGATGTCCTGCTTATGTTGAAGTGTTATTATACATGCTATGTACTGTATAAACTGTGAACTATTAAGTTAGGCTGATTTTGTGCAGGTTGTAGTTGTGGAGGAGGTTCAGTTGGAGTGTGGGGAGTACTCGTGTTTTGTATTGCTTTACTTAGAGTTAGTTGTTTGCTTGTTGAGTACCGTGTTGTTTGGTACTCACTCCTTTGCTTCTACACTTGTGTTGGTTACGAGCCCGGGTCATCGTGATTACACCTTCTCTTTTACATTCAAGACTTACTTCAGAGAGTTGAGAGATAGCTGCTTATCATCTCGACAAACTCCTCTTACTCTTTTATTATGTTCTTGTTCTATTCTAGAAAATAAAGACATTCAGACTTGTACTTCTTGAATCTATTGTAATACTTAGAGGCTTATGCTTGTGACAACCAAATTTTGGGGTTACAATTGAGTTATGTTATGTTATCCGCATTATTGAAAATATGTTAGCCTTTTATTCTGTTTTACTTCCGCATTTATCTCTTAAGTTGGGTTTTAGGCCGACTTTTCTTGGTGGGATAGGACAAGTGTCATCACGCCCGTTTTTGGGTCGTGACAAGATGTTCTTCCAGCTTCGATAAACCAAGAATCTATTTCGATTTTACCCTCTCCATGTATGAACAAGTTTTCTGCATCAAATAGTGAAAAAGGCAGGTCGAATAGTGAAGCCGGATCTGGGTAATAGGTGGGATTTTTAATTAATGCAAGTTAATTATAAGGTGACCAATAGATAAGCAACACGTCACAAATGAAGTTACTAATTGGGATTAAAATTTGGGGCGTTAAAAATAAGGGTATAGTAGGACATGAAGGTTGACGTCAGGGGTATTTGGGGTGGAAAAGTTGCTGGAGGGTAGTTTTGTATCAATTCAAATAGTCCAAGGGTAATTTAGGCCTTTTCCCTAGAAATCAGGATGCTAGATGATATTGATAAAGCTGAACTTGACTACAATGTTCTTTTCGAATAGTCCACTCTGTTACTATCCTAGAAGACTCAATTCCTAAAGCAGTCCAGCTGACTCATCCATCCATCATTATCTGGACATTGTTAAAAAGAATTTCTCAACTTTGAATTTAAGGAGGCTGATTTCCAGGCTTCGAAGAGATAGAGGTCTATCAAGCATGCTACAATTAAATTGTTCAGTGCACCGAAAAGTTAAAAGACAGAAAAACATTACTTATTGGGAAAAGGAAATACTAGAGTCAATTACACATACAATCCCCATTTGGACAAAGTTCCAAGTATAGAATAAAACTTCCTTCTTCCAAATCCGTGTAACAAATCGGATATATTTTCTCCTTATGCATTAACCTATTCTCTTGTATAGTAAATTTATCTCTCTTATTTCAGTGGATATGCATCAAAATCCTATAATCCCCCATTTAACTTCTTCAAATAATTTCCTTATACTTCCAAAGAAAAAACAAAATAAAAAGAGGAAGCTTACATAAGATCAAAACAGTCGACTTTTGCTTGGTTACTTTGTAGCTTTTAGTTCCAATTTTTATTTTGTTTGTGCAAGTATATTATTTAAAGAATACAAATAACATGAAAGGAATAAAGTCACGGCTCTAATGACTTTAGAAAAACAAGAAGGTACTCTGGTATAACACCTAAAAAAGCAAAATTCATACATAATGGGCAAATATTCTGAATATGCATATTGCAACGGGATTCTTATGAACAAAATATGAAAGAAAAGATGTATATGTAGTATTTGAAACCATATGGGAGATATGTGTTAGACCTACACCCTAAAACTTAAGCGTAGCATTCTTAACACGGTAAAACAAAACAAAACAACCAACAAAGAAAAGACCCAAAAGAAGACATAGAGAACTGCACTTTGAGAGAATGTGAGCACTTCTTACTTGTCACTATATAAAGAAATGAATATACAAACTGTGCATCAACACATCAACATAGTCAGGATATGTGCCACAACCCCTTTTTGCATCACAGATTTTTGTAAAACATTTGAAGTTTTTTATTAAAAAACATAGAGCCCTGCATCTTTGAGCAAACATGAACACTTCTGAATTTTCACTCCAGGAAAGGTATGAATATACGACTGTGCGTCAATACATATACCAGGATCAGGATACATCATAACTCTTTTGCATTACAGATTTTGGTAAAACATCGACTGATTGTTTAATAAAGAAGCTATCAATAAATATAACAACATCAACGACACCTCAATCCCTAACTAGTTGGGTTGGCTATATGAATCCTCACTAACCATGTCATTCCATTTAGACTTGTGGAGATACAAAATCTATACTGCCAACGGGTACGGCAGAAAACACTTATTGACAGTTTGACACTGTACAATCAGCAGTATTTGCAGGTATCCTTTCCTTTTGGTTGCAAATTGCACTCATATCATCTTTATGGAGTAGAATTCATCAAGTCAAATTATCATTAAACTTGCCTGGAAGATCAGATGTGAACTTAGTTTTTCTTTTTCATCTAGTATGACTATGAGCAATAACAATTGGACATCCAACCTTTTACTCTAACAATACAAACAGAGTCCAAAGAGTAAGTGTGAACTCATCTTAAACCAACTGCTCATAGTAAATGCTCTCCTGGTTACAGAAGAATGGGAGCACCTCAAGTTCATAAACATCACATCCCTTGGACAATTAATTCAGTAGTGCTATATCCACATAAGTTATCCATTCTCTTTTCTTGTGTCATTTAGACCAACTTTAAGACTGGAGGGAAGTGGATAAATCCTTCATTTGAAAATATTTTTACCAATTCAGGTTCACAGAGCAAGCATGAAGTAAAAAATAGTTAACTAGATTACAGCAATCCATGTAGCAGAATTACAAATGCTAGCCAAAACGAACTGATGATCATGTCATGAAGCACCTGTAACATACCTCTGGCTCTACTACGTCTTTGGTGGTATCAAAAATTATAGAACGAGCTAGAGCAACTCTTTTCTTCATACCACCAGACAATTCAGAGGGTAATCGGTCTTCAACTTCCTGCATAGAAATAAAACTGAAAATTGGCATCTACGGAAAAACAATCATCATAAACAAATTACTATAATGATGAATTCTCTATTCCCTCCTTTAATTCACTCTACCCAAAGAACAGAAGAGCAAAAAGCAAGGCATTTCCCTACTGCGAGAGAGAGAGAGGGAGATCCTGAAGTGATAATGCAAATAGCAATTTCAAAGTTAAACTATTTTCACTGACACACTATGTTGGAAACCCAGATACATTTATTAATGAAAAAAAAATAGACATTGTTATCATAAATATGTCCATCATTGCACATACCTTCAAACCAACAGCAGCTAAAGTTTCGGTTACAAGCTGTGCAATTTGATCCTCTGGCATAGCTGAATTCTCATATCTAGAATTCCAAAGAGAAGAAGATCCAGTTAATCTACGTATAAACTGGATTTTCTTAATTTTAATCAGTATAGCTAACAGAAAAACTTCAGAATTCAGTAGAGCTGAGAATATCTGTTCTTTTTGGGAAAAATTAAAGCGTTGAGAATATCTTACAGCAAGAAACCAACATTTTCACGAACAGTTAATGAATCAAAAAGCGCAGCACTCTGAAACACCTGTTATGGGGATGGATATGTTCATAAGATTACAAAAATATTCAAGAAGCATCTCCATAGAACAACTTTACTGGACAACATTAAAAGAGCTCAGAACATGTAACTTACTAAGCCAATCCTAAGCCCAGAAATTTCCTCATCACTCACTAATCCATTACGCAGTTTACCTCGGATTAAGACTTCCCCCTGCATTCAATGAAGTCTATTAGCAGAGATAGATAACGGTATCAAAATTCAAAATTTTCAGAAATCACACAGCTGTATTTTGAGACAAATACTCAAGCCACAAGAGAAACACAATGCACACATACTTTATCAGGAGCAAGTAGGCCAGCCATTATCTTTAAGATTGTTGATTTCCCTGTGCCAGAAGGCCCAATAATTCCAACAGCCTCACCATGTCTGATCTGTAACAAAGGGTAAGAGTGGTGATTAAAAGTTGTCAGCACTTCCACCAAATGCAAAGGACGAGAAATCATGAACATAGAACCTAACACAGGTACGGAAATTAGAGCAATCTATAGCCAACCATCTTTCTTTCCTCAAGTGAAGTTTCCTAACCTCTACCTTTATTGCTCTTTCAATCATAATCCATAGAACTTCTAACAGAAAAATTAGGAAGTACCCCAAATTGCAAGACCCAATAGCTCAAACAAATAGAGTTAAAATAATTAACTTCACCCTGGGGAACTCGTACTTCTCACAAACAATTCATGATGAATCTACTGGTTTATAGCACATATGTGTTGCACATCCTTATAAGATAGATCTCTAGCTCAAGCAAACCTACGCAAATCTTATCAGTAAGGCAAAGATTGCATTCAAAACAGTTTCTAACAACATAAGATGGATTTGCATCAGGCACAAGTAAGAGAGAAAACAATATCAGACTAGCAAACAAAGGAAGAAAAAGAACCTTTTGACCAACCTAAGAAGTGGGAAGCAAGGCAAGTAGCATTCGTGCAGGGGGAATGTGAAAATTCTAGCTATTTAGTGTCAAAGCATAGAGAAAATTATTCATTATATCAACTTTCCCATCATAAGATATAAGTAGGAAATGATTCACTGCAACCAATCATTGTTTGCATGAAAGCCCCCGATATAATATCAGTCGCTGAAGTAGAATAGACAGGAATTTAAATGCCCAAAGTGCATACAAGCAGTTGCAAAAGGAAATAAATGAAAGTTCACCTTTAAGCTCACACCTCTTAAGATATGCTTGTCGCCAAATGACTTGCACACATTTCTACACTCAATAAGCACATCTGAGTCATCCTTAGGCTCTCTCAACAAGCTCACATTCTCTGATTTAACAGATTCCTGCTATTCAAACAAGACGAAGAGCAAAATGAAGGTAGATACAATAAACTAGGCAGGATTCAAATGTTTTCACCATCTGACAAATGCAAAAGCAACTCATCTATGTCCTAAAAAAAAAAACATATCCAGAAGACAACCATTTATCTGGAAAAAAAAATTCTAGCAGTAAAGTTTTAGTTAACGCAAAGGTTCCTCATTGATAATGGTGTACTAAAAAGTGTCATCTAATGAGATTCCAACAAAGCCGCAAGCAGTACATATTTACAAGTACCAAAATTTAATAGGTATCCTAGAAGAGTTCACCAAAACGGAAAACCCAAAACTACATACTTCTTTGGTTCCTTTAATGTTATTATGCCATAGGCTCGACCACTTGAGCCAATCTTAGATTGGTAACTCTCTCAAGTGCAGCGGAGATCACCAACCTAGGTCATGGACCTTCTTGATCACTCATAGACCCTATCCAGGTAAGTAAAGTGTGCTCCATGGTAGGACTGTCTTTGGGCATGAAATTAACTCTGACACTCTAGTGGAAGAGGTTTTGACTTAGAGTATCTAATAAAACAGATACTATTAGCAACTTTTGCAATGAGAAATCAAACCTTATCACTGTTTGAGCACCCATGACATATCCCAACTCAACCAACCAGTTACAATAAGAATCCCTTATCTTTATTTGGAACTGTCCCAGACCAACGTAGAAGTCCATCCACATTCCCCTTAGCTCACCATTGCTCAGTATGTATTTTGCTTACTCAGAGTTCTTGACTTGGCCTACTACTATTTCTCTTCTGCTTCTTATTCTCTCTCTCCAGCTGGTCTTATTTCGGTGCTTAACTTTTTAAGATTTAGTAAGATACCCCACTAGATATGGATATTTTCAACTTTTTCTGGAATATTACTCCGGAAAACTGTTTGGACGTAGAATTGTTACAAATACTTTCTCAGAATTCGAAACTCCAAAAAGTTGTTTTCACAACTTTCACTCCAAATCACTGACAAAAATTCAAAAACAATTTCAATTTGTATTCATGTCCAAACACAACTACAATTTTCAAATACCATTTTCAACTTCTTTTTCCAAATTTCACCAATGTATATGTCCAAACACCCACTAAATTATGAAGAGCGACATTCTTTTTGTAACATACTAACAAAGGAAGTCAGACAAGCAAATTGAAACGGAAGGCGCACGTTGATTTGTCCGTGAGATCAGCAAAATGTGATAATATTTCTGATTAGTGTTTTCTTAATAGATAATCAAAATTTTGAAATAGTATTTCTGATTAGTATTTAAAAGTAGTAGTGGTGAAAATTAGGGGAAAATGTATTACATCCAATATGAAGGTAGTCTTTCTGCATTTGATTGAATTTTTTTTTCCTATGTTTAAGACAACAAATGCTGGGAATAGCTCACAAAGAAGGAACTTTCACCAAATGGAGTCCGAAAGAGATGTGTGCCAACAAGGCATTAGCATTATGGAACCATTAGCATGAAAAGATAGACATTTCTACTTTGGCACTCCAACTTTTACTACATTCTCAATACTCGACCACCTTGCCTTAGAGAACCAAAAAATCCACCGCGCACACAGTGATTTCAGTAACTACCTCAATCCTACATGATTCATGAAGCTCTGCCACATACTACTAGTACTGCAGCTATCCCAATTCATATGGCATTCTTTCTATTTGGGATGGCCTAAGATATACTACGCCATTCTATTTTTATAAAAGTTCCATAACTCTCAAGCATTCAAAATCATTTAACTATTCAAATTTTCACTTTGATGTGATATTTTATATCAAACTAAATTATGAATCATTATTTTCTTCTTCTATAGCTAATACAATTGAGCCGGGGGTTTATTGAAAATCACCTCTGAGGTAGAGGTAAAGTCTGCGTATACATTAACCTCCCCAAACACCATTGCGTGGGACTACATGGGTATATTGTTGTTGTTGCTATAGCTAATACAATTATAAAAATCCAATTGTACATCCTAAACTTTTTATTCCATCAAATACCACAATATAAAATGGAATGAATGGGTTACTACAAAGAGAAAGCAATGGAAAATTGGGCTAGCCTCTAGCATATGCAAAAGAAACACATACGTGGATTACAAAACAGAACCCAAAATAAAAAGTCTGGATAATTGGACGACCCAAAATCAATTCATTATGGTCTTACATTGAATTTTGTATTGGGAACCCGATCAGAATCAGCAGCTTTGTAGTCCCGAGGGGGTGCAACACAAGCACAAACAGTCCATTTATCCTTCCTATTCGTCAGGGAACGCAGCAATAATGGCTTTCCTAAATCAAAATTGGGAAAAAATGTTTTCATGTAGCTAGAAGAAGAAGAAGAGGCGACACTGTTGCTTTTGCAAATGCTGACAGCAGGTGACATAGCAGAACCCACAAAAGAAACCATTGAGCTTCGCCAAACAAACCCACTTTGGAGAATTTAAGATGGGAAATTCTGGCGCTGACCCAGATCGAATTTGGACTCAAGAACCACGAAATAGATCGAATTTCAATGGAGAAATGATATTGGTCACTCTCAATGAAAAGGAAGACAGGACATGTAGTGGGTTGAGAAGCACTGTAGAATGTTGCGAGGAAGAAGGCCGAAAGCTCCTCACGCATACGTGGGGTGCGGTGGGGTAGGTGTGTTTGGGTGTTCACTAAAAACCCAACTATACCAAAAATGAAAGGCAAAAGACTTAAATATGTCATTGAATATTAATAAAAGACTCATTTATATTATTCGTTGAAAATTTATCTCATCTACATTATTTTTGTTTGAGAAAAGTTCTTTCATGTCATTATTTGTTAACTGAAATGATATAGATAAACCAATTTTGTAATGGATAACATAATTAAGCCTTTTCTCAAAATTTGATGGCATATATGAGCATTTTTCCTTTTAAAAAATTGATAGAATTAATGACGTGATCGAATCATAATTGACTATGTGTAAAAAATAATTTTGCAAAATCAAAAATATTTTTTAGTTAAGAAATAATGGCATGGATGAGTATTTTCTCAAACGACAATGACATAGATGAACCAAACGTTTAACGGATGACATAAATGAGCTCTTTCTCAAACTTCGATGGCATATTTGAGCATTTTCCAAAAAATAAAATTATATGTATGTGTGTGTGTGTATATATATATATATATATATATATATATATATATATATATATATATATATATATATATATCATAAAAAAAAGATTATAATTTTATTGTCCATATTAATTTTTTGCTTTCCTTACATCTTTATTTTGTGTATTGAAAAGCTCTCAATAAGGATAGACCCCCTTGGTATCTCCATGTTTGGGCCAAAAATCTCCCACAGTTTCTTCGCGGATGAATTTTACCTTATTCACTAGGGTAAATAAAATACTATTGAACCATCAACAACATCCTTGAAATGTTCTGCAAAGCCCCTAGTTGAAAGTTCAATCTAGCCAAATCAAAAGTCATCTTCTCGTAGAACTGCACCCTTGAGAACAAGGCCATGTGCTCTGACATCCTCAATATTAAGGTTAGCAATTCTTTTGGCGGGTACTTGGGCTTCCCCATTTTCCATTCTAGACTTGTCCATGGTGATTTCCAATACATCAACGATAACATGCAAGCTTAGTGGATGGGAAACCAACTTTCTTAATATGACTAGAAGAGTTATTCTTGCAAAAGCTTCACTAGGAAACATCCCCTTCTATGCCATGCAATATAAACAGCTCCCTGCAAAGACCCTCAACACCATCTATAAAATCTGAAGGAATTTTGTTAGGGGAACAACCTCTGATAAGAAAAGAATGCACCTATAGGTTGGGATATCATCACTAAGGGGAAAATGATAGGGAATTAGGTCTTCATAAGAGTGAGGTTAAAAATAAAGTTCTCCTTACTAGTATGGAGAATGTATAAGAGTCCACACCACTATGGACTAAGATCCTCTACTACAAACCCTTCCATAATGAGAATTTCACCTATAACATGAACACTGTTTTTAGGGTTTGGAATGACATAAGAAATGGTTGGGAGGCATGCTTAAAGGGATCTCGATGGGTGGTGAATAATGGAAGTAATGTAAAGTTCTTTGAGGATAATTGGATTCTTGGGTCAAGATCCATTAGGCAACACATCTTTGGGCCTTTTAATAGAGAGGACCAATCTACAAAAGTGAACTATGTCTTCAACAATGGGACCTGAAACCTCAACACCCTTTTTATGACCTTTCTTAAGGATTTCCACAATAAAATAACTAATAATTTTATCCCCTTAACTACAACTAAGGAGTATAGTCTCATCTACAATATTGCTAATAATGGCATGTTCACAGTCAAAAGTGCTTACAACCTCGTCGATGCCATGAACAACACTGACACTAAAGCTACAAATACCAAGGATCAAAGTACTAACTTCTCTTGAACTTGGAGGATAGAAGTGCCAAATAAAATCAAAACCTTCATCTGGTTGCTCATTCATGATCTATTACCTACTAGCCAACATCCCCACAACATTGGTATTAATGTGGACCAAATTTGTAAATTCTGTGAGAGTGGGATTGAAAATATAGACAACATTTTTTTCACTGCACAGGGCCGCCACCTCCTTTCGGCAAAAAATTGTCAATGCCAACAACTCCATTGTGAGTTTTGACTCAACTAGGATTAATGCAAGGAATTGGAAAGACACTTGGGATGCTATCAAAGGCAAGGACTTCAGCAAATGGATATCATAGGGAAATATCAACTCTTTTTGCATACAGAGTCTTTGGATTAACAGTAATGACAACATGTTTAACAATAAAAAGCAACATGTCCAGATTGAACACTTTATTAAACAAGCTACTATATTCAACCTCATTATTGCTAAAACAAAGATGCCAAGAAACATCAAGATGGTTGTCCATATTAAATATAACCCCTCAGCACAGGAGCTCTCAAGCTTAATATAAATGGAGTTGTTACTCTAGACCCCAAAAAAAGGGGCATAGGTGGGGTGTTTCAAGACCACACGGGTAAATAGGTGAAAAGGCTTCACCAAAACTTGTGCCCACACTACCACAATTCAAGCGGTACTGCTAGCTATCCTTCACGGATTAAGAATAACACTTATGTGGAAAGTCCAACCCCCTTAGAAGTTAACTCTGACCACCCAAGTCTCTAGAAGACAATCTATTTCAAATTTAGTTTCTCATTGGGAGTGACTCTGGAAGGATCTTTAGGAAAGACTTTTAGAAATTCATTCAACACTGAAACTGGCTGAAATGTTGGGGCCTTGGACCTAGAATCCTTGATCCAAAACTAGATGACAAATGTAATCATTAGAAATTATTTTCCTGGCCTTAAGGTAAGAGACCGACCTAAGGATGTTGAATTACTACCCTCCCATTCTATGACAAATTTATTGGGAACTAAAACTTAATGACTCTAGTTCTATAGTCGACCGAGGCATAATAAGAGTATAATCAGTCCATGCCAATAATGATATCAAAATCAATTATGTCTAACTAAGAGGTGGTTTTCTAAGAAAAAAAAAACTAAGGCTGACAATTTTCGTCCATTTAGCTAAGAATGATTTACCGACTTGAGTAGAGACTAAGAAGGTTCTAATAAGATCTCAGGACTAACATCGAAGTTCACAACAATCTAAGGAGTCACGAAGGAAAGTTTGGCTCTTTGATCTAATAATGCATAAACATCAAGATGAAAGACATATAATATACCAATGACTACATCAGGGGAATCTTCATGATCATTTAGAGTTTGCAAAAAACATCTAACTTGTTCTGGCATTGATCGCCACACACACTGAATGATGTACCCAATTGAGTCACGCAACTTGATGGAGCTATCAAAAGGTTGATCTAAGTCTCCTGGTGAACATGCTTTGCCACTTATTGGGGACACTAGGCACTCCCTTACTCTATGACCTGAATTTCCACATCCAAACCAACCACCACTACCAGCCATACACTCTCTTGGATGGTTCTTAACACACTTCTTACAAACTAAAAAAGACGACTAGTAATACTTCTATGGACTTAGAGCCTAGTGCTCTATCCTTATTCTCCTATCAGAATTTGGGTACCGCGACACTAGTAGAGGATGAGGCTAGACCTAAAAACTTCTACACTGCCTACCCTAGTCTTCTTACTCTCCATCTCACCTTTCTTAACTTTCTCTTCATCAACTGACTGAGCATGAGTCATCAATCTAGAGATGTTTATCTACTTGATGAACATAGTAGTCTTACACTCTTTTACCATAGTCTCTGTCACCATAAACAAACTTACTCATATTGGCCTTTGGATCAACCATCATAGCTGGAGCATACTTAGAAAGCTAAGTAAACTTAAGAGAATACTCTTTCATAGTCATATCTCTCTGCTTTAGATTAATAAATTATTGGACCTTGGCTTCTCTTAAATCAAATGGAAAGAATCTATCCAAGAGTGCATCCACAAACTTGTCCTAGCCAGACAGCCAGCCAACTAAACATGCATTAACACCCCCATTTCTATTTCATTGTTTGTACCAAATTTTAGCAGGTAAAGCATTTAAGTCTCAAATCTAAATTAGAGTGACACTTATAATCTGAGTGATTTTCTGAATACCATCAATATACTCCTAAGGATCATTCTCTACTTTAGAACCATGAAACTCAAGATGATTCATTTGAGTAAAATTCTAGAATCTTGTTGCTATCGTATTCTTATTTGGGTTGATTGGAGCAACAACTTGATGGTTGATCTGAGTGGTCATAGCTTAAGCTAGCACCCGAAAAGCATCCTTAAGACACTTGTTCGTTTAGAGGGTATGCTGGAGTTGGTGGTGCTTTCTGATGTAAATGCATCGAGCATGGATTAGATGTAGGCTAAATAGAGTTAATTAAACTCTATCTACTAAAAACATGAAAGAAAGGAAGTATTTCCTAAAAAGTTTCATAACCTCTATTCATAAATATGGTTCACTTCACACCAATAAATAAGACTCTACTTAACAAGGCTTTTAGACACCCTAGGACACTTTATATCTGATGTAACACTAAGTTTGTCACAATTTAAGCGTACCCGCTAGTCATAAAATAATGTTAAGAGTCACAAGTGACCCCAAGCAACCCATGGTGATATATATATATATATATACACACACACAGACACACACACACACTATCTTAAAAGCATGAATTCCCTAACTTGAATGTTAAATTACTAGAATCCCCCCAACTTTAAACACCCAATTTAGTATATATTCTATAATTTATATTATATTATATTATACTATATTTATTTGTTCTATATTATAATAAAAGCTGACTCCTTTTCACATTGATGAGTAAGTACTTCCTCGAAGGGTTGTGACTTTTTCAACGAGTTATGGCATTTTTGAATAATTGTTATTTTTCTGAAGGGTTGTGACTTATTTGATAAGACATGATAAACACATTTTCATACTATAATTTGTTGTTTATAAATAGAGGGATTTTCTCACATTTTTAATCTACGAAATTTGTAAATTTTCTATTCCTCTTTTTCTTAAAACAAGAAAGATTGTGAGAATTGTTCAATTATGCAATTACAATATTTTTTGTGGATAAATTATACAGATCAAGAAAAATTGATGTAACAAGAAAAATGAAATAACTCAACTCCAAATGAGAAGACTATCTAGATAATTAATATGTACTCATTTTCATTGCCACAAATATACTTTCGTAACAACTTCTACTTGACAAGAAGTTCAATGATTTTATTTTGCACTAACTACAACTTGGTGTTCACGCTGTGAAAAGCCTCAAACTTTTGAATAAAAAAGATTTGATCAAAAACTTGTTTGAAAAGTTCAAACTAGATTTAATAAGTACTTCTCCATTTCCAAATTATTTGTTGTACTTTTATTTTTATTCAGTTTAATACATAATGTTCTTTTTTCTGGAGGGGGGGGGGATGTTTAAGACTATAAAGTCAAAAGA
Source organism: Solanum commersonii (assembly GCA_029007595.1). Classification (NCBI taxonomy): domain Eukaryota; kingdom Viridiplantae; phylum Streptophyta; class Magnoliopsida; order Solanales; family Solanaceae; genus Solanum; species Solanum commersonii. The sequence goes on along the minus strand of JAJTWQ010000236.1, from coordinate 153,102 downwards.
TATTTTTATATATTGTCACGATCCAACCCACCGGGATGTGCGGGCACCTACTCTAACACCTAAGTAGGAGAACCCATGATTCCCAAACAGTTAAATGACATGCGGAAGATTAATAAAATAGGAAAATAAATAACATTTATGAGAAGTTTTTATAAAATAGAGAGTTTTTGCCAACAATTCAAGTTAAGACTTATAAAGTAATTAACAACCCAGGGATCTAGTCTAAACAGGTACAAGAGCTTCTAAGATTACAAGAAAGAAAATATGGTAACAAATGACGCAGCTCCCACCACACTTGGAAGGAAAAATGGAAGCTGTTGGAGATTATCTTCGCCTTCACCTATGAAACATTACAGACCCTGCAACCAGATTATGCCCAAAAAGGCATAGCAAGAGTAGTATCAGTATAACCACACAGACTGGTAGGCATCATCGGTCAACCCGATGCCCACCGCATAATATAATACATCGACTATCAAAAACATGCAATAAGATTGTTCGTTCCTCCACCTTTATACCCTCATATCCTTACCATTCTGGATACCTTGCATATACTAGTACACTTGACCCTAACCCTCACTCGCTCCATTCTGATATCGCCACTAAACACTCTACCTCTTAGAGCGGTTCCGGATATAACCACTACCAACCCAGCCAACCACTCACGGCATACCCTTGCTCGTTTCACTAAATCACTCAACCCCTGGCTTCATAATACGTTATATCAAGGCTTATAACAATTCCCATACAAATTCCCAACCAGAGTAGTACCTAACTACTTAACACTTACAACATATCACCACTAAATAAGCACAACACATTAGTACAATTACACAAATTTATCAATCATCCTCTCAGAGCAATGTACAATTCCACAATCTCAATAACAAGTAGATGTATATGACAATTCAATAGTTCTCTCATGGAATCCATACCTAAACTATTAGTGTACCGGAACGTGGTACTAGATCCCAATTAGTGTGCCGAAACGTGACACCTAATCCAATATATATGCCAGAATGTGGCACCCGATCCAAGTTAGTGTGTCGGAACGTGACACTCGATCCAATCAACATAACCACAGTCACAATCACATCCATAAGAACAATACTTATGATCATACAATCAAGTAATAGGTTCATGACATGTAATTATTTATACTTAGTCTTTTCATTATCATTCGATTCATGTTCTCTAGTCCCATTCATGTACACAAAGCATGGAAACAACAATAATAACAAGCATACACAACTCAAACTAGAGTCGAACATCCTCCAACCTATTCCCCAGGACAAGGCTTCCTTTTATAATTCCCATCTTATTCAACAATTGATAGTATATAAACAATTTCATTATCATTCGATTCATGTTCTCTAGTCCCATTCATGTACACAAAGCATGGAAACAACAACAATAACAAGCATACACAACTCAAACTAGAGTCGAACATCCTCCAACCTATTCCCCAGGACAAGGCTTCCTTTTATAATTCCCATCTTATTCAACAATTGATAGTATATAAACAATCATCCCTTTTCTGATGCACATAGGACTAAGCATGAATCCTACTATCAATTATCAGCATACTATGAAGTGAAAAATGGATTTATAACTACTTAATTAAATAAACCTAGCCTACCTGGGTGTCAAGCAGTCACAGAGGGTTATAGCTCCAATCCAAGCTTCCAAACGATGATACAATGGATTTTGATCGGAAATACTCAAGCTATTGACATCCTTATGCTAGAAATCTCTTTCTCCTTCCTTCCTAAGCTTAGAGCAGCCTTTTGGGGTTTTCTGGGGTGATCCTCGCCTCCTTTTGGTGTTTCTAGAAAAAGGAGAAAATAAGACTTCGCGTTATTTAAGTTTTTTCCTGTCCATCCCGCTCTAGAGGCCACTTATTCTGCCAGAGTGCTGCAGCCCGAACGACATCTGGCCTGCTCTGGTGGGTTGAGAGGCTCGATTTTCTTGACATTTTTTGTTTCCTAATTAATGACGGTTTGAGTCGTTACAATAGATACCAATTTACTCCTCGTTCGTCCCCGAATAACTAGCGAAGGGATAAATATGTGCCTTTTTTCAGAGTTCTTCTAAATTTAACGACTTGGCCCATTACAGACCCACGAAGGGTGGCGGCTTTTCAAATTTGAAATACGAAAGGTTCTATACTCGGAAGACCAGTTAGGGAAATGAAGCAACATACAGTGAAATGAATTACGTCTAATTTACATAGCCTGGCCCTGCTAGAGCGGAGGCTTCCCGCTGAGACGGGATCGTCGTAGCGACAAGTCTCCCGATGTAGCGGGAGATCAAAGGCAGTAAGTAGGGGAAAATAAATTTTTCCCCTTTTCTTCCAAACTCTTTCCAAAATTCCAAGAAAACCACTCTCAATCGCTCCATTTCGAATGTCAACTTCAAGGTAATTCTCTCGTTCCTTACGTCAATTACTTCATTAGTTACTTAACAAAGATTGCATGACGTTAAAGAATTGATTAAAAGGGTCTTGGGGCAGTTTTTTTTAGAACGAACATGGGTTGCTTGATATTGTTAAAAAAACGTAGCATGGATACTTCCCTTACGTCCCCAACATCTCCACAACGTTCTGGGCATAAGGATTTCATGAAAATACGATTAAAGAGATACCAAAATGGGTAGGGGGAAGTTGAAAGGTTTTCTTGGCGTAAAACTTGGATTTGGACATTATTTAAGGGTTATTTTACTAGAATAATTGCATATATAAGTTCTACGATACTTCGTAGACTCTGATCTGCTGAAATTCTGTGAAAAATAAGGGTTTTGGGATGAAGAGGCGCTATGATCGTGCCTGAGGTTCGTCCAGAATGAAGGCCGCTCTGGTGGGATTTGGGCCGCTGTGGTGGGACCTAGGGAAACAGTGGCTTGTGTCCTTTTAACGATAGAAATTTTATTTTTCCCTTAAACCTGATATTGTCTAATCCTAGGGAATTCCTAACGCATATGTTTTCATAACTTTTGCAGGCTTGTCTAATATGGCTAGAGCCAATGAGGAGAATTTGCTTTTTGTCCAATTTCCCAATGCTGCAAGTCGGGAATGGTTCCACGATCACCGGAACACAAAGTTTTGCTGTGAGAAGGGTTTTTAGCTATTGAATTTAGAAGAGAAGGCACCCACTTTTTATACCCGTTTGATGGAGTTTGGTTGGGCTCCACTGGTAGAGGATCCCCCTGTTGCGCGTTCTACATGGGTGAGGGAGTTCTATGCTATCCTTGCTATTGTCCGCTGTGATGATCCTCACCCTACCATCTACATCTGGGAAGTTGACATCCCCTTGAACGCTCTATTGATTAATGATGTACTCAAGGTGCCTGAAGTTCCTAACACAGAGTACAAGGAAAAACTGAGGGAGGTGGACTTAGGTTGGTTGATGGGTACACTAGTGGAGCCTACGCGTCGGGACAGGGTTTACTGGGCTACTACAAAGGAAATCACTAGCTCTGACTAGTCATCGGATGCTAAGAGGTGGCTGCACTTGGTTACCAGGAGAATCCGCCTATCGGGAAACCTCACCAACGTGCCATTTCCTCGTGCCTTGGTAGTGACATGCACTATACAGGGCATTAGACTAAATGTAGGCGCACAAATCATCTCAGAATGGAAAGTGTTCTATTGGGGCAACAAAAAGGCATTCGTCCTTCCTGGACTAGTGACTGCGATGTGCAAGAGAGCGGGGGTGCCACTCTTGGACACTGATAAGGTACTCCTTATGGATCCCTCTTTTCACCCTTTTTTGATTACACATGTTTCCATCTTCGAAAGCAAGAGGAGGAAGACGGACCGTGCCAGCATCAATCAAGCAGCTGCGGAGGCAGACGACAAATGAGGGGAAGATGATGAGGTCGACATTGCTCTCCCTACCCAGTCCCAATCCTCGCTTTCCAGTTCTCGTGTAGAGGAGGACCTGGAGGTCATCCGTAGAAAATTTGGAGGCTCTCGGGCTAGTACCTTATCTTCTGTTCCACCCCCACTGCCCTCGAATTGGAGATGCTCTGCCACTACCTGCAATGGGAGATAAAAGAGAACATGGAGAGGGATAGTCTGATGGCCTAGATGTGGAAAGCTCTTAAGGTCATTTTCTCCTGCGTCGCCCCCAGCAAGAGCTTTCCACAATTAAGCCGGAGGACTTCTGGGAGTTTCCCTGGTTGTGTGACACTTGGGCTGGTGAGACCACCCCAGAGGACATGGGGTCCGACAGTGACACTTTCTATTCATAGGTTCCTGATATGGTTATTGTCTCTCTTGGGCATGTAATGGACAAATTTCTGTTTCACTTTTGTTTTTCCTCAAACTTTTTGTAAGCACATGGATGTTGGTTTTTGATGTTTATCACAACTAATGTTTAAATGCTAAGGTTTATAACTTACCGATATGTTGCTGAAAGCTGGTTGGATTGCAGGGATTAGCTTATACACGATTAGGGGTTGATATGCGTGACTACGAAAAAACAGGGGAGACTGATAAAAGTAAACACTGCCAAATATACTTCGTCCAATACTAAGCATCAACGATCGTTCAATAGTAATATAACCCAACTAGTGAGTTGGGGTCGAGTCCCAAGGGAGTGGTTTGTACTCAAGAATTAATAGAAAAACATAAATATGCTCAGGCCAATCATAGCTGAAAAACATTTACAAAGAAGAACATAATTCAAGTTTGGGTTGACACAAGTGTCAAATAGCAAAAAAGGTGGTTTTGTAATCAATTATTAACTAAAACAGCGAATGCAAAAATACGAAAAGGGAGATGGGTTTCTTGGGATGCGATAGGATTATGGGCCAAGGTAAATAACCGGGTAATTTCAATTAATAGTAAACAACTGCAAATCAGTGAATAAACTAGACTTTAGTGGGGATAAACTTTCTCTCGAACAATTTACCCAAAATCAAATTGGTTTCTCTCGAACACCAATAAGCAGCAATGAAGCACATCCTTCTCTTTAGTCCATTCACTCTCTCGAGTTGAATGTGTGGAAGCAGGTTTAAGATTCACTCTCTCGAGCTGAACCCATGACAACCCAATACCCACAAACTATCGATTCAGTAATTTTGGTTTTAAAACCTCTCTCTCGAGCAAGCCAAAAACACGAAGTTAAGATTGTATTTAAAACTACAACCCATTAAATTCAACCACAATTATTGAACGAAATCACTTTTAAACAACAAATAAACTATCAGTTAACAATACCCAACAGTTAAATCAATCTATAATCACATAATCACACCCTAAGAATTGGGGTTTTAGCTAGACATAGTAAAAAGGGTAAAAATCATTACCAAGTTGTGTTTCCATCAACTAGGTAAGATTGATATAGTCTTTACAAAGGTCTAACATGAAGAATTTTCAACACCCACTTCCAATTTCTTAGTAGTGGAAATCTTCAAAGCTATGGAAATATTGTCTCTCTATTCAGTTCTAAGCTCTAGACTTCAAAAACTTAATAATAATATGATTCCACAAAAGATCAGATACTAAGCTAAAAATGTAAACATGTATTTATAGTTGTCAAAAAATGTGTTGCGAAAGAGCACTTGACGCAGTAAGTCGGGATCGCCGATCCACTCGGCGATCCGCCCTTTGGTCTATTCCATCACCGTTTTGCTTTTGCCTTCAACATCTTCACGTTCTGTAACTTTGGGCGATATAGCACTGCATTGTGGAACTGTTCGGTGACTCGTCGACTGCACCTTTCTATTGCTGACTTGATTTTCTCCTTCAGGGCTCGGCACACTGGAACATTAGGCGAGAGCAAGGCCATTCGGCGACTCGCCCAACGGTTTAGGCGGTCTTCAGGCCTTCTTTTCTTCGTTCTTTCAACTGCCTTGTTCCTTTCTAGTTAATAGTGTCCATGCTTTGTCCCTAAGTCCAAATACCTTAAATTCAAGGATTTACATCAGTTATTGGTACAAAATATACATTTGAGGACACTACTATATTAAAATAAAGCCCTAAATGAGTCCAAATTGTGAACTCATCAACACCCCCAACTTAAACTTTTGCTTATCCTCAAGTAGAACTCAAGTTTAGTAGTTCAAAAAGGATATCTCAAACAGTGCTACACATGATTCAATCATGAATGCACACAAAAAGACTCAACTTACTAATGCAAAGATCAATTGTGCACTCAAAGAGTCAAGTTGTCACTCACCAATATCAAAGAATCTCAAGCTCACAATACTTGCTTCAAATGCAAGTTCAAGCTCAACAAATATGATCAAATGCCCTCACACCAAGGATGATTCCATATTCACATACCATGGTTCAACAATTTAGAGTTTAAAATCAAATATAATGCTCACACCCACAAAAATGAACACAATGCATGATTTCACCCATAGGTTTGCCTGTATTTTCCAATCAACACTTGCTTCAACTCACTCAAGATAAAAAAAAGGTCTTTTCAAGGCTCGTAACGGGGCTGAGTACAAATGTATGGTCATTTAGGCTCAATGGCTATAGTCTTCATGAAATGTGGTGTGAACAACACTTCCTTCCTTTTTTTCATCATTTTTAATCGTGCTCACAAGTCATCCCATTGTTCAGTTTCCATGGATTGTTGGGAACCCCATTTCTTTTTGCATTTTCACCTTTTATTTCACAACTTTTTCTTTTTCATTCTTTTCTTCTTTTTCTCTCTATTTTTTTTGTATGGAGCGGTTCCTTTTTTTTCAAAACATGGCAATGGGACTTCTTTGCATTTTCTTGATTCACTTTTTCTTTTTACCACACCCCTAACTTAGGCTTTTGGCCTAAGTTGGCTATTCAAACAGACCACAAATCATGAGGATCATGGGTAATGGATCAAGAAAGGTTATGGTTTCATCAAGTTTCTTCCAAGAAAAGGTTAAGGCTCAAAGGGTGTTCAAAAGAGGTTCACACACTCACAAAGTAGGCCGTAAAAAAGAGGTATAATGTCAAATTATTTCACACTCTTTAAAGTTGCCTAAGATCATCTCAAGAGTTCATATCACTAAGTCAACCGGACCAACGGGGCAAATTCTAGGTGTCATCACACATGATTCATAGTAAGCTCATCACTCAAGGCATTGACACCACAGTCAAACAAGACTCCACACTTTCACTAGTGTGCAATGTTCATCACAAGAGACTCAATTTGATATAACTAGTCACAACAGATGCAAAGAGTTCACATATTGACTATGCAACTTCATTTGGCCTCGTCGTAGCCGCACATTCATTTTTGTTCGATTATGAGCACTATTAACTCATTGGTATTGATCAAAACTTATACTCAAATTTGCAAAAGAACAACCATATTTAATCACAAATAAGAGGTGGCAATTTTTTTTGAAAGGGTCAAAAATCATTTACAATTAAAAACAAGGAGCCATAAGCTCAACCATCCACAAAAGAAGTGTAAAAACACACTTATGGCTCAAAAGCTCAAATATATAAACAAAACATCAATATTCACAAAAAGTCACACAAAAGGTAGGCCTCACCCCACCACAAATAAATTCATTTGTCCTCAAATGCAAACAAAACAAATTATCCACAAGTCAAAATAAAGAAAGACAGAGAGGGAGGTAAATAGGGGATCTTGTCTACACAGTCACTCCATTTGTCTGGGTATTAGCGCCCGGTGCATCAGTCTGGACATAGGCATTAGTGCCCGAAGTCACCTCTGAAGGAACAGTAGTACCAGATCCACTAGAAGATACCATAGACATCTCGGTCAGCAATGTCTGGATCACCGATTGCATAATCGTCTCCTCAAGATTGGGTGAGTCTCTATATATGCTCTCCTCCTGTATCTCTCTCCTCGTCGGTCTCAGCATCCGACTCATCAACTGCTGCATCATCCTTGTGTACATCTCCAGTTGTAGCCGGAGGAATCTTAAAAGTAGAAGGAGCGTCTACATCATCAGTAGCCTCCAGTAATGATGTGAAGTCAGTAGAATTCAGATAGTCTACGTCCTTCCTCAAGTCTTCTACCTTGGCTTTCAAAGCTGTAACCTTGGATGCCTCCCCTGCCTGCTCTCACAAGCCTCAACTCTCGTGGTGAAAGTATCAATAGAAGTCTGCAGGGGGTCAGTGCAGCTAAAATGATAACCTCAATTATCAAGGGGATGTCTCTCTCAAGTCTGGTACCCCTCACGTCAGTTGAATGGGCCAGGTGCCCCATCTTTAGGATCATTGCCTGAGTAATCTTAATTTGTTTGGAATAAGTGGATGTGCCTGGAGAATGTGAAGAATAAGTAGGGGCATAAGTACCTGAAGGCCCGGAGTAGGCAAATATGCCTATGTATGTATCGAATCTATATCCACCTCCGGGGATGTGTCCACCAGAGCTGCCCTTCTCCTGTCAGCCTCCTCAAGAGTATACTCTGCCTCAATGTGCTGAATGTCAGTGGCGGCAGATGAGGTAACCTCAATATCTCGCGTATCGTCCTAGGGCACTCTAGCACATCGGCACAATTCAGTTATCAGGACTGGGAATAGCAAGGAGGTCTGCTTCTGCTTGGCCCTCATGGCCATCTTCTGCTCAATAAGGAGTCCCATGTCGATGCTCCTCTGGGATATGATAGATCCAAGGCAGGCTGCCTTAGGATGGCGCATAATGGATTCATTCTGGGAAGGCATTATGGTGCTGCTGATAAAGCTAAACTAGAACTGAGCAGTGACACTCCAATCCTTCTTCTTAATAGGGCTCCTGCCTCGATCCACCTCGGGGTGGTGTCGAAAATCAACTGAGCCAACTAGCCCTTTAACTTATCTAAGGACTGAGCTACCGACAATCCAACATAAGGGCGAGTAGAATGCAGTGCTTTACCCAATATAGTGTTAATAAACTCACTGCTGCACCCAACTTCCTTACTACGAACCACGATAGACTTCACCGATTTGAACTCGCTGGCTTTTTTCTTGCTTTTTGGGACCAGGTCACCATAAGTTATAGAACTCCCGGACCCATGACAGAATATAAAGACCTCTGGGCCTGGTGAACTGCTCAAACCTATGGTAGTGGAGGGGGTCCCTCACATTAGAGTACTTGCCCTACAGGCCCTTTGTAGATAAAAGATTCTTCTTGAGGATGGTTCACAAACCATTACCTTTCAATCAATTGAGAATCCTAGGCGGAGGTACAACTGGTGGCACAGGAGCCACAAGAGGTGCTTGAGCTGGCACTAAGAATGCTGGTGTGGAGATATGAGGGACTCTGGCTGAGTCAGGTTGAGATGTAGCCCGGATTTCATTCCGTCGAAACTACAAAGAATGGTCATCCTCAGGCTCAAATAAAGAAGCTTGGAACCAGTTGTAACTCTATCGGATATGGGCCTCTTTTCCTTGCCTTTGTCACCTGGAAAAGGCTCTTGTCTGCCCTTCTTTGTAGGATTTGACCCCCCTTCATTTATAGTGATATCCCATACTCTTTTCCAGGGTGGCATGTCTATATTTGTTCATACCAAAACTGTAAAACATCAGGAAAAAGTTAGAAACATTTCACTAAAAAACATGGAAAGCAATTGTAGGCAGACTCGCCGAATCACTTTGGCGAGCTAGATCGGGCTCGCCGAAAGGATTGGTTCGAAACTTTTGGAAAATCGGCGATGGGGAATACCTTTTGGCGAATCGTACATAGCTTTCAGCGAGCAAGGCTAGCCCGTCGAAAGTTACAGTACATAAAGGGTCAGGGGTGCAGACAAAAGGCGATCAAAAAGTCTTTTGGTGAGTCGCCGAGTGCCTTCGGCGATCTCAGGCTTCTCACCGAAAGTTACTGACCCCAACAACACATTAAGCATGAAATTAAAGGCGAGATTGCGACCTTTGGTGCACCGCTGAGTGGTTTGGCGAGCTCGACCCAGCTTGCCAAACGACTTAACATGCCTACTTTTAACCCAACTTCTCGAATTCAACCCTGCAACCCCCGAAAACAAAATCAAAGCATGCACAACTCAAATTATGAATAGATCCATAGCACCCATTACCCCGGGATACTCAGACTTCTCCCAGTTTTGCCAAATTTGGCCAATCGATGACTTTTGCCCTTAAAAGTGACGTCACCAGCTCTATCATTGGGCAATTACATCATTTGGCACAAATGTAGGCTACTCAGACTTCACCCAACTAACTTAAACAACATGCCAGCACAACCCCACAATATTTAGTTCATTTTAACGCACAAAAATATGGAACTTCAACAATCAAAACATTACGGGCAAGATTATCAATTCGACACAGGCATTTAAACATTCTAATCCTATTAGAGAGGCCCAACGCACTTCAACAAGCTAATATCATTGCAAATGAGTACAAAATTCACAAAAATAAACATGGGGTTTAGAAAACCAACCTTTAATTCCGATAAAAATGATATTGAAATGCTAGGTGGTAATGTAATCCAAATTTGAGCACAAATCAATGACCAAAATATGGTAAAAATGTGAAATATATAAAAGCTAAAGTGCGGGTGTGTGTTTGGAAGATGAAAAGTGAGCGAAAGTGAAAGAGTTGGAAGTTTAAACTTTGGCCTTTTAAAAACCGTCCAGTTCTTACCCATTCGGTGACATTAGTCGTACTCGCCAATCTACTTGGCAACACGCTTAGTGATCACTTACCTCACCAAGTTTTACAGGACCTCCAGTTATGGTAGGGGTCCAAATGGCGGACAAACGGCAGCGAAATTCGCCAATAATTTCCTGGGTTCGCCGAGTTTTACAGAAACCAATTTGAAATTGTATTGAGTCCAACGGCGGTCTAGGTCGGGCTCGCTGACCTCTTTGGTGATGCACCGACTCGACCTTTAGCTTGCCAACCTACACTTTTTCAAACACTTGTCACACTTCGACCTGTGCAATCAACACACCATTAATTCCAAAATAAAAATTTAAAGCGATAAAACCTTGGGTTGTCTCCCAAGAAGCGCTTTAGTTAACATTGTGGCACGATGCAAGTCCACCTTCAAACTCCAATCTTAGGTTTGGCCATAGTGTCACTAGGCAAACCCTCTTTAGGCTAAATGTAAAGACACGACAACATTTCATTTATCTGGGAGTTTAGTAGCTGAATAGTCGTGGAGTGGGAGGTTATCATCTGATTTATCATTGCAACATTCTCACGTAACTCTCCCAGCACTCTATCTTGCTCACTGACTTTGTTGAGAAGAAGTGTGAGCATTGCTCCGACCTATCCATTCTTATTGTTCTTAGGCTTGCTCTTCTCATGAGGAAGAATGTATCGATCTTTCTTCTTGTCCTGGACTTCAAAGTCCATAACCTTTTTGGTCAACTCGTCTAGTTGAGTTAACAAATTGGCTCAGTGAAAATCCCTTTCTACTTCTTGGTTGGCCTAAGCCATGTGATCAAGGAGTTGAGCTACGACTACATAGGGTTGTTGTACAAGACCACCAGGGATAAGTTGATCAATCAATCCTTTGTTCCCGGGGTTAAGACTCCTATAGAAGCATTCCAATAGAACTAAATCAGGAATCTCATGAGTTGGGCATTGCATTAGCAGTGCTTTAAACCTCAGCCACGACTCATGAGTCTGCTCACCTTCTAGTTGTTTGAAGGTTAAGATGTTGTCCCTGAACCTCATCACTTCTAACGGAAGGTGATCCATTTCTTCATAGTTACTATTTACACTTATTCTGCCTATTCAACATAAACACACAAACCAAAACTAAAAATTAAGTAAGGTCACTATGACTAACAAGAGCAAAATTCAATTTAACTAAAAATTCTCAAATAACACCACTCCGCGGCAGTGGAGCCATTTTGAAAAAAGTAAATGCTAACAAAGATACTTCATCATCCAATACTAAGCATCAACGATCGTTCAATAGTAATATAACCCAACTAGTAAGTTGGGGTTGATTCTCAAGGGAGTGGTTCATACTCAAGAATTAATAGAAAAGCATAAATATGCTCAAGTCAATCATAGCTGAAAAATATTTACGAAGAAGAACATAATTCAAGTTTGGGGTGACACAAGTGTCAAATATCAAAAAAGGGGGTTTCTGTAATCAATTATTAACTAAAACAGCGAATGCAAAAATACGAATAAGGAGACGGGATTCTTAGGATGCAATAGGATTATGGGTCAAGGTAAACAACAAGGTAATTGGAATTAATAGTAAACAACTGCAAGTCAGTGAATAAGCTAGACTTTAGTGGGGATAAACTTTTTCTCGAACAATTTACCCAGAATCAAATTGGTTTCTCTTGAACACCAATAAGTAGCAATGAAGCACAACCTTTGCTTTAGTCCATTCACTCTCTCGAGTTAAATGTGTGGAAAAGGGTTTAGGATTCATTCTCTCGAGCTGAACCCATGACAACCCAATACCCACCACCATCGATTCAGTAATTTTGATTTTAAAACCTTTCTCACGAGCAAGCCAAAAACACGAAGTTAAGATTGTATTTGCAACTACAACCCATTAAATTCAACCACAATTATTGAACGAAATCACTTTTAAACAAAAAATAAACTATCAATTAACAATACCCAGCAGTTAAATCAACCCATAATCATATAATCACACCCAAGAATTGGGGTTTTAGCTAAGCATAGTTAAAAAGGTAAAAATCATTACCAAGTTGTGTTTCCATCAACTTGGTAGGATTGATATAGTCTTTAAAAGGTCTAAGAAGAAGAATCTTCAACACCACTTCCAATTTCTTAGAAGTGGAAATCTTTAAATCTTCAAAGCCAAGGAAATAATGTCTCTCTATTCAGTTCTAAGCTCTAGACTTCAAAAACTGAATAATAATATGATTCCACAAAAGATCAGATACTAAGCTAAAAATTTATACAAGTATTTATAGTTGTGAAAAAATGTGCTGCGAAGGACCACTTGGCGCAAAAAGTCGGGATAGCCGATCCACTTGGCGATACGTCCTTTGGTCTATTCCATTGCCATTTTGCTTTTGCCTCCAGCATGTTCGCGTTATGTAACTTTGGGTGATATAGCACTACATCACGAAATTGTTCGGTGACTCGCCGACTGTTTCTTTTTATCACCGACTTGATTTTCTCCTTCAGAGCTTGGCACACTGGAACATTAGGCGAGACCAAGGCCATTCGGTTACTCGCCCAACGGTTTAGGCAATCCTTAGTCCTTCTTTTCTTCGTTCTTTCAGCTACCTTGTTCCTTTTTTCTTAATAATTTCCATGCTTTGTCGCTAAGTCCAAATACCTGAAATTCAAGGATTTACATCAGTTATTGGTACATAATATGCATTTGAGGATGCTAAATCTATTAAAATAAAGCCCGTAATGAGTCCAAATTGTGGACTCATCAGAGGCAGGCTGAGATTCTGTCTCGCCTCATCCTACTCTGGTGGGATAAATCCTGCTCTGGCGATCTCGCCATGGCGGGACTAATCCCGTCCCAGCAGCTCCTACAGAAATAGTACCTAGGTCAAGAATTTCCTGGGGTTCTTCCCGTTTCTAAGGTTTTTCATTGATTCATGGGCTATAATTAAGAATTTAAGATAATCCTTATAACTAAGATAGTCATTGCTTACCCCGAGTAAATACCCACATTACATACTCCATAATCATTTCCCATTAATTCAACACCACGGCCCCGTACATTTCCAAATTTGCCCATACCCTCACACAGTTATAGTCAGTCGCAACACACGTCCATATTTTTGCTTACAAATCACATTGTAGATTATCTAGACTCTTGCACCTAACCAGTGATGACTCTCTTTTCGACAACAAGTTTTATGAAACTCGGGCAATTATGACTCGCATAGTTTCGAACATTTAGACTTGCATATTGCACACATCAAAATCCATACAATCAATACTATGCACATAATCATATCATAGCATTTAAGTAAAACATCTTTCACACCAACAGTTATTTCAAAACAACAATATGCACACATTCATAGTTTCAAGCTACACTCACAGACCAGTCATAAATTATCAATTAATTGGCTCGATGGATGACCATTACAGATCATCCAAGCATTTATACAACATCTACGTCCACATACCAATTGGAACCTTCTCGGTTCCAATTTACCTTGCTTGTGTCCTCTCAGCCCTGAAGACGGCACCTAGTTCACTTTGTTGACATACCAATTGGAATCGGGAGATACCAATTGAACTTAACTCATACCACAAGCGACAACTCGTACGAAAGGAGAGAATAAATTAAACGACTTCCTAGAATGCTTCATAACATCCTAAAGATAAGATATGGATGTCAACACACCAATCCGCAGGAGTCTATTCCACATTTTTCTCTTGTACTGGAGACCGGTAACCTGGGCTCTAATACCAATTGTCACGGCCCAACCCACCGGGCCGTGTGGGCACCTACTCTATCATCTAAGTAGGAGATCCCTCGAATCCCAAATAGTTAAATGACATGCGAAAGATTAAGAAAATGGGAAAATAAATAACATTTATGAGAAGTTTTTAAAAAATAGAGAGTTTTTGCCAACAATTCGAGTAAGACTTGTAAAGTAATTGACACCCCATGAATCTAGTTTAAATAGGTACAAGAGCTTCTAATATTACAAGATAGAAAATACGGTAACAAACGACGCAGCTCCCACCACACTTGGAAGGAAAAATGGTAGCTGTAGGAGATTATCTCCGCCTTCACCTCTGAAACATCACTAACCTTGCAACCAGACTATGCCCAAAAAGGCATTACAAGAGTAGTATCAGTACAACCACATGTACTGGTAGGCATCATCGGTTAACCCAATTCCCATCGCATAATATAAGAAATCGACTATCAGAGACATGCAATAAGACTGTTCGTTCCTCCACCCTTATACCCTTCTATCCTTACCATTCTGGATACCTTGCATATACTAGTACACTTGACCCTAAACTTCACTCGCTCCATTTTGATATTGTCACTTAAAAATCTACCTCTTAGAGCGGTTCCAAATGTAACCACTACCAACCCGGTGAACCACTCATGACATACCCTTGCCCATTCCACCGAACCACTCCACCCCTGACTCCATAATACTTTCTATCAAGGTTTATAATCGTTCCTATATAAATTCCTAACTAGAGTAGTACATAACTACTCAACACTTACAACATATCACCACCAAATAAGCATAATAGATTAGTACAACACACAAATTTATGGTTCAGTCATCCTTTCAGAGTAATGTACAGTTCTATAATCTCATTAACAAGTAGACGTATATGATAATTCAAAGGTTCTCTCATGGAACTCATACCTAAAATGTTAGTGTACCGGAACGTGGTACCTGATCTCAATTAGTATGCTTGAACGTGACACCCGATCTAATATATGCGCCAAAATATGGAACCCAATCCAAGTTGGTGTGTCGGAACGTGACACCCCATCCAATAAACACAACTACAGTCACAATAACATCCATCAGAACAATACTCATTATCATATAATCAAGTAATAGGTTCATGACATTGTGTATACTTAGTGATCTTGGACGTATTTATGCGCCTAATAACCAATTCATCCCATATATATAGCTAAGTTGAAAGCATTTTTCATTGTCGAAATTAAGTTTTGAGAGTCTTTTGATGTCGCTTCTTCTAACCAATATGATTAGATGTTTCAGGGTGAAAAGCAAAGAAGAACAAGCCATAATAGGGCACCTAGTCAAAGGTCAGAAAATAAAAGGCGAAGTTGCGGAGAAAAAGGGCCAAGAAGCTGGAGAATACACTACGAGGGAGCATCTCCGCGTCGCGGAGCTAATACGTATGTACAAAAAAGAAATTCCATTTAACAATGGAGTGCGCGATGGGAGCGCATCGCGGACCTGGACACCAGAAATTGGCCACATGTTTTATTTTAAACTATAAATAGTTTAAGTGTTTTATTTTTATCATTATGAAGTTTTAAAAGATGGGAGCACATTATTTTGGGCGATTTGGCTAACACCTTCTAGGGTTTTTCTTCTACTATTTCCTTTTGGTAAACCCTTGTATGATCCTAAAACATTATTTGATAATATTTTGTGTTATGAGTAGCTAAAGTCCTTTATTCTAGGGTTGTAGCTACGGTTAATGGTTTAATATAATTTGTTTCTAGTATAAGAAGGATTATCTTATGATTTGTGCTTGCATTGTTGTTCAACTATTTTAATGCATGATCAACATTATAATAAACTCGTTGTCTGCTCTTGAACTCGGAAGATGAATAGAGGGATAGACCAAAGAATGTGGGAAGTGTGTTCATTATAAGGTAAAGTCTAGAATGTTTCTTATATAGGATAGTCTTATACTTATATACCACGCTTGGTTAATATGCAATATGATTGCTTAATTCTCCATCATTGGTTCATGCCTAACCCCGCTCAACGATGTAGTTAGGTTGTCAATGGTGGTAGGCGATTAGAGGTCGGGAGATCATGATCGTAAAGTGAACCTTGCAAATCCATAATGAGCTTAACCAGTCGAATAATAGGATAAATCAATATTATACCAGAGATCGATCTATGCTACAACCCTGGAGCACCTTTTCGAATTGTGAAATTTTCTTGTTTGAAACCTTTTAATTAAAGTAATTAATTTTTGATAGTGTCTAATTAGTAGTTATAAATGAATTTCTAAGATTATTTGTCACGCAAGTAAATTTAGTTTAGACATAAGAGAATTGTTATATGTTAATTTAGAGTCATTTGGGTTCAATAATCCGGCTTAAAAGAGTCACTGTACTACTTGAGTGACCACATGCACTTGCATGTGCTTTTGGGCACAACAAGTTTTTGGCGCCGCTGCCGGGGACTTTAAAATCGGCAGATATCTAATTTTCGAGTGTCTAAATTATTTTTACAAGTGTTGACAAGTTGATCTTGGCTCTTCATTTCGCAGGGTGTGTTAGGTTTTCACACTGGAAGACGACTAGGACTTGGTAAAGCCTCTAGTTAAACCGGAGAGATTTGTTCGTTACAGGAGAAGGGAAAGAAGACTCACTTATCTTGTTCCTCTTGTGGCTAGTGAATCAGAAACTTCGGAAGAAAGGAAGGTCAAGACCCACCTGCAATGATGTTAGAAATTGAAGTGAGAGATGTGGCAATCCCAAGACCACCAATGTTACCTCAAGTATTTAGAAACCTGCACCTGTTGGGAGATTTGAATTGAAGCAGAACATAGTGCAACTACTACACACAAATGGGCAGTTCACTGGTCTATCTCATGAGGACCCATGAGTGCATATTTAGTATTTTCTCGAGATCAGTGACATATACACTCCAACTGGAGTGAGCTCTAATTATGCGAGGCTCACATTATTCCCCTTTTCTCTGCTGGGGAAGAAAAAAGATGGCTGAACTCTAAGCCCGCAAATTCCATACAACTTGGGATGATCTTGCCCGAAAGTTTTTGATAAGGTTTTTTCCATCCTATAAAATAGGCAAGCTGAGAAATGACATGTTAAGCTTCCGACAGAAAGGTGGGGAAAAATTGTACCAAGCTTGGGATAGGTTTAAGTCCCTGCTGTTAAGTTGTCCACATCACCATCAAGCTAACGAAGTGTCAGTCCATACCTTCATTAAAGGGTTGGAACCAAACACAAAAATTTTACTTGATTCTGCTACAGGTGGATAAGCTTTGGAGAAGACATATGCTGAGTTGTTTACATTGTTTAATAGAATTTCACAGGGTAACCCCGAGTGGAATGGTGGAGGAGCTAAACTGGTTGTATAGAAGACTACTGGAGTGTTGAAAATAGATGTAGTGATAGCTTTGTCGGCACAGATCGCAACAATGCAGAATATGATGTCTACTTATTTTAGCAACATGTCACTAGGACAACAATCAGCCCAAGTTAATATGGGACATCAACCACAAGCTTAGTGTGAAGTATGTGGAGGTGGAGATCACAGTGCTGAGGTATGTAGAGCAAACCCAGAATCTGTTCATTTTTTAGGTAATGCTCAACGAGGAGGAAATCACCAGAGCTATGGAAATACCTACAACCCGAGCTGGCGAAACCACCCAAACTTTTCACAGGGTGGCAATCAAAACCAACATCAAGGACATAACCAATACAGACAACAGAGTAGTGGACAACTGTACCATCAACAAAGCCATGGAAATCAGCAAAACCATGGTAACTAGCAGGCTGCCAAGCAAGGTGATATGAGTATGGAGGACATTCTAAAACAAATCATGGAGGATCAAGCTAAATTGATAGTAGATATTCGAAACAATCAATTGGCGACTCAAAATTTGGAGAAGTAGTTTGGGCAGTTTGCTAGTGCCTAAAATTCCCAACCACAAGGGGGGTTTGCGGAGAAATACCGATCCGAACCCAAAGTAAGTAAATGTTGTGAGTACTCGGAGTGGTCGTCCATTGGAGGAGTTGATGCCAAAGGCAAAAGTTACTGAAGAAAAAGGAAAACATGTAGATGAAGCAAAACCAAGTGAACAAAGGGTAAATGAGGAACCAAAAGCAAAACCACCTCTTCCATTCCCACAGAAATTCAAAAAACAAAAAGATAAGGAATATTTTGGTAAGTTTATTGAATTACTCAAACAAGTACATGATAACTTGCCTTTGATTGATATGTTGCAGGGCATTCCTAAGTATGCCAAATATATGAAAGATGTGGTAGCCAACAAGAGTAGATTGGCTGAGTATTGAACAGTAGCACTCACAGAGGAGTGCAGTTCTAGGATCCAGAATAGGCTCCCAACTAAGTTGAAAGATCCAGGGAGTTTCACTGTTCAGATAAAAATTGGCAACTATGTTGAGGCAAGAGGTTTGTGCGATTTGGGTGCAAGTATCAATTTGATGCCTACTTCTATGTTTCTCAAATTGGGACTAGGAAGACCCAAGTCCACAACAATTATGTTGCAGTTAGCGGACCATTCTGTGTCAAGGCCAGATGGCGTTATTGAAGATGTCTTGGTTCAAGTGGGAACTCTGCTTTTCCTTGTGGACTTGTCATTTTGAATTTTGAACCTGACCCAGAGGTCCCATTTATTTTGGGACGCCCATTTCTAGCAATTGGAGGTGCATTAGTTGATGTGGCGATCGGTAGACTAAAAATGAGGGCTCATGACAAGGTTAAGGTATTTGATGTTTACAAGGTAATGAAGTTGCCTGCAATATATGAGGAATTGTCTGCAATTATAGTCATTAATAAGGCAATGACAACTAAATATGTTGAAGCCCAAGACCCTTTAGAGAAAGTGTTAATTGGGCAAGACGTTGAGGGAGCTGTTGAAACCCAGGAGTTGGCTAACGTCCTAAATGTCCCGAATGTGAGTATGCTCCACAAGTTTGTGAAGCCGTTAAATAGAGTCTTGGGATCACCTCCCAAGCCTTCGATTGAGAAGCACCAAAGTTGGAGTTAAAGGCTCTCCCTTCTCATCTCAGGTATGTATTCTTAGGTGCCAATGAATCTTTACCTGTAATCCTTTCTTCTGCTTTGTCTGAATTACAGTTAGAGGCATCTCTGAAAATATTAAGAAAGAGGAAAAGGGCGATAGGCTGGCAGATGGCTGACATACAGGCATCAACCCAACTTTATGCATGCACATGATATTCATGGAGAAAGGGCACAAGTCAATTATGCAACCATAGTGCAGGCTAAACCCAGTGATGAAAGATGTGGTGCGCAAAGAGGTGATCAAATGGCTAGATGCGGGTATTGTCTATCCAATTTTGGACAGCAAGTGGGTTAGCCCAGTTCAGTGTGTGCCTAAAAAGGGAGGCATGATGGTGATCACCAATGAAAAAAATGAGTTGATTCCAACTAGTACAGTGATAGGATGACGAATATGCATGAATTATAGAAAATTGAATGAAGCCACCAGAAAGGATCACTACCCGATTCCTTTTATTGATCAGATGCTGGACAGGTTAGCTGGATAAGAATATTATTGTTTCCTGGATGGCTATTCAAGATACAACCAAATTGTGATTGCACCAGAGGACCAGGAGAAAACTACATTCACTTGCCTGTATGGGACATATGCTTTCAAGAGAATCCCGTTTGGGCTATGCAATGCTCCAGCCACCTTCCAAAGATGAATGATGGCTATCTATCATGATATGGTTGAAGATTTTGTGGAAATATTCATGGATGACTTCTCAGTATTTGGGGATTCTTTTGACAGGTGCTTGGAGAATTTAGACATGGTGCTGGCTAGATGCAAGGAAACTAATTTCGTCCTAAACTGGGAAAAATGTCATTTTATCGTGAAGGAAGGGATTGTGTTGGGCAATAAGGTGTCAAAGAGAGGGCTAGAAGTTTATCGTGCCAAAGTGGAAGTAATTGAAAAGCTACCTCCCTCAATTTCTGTTAAAAGGGTGAGGAGTGTTTTGGGTCATGCTGGTTTCTACAGGAGATTCATCAAGGATTTCTCTAATATTGTGAGGCCCATGTTCAATCTCCTAGAGAAGGAGATGAAATTTGTATTTGATAAGCAATGCATGCAAGCTTTTGAAGTTTTGAAGAAGAAGTTGATAGAAGCTCCAATCCTAACTTCCCCAAATTGGGAGCTTCCTTTTGAGCTGGTGTGTGATGCAAGTGATGTGGCTGTGGGAGCAATGTTGGGGCAAATGAAAGAGAAGGTGTCTCACTCAATACATTATTCAAGCAAAACACTGGATGCGGCCCAAACCAACTACACAGTGACTGAAAAAGATATGCTTGCCTTGGTCTATGCTTTTGACAAGTTTAGATCTTACCTGGTAGATACTAAAGTTGTTGTTTATACTGACCATGCAGCTATCAGGTACTTTTTCAATAAGAAGGATGCAAAGCCACGGTTAATTAGGTGGATTCTATTGCTGCAAGAGTTTGACATCGAGATTAAAGACTGAAAAGGTTTTGAAAACTAGATTACAGACAACTTATCAAGATTAAAGAGTTTGTCACATGTGGGAGAGCAAGGTCAGATTAAGGAGGAATTCCCTGATGAACAACTATTGGTGCTAGAGGTGACCGAACTACCATGGTATGCAGACATTGTTAATTATTTGGTTAGCGGATTGTTTCCACCAGGTGCAACCACACACCAAAAGAAGAGGCTTATTTATGATGCTCGGTTCTACATATGGAATGAGCCTTATCTCTTCAAGCAAGGGCCGAACAAGATGATGAAGATGTGTGTGCCTCAGTCCAAGATGAGGTAAGTGATGGATAGTTGCCACTCGTCTGCATATGAGGGTCATCATGGAGGTGAGTGCACTTAGCAGAAAGTGCTCCAATCAGGTTTTTTCTGGCCTACTTTGTTTAGAGATGCTACCGATTATGTCAAAAGTTGTGATCAATGTCAGAGCATGGGGTTTATTTCCAGACGACATGAGATGCCCTTGCATAACATCTTGGAGGTTGAAATATTTGATGCCTGGGGGATCGACTTCATGGGGCCATTCCCTCCATCGAATGAAAATCAGTACATACTTGTGGTTGTAGACTATGTGTCAAAATGGGTTAAGGCAGTGTCATTGTCGACCAACGATGCTAAAGTGATGTTGATGTTTCTAAAGAAGCACATTTTTACTCGATTTGATGGAGGGATACACTTCATAAATCAATTGGTGAAGAATATCTTAGCTAAATATGGAGTCAGACACAAGGTAGTTACAACATACCACCCTCAAACTAGTGGCCAGGTAAAAGTGTCAAACATGGAAGTGAAGCAAATTCTATAGAAAACAGTGAATTCCCAAAGGAAAGATTGGACAATGAATCTTGATGATGCATTATGGGCATACAGACCGCTTATAAGACACCAATAGGGACTTCTCCCTATCTCTTGGTGTTTGGTAAAGCGTGCCACATTCCAGTTGAATTAGAACATTAGGCGTACTGGGTAATGAAGAAGTTGAACCTGGACCCGGAACTAGCAAGGAGAAAAAGAATGGGTCAGCTACATAAATTGGAGGAATTCAGACTCCATGCCTATGAAAATGCTATGCTCTGTAAGGAGAAGACTAAACGATGGCATGATAAGCATATTGTGCCTCGACTTTTTGAGCTTGGGAAAAAGGTATTATTGTTTAACTCTAGATTGAGGTTATTTCCAGGTAAGTTGAAGTCAAAATGGAGCAGACCATTTGAGGTGGTGCGCATGATCAACCACATCGCTGTAGATTTATGGAATAAAGGAAAGCAATCCACGTTCATTGTGAATGGACAAAGGGTGAAGCATTACTTCGAACAAGAGGTGGATCGAGAAGAAAAAAGTATGGAGTTGAGTAATAAATAAGGGGGAGCTGAGTCGTGCCGCGACGTTAAATCAGGCGCTACTCGGGAGGCAACCCAAGACTTTGTATTTTAAGAGGATATTCGTGTTGTATTTTATTTGAATAGGCTAGTTTGGTTTAATTTTAGTTATAGGTTATTTTAGTTATCTCAAAAGTTGTAATTTGTAATTAAAAAAAAGGAATTTTAGGCGTAACCAGTGGAGTACGCGACCTCACCTCGTCGCGGACCTGTTCCCACCATGTAATGAATGCCTCATGAGAAGATGCAAAATCTTGAAGGCAAGGTCGTGACAACTCCGCATCGCGGACATGTTGCTGGGAATTAGGAAAAATTATGAAGAATTAACAGTGGAGTCTGTGACCTCACCGCGTCGCGGACTTGTTCCTACTTCACATAAGTTCTTTCGTGTGAAGAAGAAAAATATACAAGGCATGTCCGCGACATCTCCGTGTCGCGAACCTGGTAAGTTTTCGAGTATTTTCATTTAAAAAGTCGGGTTTTACCCGGCCAATATGGTAAAACCCGACCCCCATTCCCTTTTAATCCCCAAATCCGTCCCTTAAACTCTATTTTCTCTTCTAAATTGCTTTCTTCTCCTTTCCCCTTCAATCCTAACTCTTTCCAAGAACAAATACGTGTCGCGAAGTGGAAATTTCTCCCCAAGTTCATCACTGTTTGTGGGTCTAATAACGCAAGGTATGTGTCCTACTCTTTTATTTCTTTTTTAGGATGATTCACGAAAGTTAGGGCTAGTATTTATTTGCGTGATGGATGAGTTATTGTGATATGTTTAAATTGTTTTCTATTTGTGGTTTTCTGCTTCTTTATTGTTATGGTTGATGGAAAACTATGTTGGAGTTCGATGGGATGATTATAATGAGGAAAATTTTGTATGGGGAAATTAATAATTGGGGGTTTGTGAATTCTTGAGTAGCAACTTGGTGATGAGGGAAATGATTGAAATAGAAGAATGTGTGTTGGTTCAAATTCTTGAGTAGAATCTGAGATGGTTGGGTTTGTATGTTTAGGCTGAGGTGAAATATGTGAATCATATACTAAAAATGACATTGGAAAGTCTAAGTATCGTGTTGTTTATGAAGTTCTGCTCGAGAGTAGGTATGGGGTGGCCCTCCATTAGTGAGTCTCACTAACTGATATGAGTTTTGTCTGATTGCAGGCTACCATGTCTAGCACACAAAGGTTGGGCAAGGCGGTGGAATCTAGCAGCCATAAAAGAGTAAGAACGGGTACCACCATTCCCCCAGCACCCACAGTCCCAAGAGGACAAACTCAGCGCTATGGGGCTAAGGCTATCACATCGGAGGGCAAGAAGTGGTACAAATCACACATGGAAGCCAAGTACTTCTCGGATGTGATACTTGATGATGTAAACTTAGAGAGGGAGTTCCAACACATTATGCATCGCCTACAAGAGCTACACATGGGTTTCATCTTTCAAGATCCATTAGAGTGCAATGTTAGTGTGGTGTGGGAATTCTACGCAAATTGGAAGCTCGATGCCCATTCTTACTTTATGATAGTGCGGGGCATGGAGGTCTCTTTGACACCTACAGCGCTAAATCAAATCTTAGGTACTATAGATGCCCCTTTTGATATGCTCACGGGGATCAATATTAGTCCTCCGTATCAACCGTTTGACATGTTTTGTGTGGGGCGTAGTCCACTGCGAAATGGATTCGGCATGGGCACCGTGGCTATCACCAGGCATATCCTTATGCTCACATGAATCGGGAAACCCAAGGGTGGTTAAAAATTGTCATGAATTATTTGATACCAGGGCTGAATTTTACCGAGGTGACAAGAGATCGAGTATGCGTGGTCTATACTCTAATGAAGGACCTACCCATCAATGTAGGAACGGTGCTAAAATTGGCCATGCGCAAGGCTAGAGTACATCGAGGTCTAAGGTATGCTTTTGGGGGATTAATCACTAATTTGTGCAGGCGAGCGGGAGTCCCAGAGAAGAGTGTGGACTACATGGCACCTTTGTTCACCATGCCCTAGATGTCACAAAGGCAAAGGGGTCGGAGAACATGCATGGACCCACCCTCACTACCGCTGAGCGAAATAGGAGGGATGATATGATCACAGCCCCCATGTTTGGATTGGAAATGTTGCGTCATAAAAATAGATGCCAAGCTTCCAGTGAGGAGCAGCTAGACGAAACTACACTGAAGTACCCCCTAAATGAACATGCTGAGGCATTGCTGGGACTCGGACCTGCATTTCTGCAGCATGTATGGGATGATGTTCCAATTGATGAGGACAAGAGGTGAACCATGTCGAATAGTGAATCCGATTCGGAAGCAAAGGAGGGTGACCTTTTGGCTCTTGAGGGCACCAGCGGTGATGCCGACATGGATGAATGATCAGGGAAGTCCACCCGCTTTACCTTGCTTTCTTTTTTAATTATGTTACACTGTGGACAGTGTTGTTTTAAGTGTGGGGTGGGGACTATATCTGTGTAAATAGTTTTTGTTTACGTTTGCTATTTTGTTTTGGGTTCCTTGGTAGTTGTTTTTGGTTCTTTAGCCAAGGATAGTCCCGTTGAACCGTAGAAAAAAAAGATTTTTTGTTTCTTAGGATTGAGTCAGTGTCATAGTTGAGTCAAGCTGCCCTATGATAGATGGATGACGACCGTCTTAAGGGCAGTTTTAGTCATTTGGGTATGTAGGGTTGGCTTTTGGCTAAGGCTGCACAACTGCTTTGAATTATATTGAAAGTTGAAAACATTTGATGACTTTTTGTTGAGACATCAAGGCTCTTTATGTGACTCTAATTGGCGTGTGATTTGTGTCAGTGACTGGGAAGTAGTATATAGTGACCAATTCTGAGTCGAATGTGTACCAAGTGTGTAAGATTTATGCATTCCTTGCTATTGATTAAGGTCCAGAACTTGCCCGGTGTGTCTGCATAGCGAAAAAAGAGGATAAGGAATTTGGGAAGTCATATAGGCAATTTTTTGATAGCCCTGATTGTGCCTTCCTATACCCACCTTGATGTATATCCCTAGTTAACCCATTCGAGCCTTGAACTTATTCTTTGGTAGCCTATTTTGAAGCTAATATCCATTCCTTTTCTGGCCTATAAAGTTGATCCAAAAGACCCTACGCGCTTTGTGTGAATGTAAATAAAGGAAGCGGAAGTTCAGTGGCAAGCCTCATCATAAATTTGGCTCGTGAAAAAAATAATTTTTTTTAAAAATAATAATTTAAAAAATCAATAAATAAATAAATTTTGATGAATGAAGTTGGAATGAAAATGGTGGGAAGAGGTGAATGTAAATGCTTTGCAACAAGTGGTCAATGGTTCCAAGAAAAGGAGCTTAAGGAGGAGGCTATTGAAGGAAGGTCCAAAAATGAAGTTTGTTTTGCATTAAAGCGCTTGGGAAAGCAGTCACTATTTATATTTGAAAAATAATTCCTATCCGTCCCCTAGCTTGCATTACAACCCTTAAAAGATCTAATTGTTCTTGAACTTCCGTATTCTCAAAAGTAGTGAGGCAGTACACTAAGGATAAGCCTATGGTTCGTTGGTTGTGGCATGTGAATTCTTTTGAGAGTGTGAGCGAAATTGCTTCCCACACCCATTTTTGTATGAAAATGTTATGTGTGAGTAAATTAGGGTATTCATTTGTGGTGAGGGCACATGTTAATGAGGTCTGACAACTGATATATTTGTGGATCCAAAAGTTGTACATGAGTTTGCTGCGTTATAAGAGTCTATTCTTGAGCAAGATGGTCTTGCTCGAGTCTTTCTAATGAATGTATAGTATTTGTCGTGTTGTGTGAAACTATGATAGTTGTTGTGGCCAAAGCTGAAATGCCATTAGGGGAAGTGTAGTGGTGTTGTCGTATGTTTGAAAGTGTTCAAGGACGAACAAAGATGTAAGTGTGGGGTGGTGATCTTAGGAGTATTTATGCGCCTAATAACCAATTTATCTCATATATATAGCTAAGTTGAGAGCATTTTCGTTGTCGGAATTAAGTTTTGACAGTCTTTTGATGTCGCTTCTTCTAACCAATATGATTAGATGTTTCAGGGTGAAAAGTAAAAAAGAACGAGCCAAAATAGGGCACCTGGTTAGAGGTAGGAAAATAGAAGACGAAGTTGCGGAGAAAAAGGGCCAAGAACCTGGAGAATACACTATGAGGGAGCATCTTTGCGTCGCGGAGCTAATAGGTGTGTGCAGAAAAGGAATTTCACTTAATAGTGGAGTGCACGATGGGAGCGCATCGCAAGAGGTTTCATCTGTGTGCAACTATAGGCGAGGGAATAGGTCTGCATCGCGGACATGGACATCAGAAATTGGCCACGTGTTTTATTTTAAACTATAAATAGTTTAAGTGTGTTATTTTTATCATTATGAAGTTTAAAAAGACGGGAGCACATTATTTTGGGCGATTTGGCAAACACCTTCTAGGGTTTTTCTTCTACTCTTTCATTTTGGTAAACCCTTGTATGATCCTAAAACATTATTTGATAATATTTTGTGTTATGAGCAGCTAAAGTCCTTTATTCTAGGGTTGTAGCTACGATTAATGGTTTAATACAATTTGTTTCTAGTATGAGAAGGGTTATCTTATGATTTGTGCTTGCATTCTTGTTTAACTATTTTAATGCATGATCAACATTAAAATAAACTCGTTGTCTGCTCTTGAACTCGAAAGATGAATAGAGGGATAGACCAAAGAATGTAGGAAGTGTGTTCATTCTAGGGTAAAGTCTAGAATGTTTCGTATATAGGATAGTCTTATACCTATATACCACGCTTGGTTAATATGCAAGATGAATGCTTAATGCTCCGTCATTGGTTCATGCCTAACCCCACTCAACGATGCAGTTAGGCTTTCAATGGTGGTAGGCGATTAGAGGTTGGGAGATCATGATCGTAAAATGAACCTTGCAAATCCATAATGAGGTTAACCCGTCGAATACTAGGATAAATCAATATTATACCAGAGATCGATCTATGCTACAACCCTGGAGCACTTTTTCGAATTGTGAAATTTTCTTGTTTGAAACCTTTTACTTAAAGTAATTAATTTTTGATAGTGTCTAATTAGTAGTTATAAACGAATTTATAAAACTATTATTCACCTGAGTAAATTTAGTTTAGACATAAGAGAATTGTTATTTGTTGATTTGGAGTCCTTTGGATTCGATAATCCGACTTGAAAGAGTTGTTGTACTACTTGAGTGACCACGTGCACTTGCGTGTACTTTTGGGTGCAACACTTAGTCTTTTCATTATAATTTGAGTTATGTTCTCTAATCCCATTCATGTACACAAAGCATAGAAACAACAACAACAAACATACACAACCCAAACTAGAGTCAAACATCGTCTAACCTATTCCCTAGGACAAGGCTTCCTTCTATGATTCCCATCTTATTCAACAATTGATAGTATATAAACAATCATCCCTTTTCCGGTGCACGAAGGCCTAAGCATGAATCCTACCATCAATTATCAACATACTATGCAGCGAAAAATAGATTTATAACTACTCAATTAAATAAACCTAGCCTACCTGGGTGCCAAGCAGTCGCAGAGGGTTAGAGCTCTAATCTAGGCTTCCGAACAACGAGACGGTGGATTTTGACCAGAAATCTGCAAGCTATCAATATCCTTACACTAGAAATCTCTTTATCCTTCCTTCATAAGCTTAGAGTAGCCTTTTGGGGTTTTCTAGGATAATCCTCGCCTCTTTTTGGTGTTTTTGGAAAAAGGAGAACATAAGACTTCGCGTTATTTAAGTTTTGTTCCGTCCATCCCACTCTGGCTGCCACTTATCCCGCTAGAGTGTCGCTGCCCTAGCGGCATCTGGCCCACTCTGGCGGGTTGATGGGCCTGGTTTTCATGACGTTTTTAGTTCCCTAATCAACGACGGTTTGGGTCGTTACATATATTCTACATATCTTGAATTAAAAGTCTTCTTTATTTTAAAAAAATTCATATCAAATGAAAATTAGACAAATCCATATCTATCTACTTCCTTAAAAGTATGAAATAACTAACTTAAGTGATAAATTATATTTAAAATAGACACATTTTCACATTGAAGGGTTGTGATATTTCCAAAGTGTTATAACTTTTCCAATTAGTTGTGATTTTTTCGAAGGATTGTGACTTTCCTAAAGGGTTATGACTTTTCCGAAGAGTTCTGATTTATACAAAGGGTTGTGACTTTACAAAGATTTATGAATTTTTCGATGAGTTGTGACCTTTTTGAAGGGTTGTGACTTTTTTTTAATAAGGCACAATAGACATTTTTTCATACACTACCCTTTGTTGACTATAAAAGGAGGGGTTTCTTCACATTTTTAAACTTTACTTTTTTAAAGTTTTCTGCCATTCTTCTTCTTCTTCTTAAAACACCCAATTTAGTATATCTTCTATATTTTATATTATATTTATTTATTTATATTATATTAAAATAAGGCCTCTTCACATTGAATGCTTATGACTTTTTCAAAGAGTTGTGACTTTTTCGATGAGTTGTGATATTTCTGAAGAGTTGTGACTTTACTAAAGGGTTGTGACTTTTATGATAAGACACAAAAGCACATGCCCATACTACTCTTTGTTAACATTAAATGGAGGAGTTTCCTCACATTTTAAACTACATTTTTTAATATTTTCTATTCTTCTCTTCTTAAAAACTCAAGTTTGATTTACAGATGTTGAGAATATCAAAGTTCAATGGAATTTGAACGCTCCCTAACATGAATGTTATATTATTATAATACTGTAACTAAAAACATCCAATTTAGTATATCTTATATTTTATATCAATATTTATTTATATTATATTAAAAGTAAGAACTCCAACAATACAATAATAACTAAGAAATGCACTATAAGGAAGGGAGGAGAAAATATATTTAAAAGGTGTAACTAAGAGATTATAGGAAAATATATATAAAAAAATTGAAATAATCGATGCAAAAGTTGAGCCTGGAGGATATAAGAAATCCAAGTCTCAACTTAATTATCGAAAAGGAATTTGTCCTAAAACAATCTATAAAGCTGAAAATTATTATGTAAAAGCATCTAATGAGATAAGTTGTTGGAAAAAGCCCCCTAACTAACTCTAATTGTCTAAAAATTGAATGATTGAAATAAAGAAAAATATCATAGGTGTTGTCCTTGAAAGATGAGGACTCACCAACACTATTACTGAGTTGATCAAAAGTCGTACAAACCGAAAGTTGGATGATGAGATTTTGAACCTGTATTAAAAAATAATTTAGCGCAGAGAGGCATGCAGTCAGTACTTTTAATGTACTGGGATGTGAGACATGCATCACAAGTCTAGTAAACTAAACAAGATGCTCTAAAATGCTTGATTTAAATATATGAACTGATGCAATGGCAAAGTTAATCAATATGCAACTGACAAGTACTAAACTGAAATAATTGAATATATACAAAGTCATGAAGTATCTGAAAATAGACTGTGGGAGATACTAATAAGACATACTCCATTGAGCTAAATGGAGTCCAACTTGTACCCCAACTAGAAGGGCGCTCTATACCCTGTTAGGGTAGAAGTCACTAATGGCGTGGATCCCTAAACTGATGTCCAAAAGGACTAAGGTTTCAATATTGATCTAATAGATGCCCATTAATACCTACGGTGACATGTAGTTTTAGGAATTAATGATCTCTACTAAATGTTTTTGTCTTAACTAATGACTGATCATTCATCTCTATGTCCGCTTGGTGCTAAGAATTACTCCCAATTGAATTTATACTAATAATCTATATATCTCAATAATACTGATGAACTGAGACTGAATTGATAAACACTTTATTTGAAAGCATTTTTAAACATGTGGAACTAAAAGACTTGATGTAAAACTACTCATCATGATTTCTATACTCTAAATAGACATGCAATTTAATTATCACGGGTTCAAAGAGATGAATTTTTTCTTCTAAGAGATCGTGAAAATAAATACTCCCTCCGTCCCATTTTATGTGAGGCAGTTTGACTCAGCATGGAATTTAAGAAAGAAAATATTAAAACTTGTGGTCCAAAATGAATGATGGAAATTTGTGTGGCTGTAAATTGTTTCATTAAGGGTAAAATAGACATTTTATAGTTAAATTGTTACTTAATATAAAAATATGTCATTCTTTTTGGAACTGACTAAAAATGAAAGTAAGTCACATAAATTGGGACAGAGGGAGTATATAATTATACTGAATAGTAGGTAAAAACATGTAATCAAAGACTATTCATTTAATGTTAAAGTAAAACTTTAAATTATTATAAATATAATTTATATTATTTCGTATTATAAAGGTTATGTTTTTTTACCTTTCTAGACTTGATTAATTTATGTAAGAACATTAAGATATGTTTCGATTATGATTAAGCTAATGCAAATGAGAATTTTGACTGTGGTTATTAAACAATTTTTTTAAAGATTTTAATGTGTAGTTTATCTTTCTACTAATTATATTCATATTTTCTTAACTCCGATGAGATAATTTATTAATATTTTCTCCATTATTATATTTTATTGATATATTTTTCCTATTTATTATTGTATTTTTATTTAACTATTTATTTATTAAAGTTAGATTTTTGGATCTTATTCAAGTCAATGTTTGTTTTATTAATACACGTGAATGATTTAAATTTTCTTTAAATTTTAAATTATTTCAACATCCAATTAATAGTATTCCTAATTATAATTAGAATTTATCTAAGAACATTATGATATTTTTCTTTATAGTTAGATTTTAGATTTATTATTGTTAATGCAAATGAGGATTTTGATTTTGCTAATTATACAAAAAAAATTAAAATTTTTGGTGTATAGTTAATCTTTTTTCTAATTATGTTCATATTTTCTTACTTCAAGTTGATATTTCATTAATATAATTTCCTTTTATAGTGTTGTATTTCAATAACATATTTTCCTATTGAAGTTAGATTTTTGAATCTTGTTCAAGTCAATGTCTATTTAATGTTAATATATGTGAATGATTTAACTTTATTGTAATATTTTAAATTATTTAATTTGCAATTTATATTATTTATAATTATGATAAGTTATTTTTATTGTCTATCGAGACTTGATTAATTTAAGTAAGAACATCAAGATATTTTTCTATTGTGATTTAGTTTTAGATTTACTTCTTGTTAATGCAAATGAATATTTTGATGCGTATTTGTATTTCTACTAATTATATTCATATAAACTAACTCTAATTTGATATTTTACTAATATATTTTTCTTTTACATTAATGTAATTTATTGATATTTTTTTATCGTTGTATTTTATTAAAACATTTCCTATTAAAGTTTAATTTTTGAATTTTATTCAAGTCAATGTGTATTTGATGTTAATACATGTAAAATAATTCAAATTTATTTTGAATTGCAAATTAATTTAGTTTATAATTTATAATATTCCTAACTATAATCAGTTATTTTTATTGTCTTGCTGAACTTAATTATTTTAAAGAAGAATATTAAAATAATAATTATTTTATAGCGAAGCTTTAGATTTATTCCCCTTAATGCAAATGAGAACTTTGATTTTCCTAATTATACGAATATTCAAAAAAGAAAAGAAAAGAAAATTGATGTATAGTTTATCTTCCTTCTATTCATATTTTCAAACTTCACTTGATATTTCATTCATATAATTTCCTTTTATATTATTGTATTTCATTTATATATTTTCCTTTTATATTATTATATTTCATTAATATACTTTCCTATTAAAGTTAGATTTCAAATCTTATTTAAGTCAATGTCTATTTAATGTTAATGCATGTAAATGATTTAATTTTATTGTAAGATTTTAATTATTTAATTTGCAATTTATATTATTTCTAATTAAAATCAATTATTTTTTACTGTCTACCTAGACTTGATTAATTTATGTAAAAAATACTAAGTATTTTTCCATTATCATTAAGATTTAAATTTATTTTTATTAATGTAAACGAGAATTTTGATTTTGCTTATTATCCAAAACAAATGTTTAAAAAAGGTTTGATGTGTACTTTATATTTCTACCAATAATATTAATATTTGCTAACTGCAATTTGATATTCATTAATATATTATTATTATTATTAATACTATTATTATTATTATTGTTGTTGTTGTTGTAATAGTAGTAGTAGTAGTAGTAGTAATTTATTAAAATTGTTTTCTATTAAGGTTAGATTTTTGGATCTTATTAAAGTTAATATCTATTTGATGTTAATGCATGTGAATAATTTATATTAATTTTAAATTTTAAATTATTTTGTTCTGTAATTTATATTATTTCTAATTATAGTCAGTTATTTTTTATTTGTCTATTTAGACAACAACAACAACAACAACATACCCAGTGAAATCCCACTAGGTGGGGTCTGGGGAGGGTAGAGTGTACGCAGACCTTACCACTACCTCGTGGAGGTAGAGAGGCTGTTTCCGAGAGACCCTCAGCTCAAGTACATCACATCCAAGTAAAAGGGGAGGGGAACAGTGTATAAAACATAACATCCAATAAGAAAGATAGTGAATAATCAACCAAGGAGATAATAACATCAATGAAATACTGTGGGAAGTGAGGCTCGGTAAACAACATAAGGCTATAGGTATCACAGACAAGAACTACACGTGTAAGACTAGGACTACTACAAACGCTAACAACCCAAACCCTCGCAAGGAAAAACAACACGCTAACCCTACTAACCTACAACCTTAATACGCGACCTCCACTCCTTCCTATTTAGACATGACTAATTTATGAAAGAACATTAATATATTTTCCTATTATAGTTTAACCTTTAGATTTAAAAAGATTTCCAATTATATTCATATTTTCCAACTTCAACTTAATAAATTTCATGAGTATATGAAAATATTTATATATTTAACTTAATATATTATATTTTAATAATGTATATATACAAAATATATTTAAGGCATAAAATTTAATGAACTTCCTAATTGTCTATATGATAAAAATATTACTTGACTAAAAAAATTATTTTTATGGTATATAAATAGGTGTGATGTCATTTTTCATAAGTATCATTTGCTGAAAAACGTTTAATCAACTATCTTTTCATCAAATTCCTTAAGCATTTAGCCACGGAGGAAAAGAAGACTAAAGGCCATCAAAAGATACCAATGAGAAAAATAGAAAATAGGGTTTCCCTGATTACCACATTTTCAAAGCGTTAGGAGGGTTTGTATAAAAAAGCTAGTGAACTAGTTACTGAATGCAATGCTGACATTGGACTAATGATGATTTCCCCTGCCGGTAAGCCACACTCATTTTTTCACCCTACTGCTAATGCAATTGTTTCTCGTTTTCAGAATCCTGATATGCAGTTAAGCCAAGGTATTCGTCTAGACACGATTATTGCTCGAAATAAAGTGAATCAACTAAAAAACTTGCTTGAAGAACTTGATGTTGTAGAAGATGATGCGATTGCTCGAATAAATTTTTATGACCAAATGGTAGAAGTAGGACAAAAAGGTTGGTGGGAGTCAATTGAGCATCTCAATGCAGATGAAGTGATCATATTTGAAGCTTGGTTGAGTGACACTTGTTCCAAAATGCGCCATCATTTGAACCAATCAAAAAATGGAGCTTCATCATCATTGAGTCGTGAATCTTTTGGAGTGTGAAGTCTGAAAAATTGAAATTATAGTTGAATCATGCTAGGTTATCACTTATCTATATTGGTGAAGACTCTAGTAAGTTCAAATTTATATTATTAAGGTATTCATTTTTTTTTATTATTTCAATGATGCTACAATCATGTATTGCTATGACTTTCATTAATAATATTTGATATGGTTGGCCTAAAGATTGCTTAGTAAGAAAAAGTTGCTTCATGTGTTGGTCTGAAATATAATATATTGGATACAATAACACTTATATGCTTTACATCAATAAATTGTTATTAATTTTCTCTTCTCAATTGATTTAGGATTAGGAACCAAATATTTTTCATCTAATAGCTTTTGATATGCGACATATGATTATAGTATACCATGATGCACAAAGATGAATTCTGCAAAGTAGATTGAGATATATGTCATTTTTTCAATAAAGTCTACACCCTGAATGTGGCTGAAACTCTGAATTATTTTTGGTCCCAAACTAACCCTTGACTTGTCTTATTGCTATATTGTAGACTATAACAACTATGTGAAAACTATTTAAAAAATGGACATACAACTATTGCAGAAAATAACTCCAATACTTTATAAATAAGTCTAAAATAAGAGATGTTTGTAAAATAAAAATAAAATGAAAGTATAACTCAACCGACTCGTCTATGAAGCCTTTAATGACAAAAGACAGGAGTGGAGATAAGACTCATGGCTACCTGAATATTCAATGCCAACATTAAAAAAAATAGACTTGTTTAATGTTAATTAAGTCTCTTAAATGTGTTATGACCCAATTCACCAGGCCGTGCGGGCACCTACTTAAACACCTAGATAGGAGAACCCTTATTCCCAATTTAAAACATTCAATAAGGAGGTGAACAATTATAAACTAATCATCTTATTAAAATATATGAATACTCACATTTTGTCAAAACTAAAATACCTTTGTAAGGAAAATACATTGATCCCTTCCCCAAGAAACTAGTCTAAATAGGTATAAAAGCTTCTAAAGAGAACTATTTATGAAAGAAAATAAGGCATAGCTTCCACCATGACAAAAAAGAAGTGAAAGTTGTCGGAGATCATCACCATCTTCACCTAAGAACCATCATTGAATCTTGCAACCCAAACTATGCCAAGTGGCATAGCAAGCGTTGTATTAGTACAAACAACACAACTAGTAGGCATCATCGATAAACCTGAATCCCCCACATAATATAATAAAATGAT
This sequence comes from Solanum commersonii, assembly GCA_029007595.1. Lineage (NCBI taxonomy): Eukaryota > Viridiplantae > Streptophyta > Magnoliopsida > Solanales > Solanaceae > Solanum > Solanum commersonii. The sequence goes on along the minus strand of JAJTWQ010000236.1, from coordinate 117,999 downwards.
CAAGAAAACCTGAAACTTGAAAATAAAATTAGGATCTCGATCCACCAAGTCACCACTCTTTCTTTAAGTAGATTTACCTTGGAATCCATACACTCTATCTCAAAGTCACCCCATCTAGGCCATTACGCTCTCATATCAAATCATAGTCTAATCTTTTCTATTGCATAAAGATTTCCCGAATACAAGATCATTACTGACTTTGCTAACTAGTTTACCATTCCCACTCAAGCTCCCATGCCAAAACCTTGGCATTAACAACACTTCAATTATACAAAATGTGAATAAGCAACCCCAATTTAGCAAAGTAGGTAAATACAATTCTAGTTTCACTTATAAGATAGCCTGAACTCCTAGCCCCTACCCAAGTTTAACACTCACATGAAACATGTCCCACATGATCACCATATCAAAACTAGTCATACCTGATTCATCACTCTGTTTCAGTAACCCGGACCACCAAGGATCCTTAATCTTTTATCTACAACATTTAACATGCAAACTTGGTCTACAAAAAGACTATCCCAGCATTTAAATACATCAACCCAGAAACTCAGGGAACAACATATGAAAAATATAACATAGTAAATAAAATCGGTCCTCTCATGAAACCTATATACAACTATTAGTGTACAGACATGGTACCCAAGCCAACTATTGTTAGTGTACCAACGTGGTACCTGAGCCAACTAAATGATATTTGGTACCAGAAGTGGTATCTAAGACAACCGTTAGTAAGCATATACAAGTGTGGTATCCGATCCAATCAGTAATCACAAACAACATACATAATCACAACACAATGAATAATCACACTTGAAGCCAAAAGTAAAATAATCAGATTCATTACATGAGATTTATCAGCATGATGTCATTTCACATTTATCCTTTATATTTTTCCCATATACATTGCACAGTAATACTACGAGCAGTTGATATGCGCATATACAAAATTTGGAAAACTAGACAATCATTATCCACCTGAAGGGCTTCCTTCTTAATATTTTCTGATAAAACTTTGATCACCCACAATTACCTTCCCAGGATCACACCAAGCAATATCATAAGTTCAACAATGACTATTCAAGTCCATAATAAAGTAGATATATACTTTAGACTGTCTTTAAAATAACAACTTTCAGAAACAAAACATCAAGTTAACAAACTGCGGAAATTAACCACCTAGGAAATGAAAGTCGTGATACCATAATATATATTCTTAATTTAGAGTATGGTGATGCAACCCCAAAACCAAAGAACTAAGAAAGTGTGAGCCCGTAAAAATGGGCTAGGAAGTAGGATGAATCCATGGTAGCTTGGACATAGTATGCTCACCCTTAGATTCAGATATAACTAAGATTACAGTTGAGGTCGCGAAATAGCTACCTAAAAATGCCCTATACTTAACAAAGAAAGAGAAAGTACAATATCAGTACACAATTTCAGTGTACTGATATGACATCGGCTAGTTCCAATTATATGAAATATGAACAAAAAACCACAACTTAATAAAACTATTAACATACAATTATAACATAGCTCGAACTTTCGATCCTCACCCTGAGTGGATATGCATACACAACATGAACAACTATTGGCAAAATTTAACATTCATACCTAGTTTGATGTCAGGAGTTCTACCCACTCAAAATAGATTCCTAAAAGTCCTATGGACTCTTTAATGTCTTAGCTAATAAAAAACCAACCCAAGCTTAGACATTTCACCCAAACCTTTCTCGGATCTTCCTAGACCTTACCTTGCCTATAGTTCGTTTGATACTAGCCTAGCGTATAATTTTCAAACCACTAATCTAAAAGTTTTCTTACCCAATTTTTTCATCAATGGTTTACCCATAACGAATGGAAGGATCGTTAAATCTATAGATATTTTTAAGTTGTTAATTGCTTTGATTTATAGTACTTTTTATATAATTTTTCCATAATGTATGTTACTCCTTTTGTCCCAATTTCGAGGGTCAACCAATTTTTTTTATAAGGTAATGGCCCTCTCTGTGGTTTGAATATGTAATGGCCCTCTTGGCATTTGAAGATGATGGCCCTCTCGATGTTTGAAGATGCAATGAACTTCTCAGCATTTAAAGATGATGGCCCTCTCGGCGTTTGCAGACAATAGACCTCTCGGTGGTTTGAAGATCAATAATGCCCATTTCAGCAGTTTGAAGATGTAATGACCCTCTTGGCATTTGCATATGTAACAACCTTCTCGGTGTGTTGAATATGCAATGGCCCTCTCGATGGTTGTAGATGATGTCCCTCTCGGCATTTGAAGATGCATTGGCCCTTTCGTCCTTTGAAGATTCAATGGCCCTCTTGGCGATTGTACATGATGGCCCTCTCGGCGTTTGAAGATGATGAACCTCTTGGTTATTGAAGATGCAATGGCCCTCTCGATGGTTGTAGATGATGTAATGTCCTTCTCGGAGGTTTGAATATGCAATGGCCCTCTTGGAAATGGTATTAATCTCTTTCCTAATACAACATGAAAGATTCTTTGCGTGATAATGACGTTGTCCCTCTGAGTGGTGGTATTATCTCATTTGATAATACTATAGAAATGTCCCTCTGGTTGGTAAAATTGACGTCTCTCTGGGTGGTTCACATAATCGCATCTAATATCGATGGGATTTGTGAATATTCTTCAAACATTCTTGATGCTGAAAAATTTAATCTGATGTCATTGAAGATGCTTGTACATGTTGGGAGTGATGCTTTCACTTGTTCCTATTTTGAACATTTTTTTTTCATTGTGAGTCATGCTTTGTTGAGGATTTAAGCGAGGTATTGTTGCTCGTGTTCTGAACTGTTTCTTTTTCTTTTGAAACTTCAATTATTTTCCTGTATCCATAGAGAAGTTGTCAATTTCAGGGAGATGCTCGCCCTTTTAAATTATCCATATTCGTTGAATGGAGGAATATGCTGATCTTGACTCAATATTATAGTTCTGTATCCACAGAAAAATTGTTAGTTTTTAAAACACACTGATCTGTATTGACTTCTTCAATCGCTTGCACCTTGTCTTTTCTATCTTCAGTTGATCACTCCGATCTCTTGCTTCTCGATAGACATAAGATGAAATGATACAAAATATTTGACATATTAATTTTTTTTTTAAGGAAAAAGTATTTTTTGAGAATCAATTTGGAAAAGGTCACTGTCAAATGTCATGTCATGCATAGCTTAAGTTAATATCCTTTGTTCAAAACTTTTGACATGTTCGATGGCTTGTTCTGGAGAATTCCAAAGATCCTTAAAACTTTGGATATTTTTGACATAGTCTTTTCAAAATCTATTATAATTGAGAAGTTTTGCAGCTGGCTCTGAAATCTGATAGTGCCAGAGATTGCTGATGTTGACTATGAACTTTAACGATGCCATATATCATTTGAAGTTAACTTTAAACTTCTGATTATGCTCGAAATATTCACAATTAACTATAAGATTCTAATGATGATTGAAATTTTTTTTGAACCCATCCTCAAAAATTTTTGTCCCAGTTAGATGTCTTGGAGGATCTCGAATTATTGATATATGACTTGAAGAATTTTTAAGATCCTCTCAAAAATTCTATCCCAGTTGCAACTCTAAATGTATCTCCAGTCTTGACTTGTTGGAGAGATCCTCTTCTTGAGAATTTTTGAGTCCCTCTCAAAAATTCTGTCCAATTTCTATTGTAAAGGAAAACAAAAATCTTACGGGAGGTATGATGAGTCCACGATTTGGACTCATTTAGGGCTTTATTTGGATAGATTTAGTGTCCTCAAATGCTTATTTTGTGCCAATAACTGATGTAAAATCCTTGTTTTCCGGGTATTTGGATTGAGGAACAAAAAATGGACACTAATGGGCAAAAATGAAAGCAGCTGAAAGAATGAAGAAAAGAAGGATTGTTGATCGCCTAATCTATTGGGTGAGTCACCGAGTCTCTATTACCTCGCCTCAAGTTCCAGTTTGCCAAGCCCTAAAGGAGAAAATCAAGTCGGCGAGAGAGAAGAGCAATCGGCGTGTCGCCGAACGATTCCACGATGTAGTGTTGGATCGCCCAAACTTACAGGAGTTGAGGATGCTGAAGGGCGAAGAAAAAAGGCGATGGAACTGACCAAAGGGTGGATCGCCGAGTTGATCGACAAGCTCGACTTACTGCGCCGAATGGTCCTTCGCAACATATTTTTGGCGACTATAAATACATTTTCAAACATTATGTTTAGTATCAAATTTTATTCTAAACATTCATTAGAGTAATTTTTGAGTTTTGAATTGAGAGTTTGGAGACAAACTTTTTCTTAGCTTTGAAGAATTGAAGTTTTCAATTTTTGAGAAATTGGAATTGGATTTTTGAGATTCTTCAATTTGGACCCTTGTAAAGACGAAATTAATCTTACCCAATTGATGAAAACACAATTTGGTAACGATTTCTATCTTTTTATGATGTCTACCTAAAACCCCAATTCTTGGAGTGTGATTATGGGTTGATTTAGCTGCTGATTATTGCTAATTGTTAGTGTAAATGTTGTTTAGAAGTGATTTCATTTAGTAATTGTGGTTTACATTAAAGGGTTGTAATTGCAAATGTAGTCCTACCTTCGTGTTTTTAACTTGCTCGAGATAGAGATTTTAAAACCAAGATTACTGAATTGATGGTCTGTGGGTATTGGGTTGTCATGGGTTCAGCTTGAGAGAGTGAATCCTAAACTTTTTTCCACACATTCATCTCGAGAGAGTGAATGGACTAAAGCGTAGGTTGTTCTTAATTGATTGCTTGTTGGTGTTCGAAAGAAACCAACTTGATTCAAGGTAAATTGTTCGAGAGAAAGTTTATCCCCACTAAAGTCTAGCTTATTCACTGATTTATAGCTAATTACTAACAATTGCAATTACCCATTTGTGTACCTTAGCCCATAATCCAATCACATCCCAAGAACCCGTCTCATTACTTGTTAATTCGTGCTATTTGCTGTTGTTATAACTGCTAGTTAAAATCAAACCTCCATGTTATTTGATACTTGTGTCAACCCTTAATATGAATTATGTTTTTATTCGTAAATATCTATTTCTATGGTTGACTTGAACATATTCGTACTTGTCTATTGATGCTCAAACACGTACCACTCCCAGTGGGATTCGACCCCAGCTCATTTAGTTGGGTTATATTACTAACTAACGATCGTTGGCACTTAGTATTGGAAGAAGTGTCCTAATACGTGATATCAAAATGGCGCCGCTGATGGGGAGTGGTGTTGTTTGAGAATTTTAGTTAAGTTGAATTGTGTTCTTGTTAGTTATAGTTGAATTTACCTACTTTTAGTTTTGGTTTGGTTGTTTGTGTTTTGAAACAGGAAGTATGAGTATAAACAGAAGCAATGGTAGCCAAGTGAGCCGCTAAGATGACATCAGAAACCTCAACGATGTCAATGAGCCTAATGCTAACGACCCCCATCTAATGTGTGGAATTGGTGCCATTCGTTTGTCTTCGGCTGAAGGGAACGTTGTGTTCCATATAATAAGTACTATGTTGCAGCTCTTGCAATTGAAGGGGCTGTTCGATGGTTTAGCTCATGAGGATCCCCATGAGCATATTAGAAACTTTGTGTATGTTTGCGGACTATTCTCCTTGAAGAACATATCCCAAGAGTCGGTCCGATTGAGGTTGTTCCCGTTCTCTTGATGGGAGAAGCATGTAAGTGGCTGGCTGAATTGCCACGTGAATCAATCACTTCGTGGTAGGAGTTGGTCACCACATTTCATGTGCAATTTTTCCCTCCTTTGAAGATGATGACTTTTCGGGACAACATTCAAAGTTTTAAGCAGTTGGAGGGTGAGCCAATTCATGAGACTTGGCTGAGGTTCAAGAAGTTGATGCTGCAATGCCCAACCCATGGTTTACCCGACAACATTTTGCTGCAGTATTTTTACAGGAGCCTTGACTCGATAGTCAATGTCATTGCTGACCAACTTTCTCCTAGAGGTTTGATGCAGCAACCTTATGTGATAGCAGCTCAGCTCTTGGATGGCATGACCACTATCAATCGAGCTTGGTACACCCGTGAAGACCAGGTCTCTCCTCTCACATTCAAATTGACCAAAGAGCAGATGGAGAAAGACCAAGAGAGGGACCAAACTATGGCCAAGATCATGAAACAACTTGACATTTTATCTAAAAATGTCATGGGAGCTAGTGCTCGGAGTGTCAATGTCGTGGGTGTTGGGTGTATGAATCCCGAAAAAGCCAAGTTCGAGGCTTTGTACAACCAAGAGGTGAATTTCCTAGCCAACCAAGGTGGTTGTTATCGTTCAAACTACCCGAGGTAGGGTGGTAACCAAGGTTGGAACATGGATGAAGGTTGGAAGAATCGCGATCGAGAGTGGAGGGATCGAAATCCCAATTTGAATGATGGGGAGAATGATAGGTATGTGCCTCTCCACGAGCACCAGGATCCAAAGGATTTTGAGGGAGGTCGGTCTGAGGATATGATTTCTCATATCCTCAACAAGGTTGAGGCTCGGACAAGACTTTAAAAGAAATAAAGGAAGATGTGTCGACCCTTAGCCAAACGGTTACCACCCATTCTGTTTCTATCAAACAGTTGGAGACCCAAGTTTTATTTTCTTTCTTTTTGAGTTTGAAATAATGGTGTGTTAATTGTGCAGGATAAAGTGTGGAATGTGTTTGAAAGGTGTAGATTGGCGAGCTAAAAGTCCAGTCGGCGACTCATCGAAGAGGTCTGCAAGCCCGACTTAGATCGTCTTTGTACTCAAGACATTTTTAAATCAGAGTCTGTAAAACTCGGCGAGCCCAGGAGCTGATTGGCGAATCGCTGACCGGGTCGGCGATCGCGACATAGTCCATTGTTTGGACCCCACGTTAACTGGAGGTCCTGTAAAACTCGGCGAGGTAAGTGCCCACTCAGCGTGTTGCCGAGTAGGTCGGCAAGCAAAACTTATGTTGCCGAATGGGCGAGAACTAGACGGTTTTTAAAGGCCAAATGTTTGAACTTTCAAACTCACACCCTCACTTTAGTACTCAATATTTTTCCATTTTTATTGTATTTTAGTCGTCGAATTTGTGTTCAGAGTTGGATTACTTTATCGCCTAGCATTACATAGTATTTATTCAGCATCTAAGGTTGGTTTTCCAAACTCGGAGTTTATTTTTAGAAATTTGTACTCATCTTATAGAAGTGTGCTGGGCCTCTCTAATAGTGTTCGCATGCTATAATGCCTGTTTGAATTCGAACATTTTACCTGTATTGCCTTTATTGTTTAATTCTCAAGTTTTTTAGGCCTTAAAATTGATTAAAATTGTGGGGTTGTGCTTGAAAGTTATTGGGTCTAGTCGGGTGAAGTCTAAGTAGCCTGCATTTGTGCCAGATAACATATTTTTCCCAATAGTGAAGCGGTTGACGTCATTCCTACGGGAAAAAGTTGTCAAATGGCCAAATTTGGCCAAACTGGGAGAAGTCTGAGTATCCCAAGGGCATGGGTGTAATGGGCCTTAGTTTAATTAGAGGACTGCATGTTTTGATTTTGTTTTCGAGGGCTGCAGGGTTGAATTTGGGAAGTAGGGTTGAAAATAGGCACGTTGGATTGTTTGGCGAGCTGGGTCAAGCTCGCCGAACCACTCGGCAGTTCGCTGAAGTTCCCCTTATCACCTTTAATTTCATGCTAAATTTGAAGTTTGGTTCTCTTAATTTTGGCGAGAAGCTTGAGTTTGCCGAGTGCACTCAGCGACTTGCTGAAAATCCTTTTTGTTCGCCTATTGTCTGCCCCCCTAATCCTTAAATGCACTGCAACTTTTAGCGATCTAATCCTTGCTCATCGAATGCTGTCGGTGATTCACCGAAAGGCCCTTCCATCGCCAACATGCCAAATTTTCTGGAAATTTTTTAGCCAATCATTTCGGCGAGCCCGATCTATCTCGCCAAAGAGATTCGGCGACTCACCAATTGGTTCAATGAGTCTGTCTGCAACTACTTTTTTGTGCTTTTGCTTGAATTATTTCTAACTTTTTCTAATGTTTTGCAGATATGACACGGACAAATCTTGACATGCCACCCCGCAAAAGAGCACGTGGCATTGTGATCAATGAAGGAGGAACAAATCCTCCCTAAAAGGGAAGAACAGAGCCTCCAACGGGAGGCAAGGGCAAAGGCAAAGGAAAAAGGCCCGCATCTGAAGTTTTGGAGCACAATTTTGATAGGGAAAAAGTGTTTGCTGACTCCCAGGCTACATTATCTGAACCTAAGGATAACCAGCCCTTACAGTCTCGGCGGGCTGAGATCCGTGCTATATCTCGCCCTGACTCAGCTATAGTCCCTTCAACTTCCACCCCAACAGGTTCAGTGCAAACTCCGGCACCCCCTATAGCTTCAGTGCCACCAGTGATCCCTCATCCTAGGCTACTTAATAGACTAAAATCTGGTGGATTGTGAACTATCCTCGAGGAGAACTTGTTATCTACAGAGGGCTTTGAGGGAAGATACTCTAAGGTGAGGGATGCCTTCCATTTCTACCAATTTGAGCAGTTCACCAGGCCCCGAGGCCCCTACATTCCTACATGGGTCCAGGAATTTTACTCAGCATATGGTGATCTGGTTCCTAAGAGCAAGAAGAAGGCCAGTAAGTTCAGACTGATTAAGTCGGACATAGGTCAGGGGAAAAGAGGTCGGGTGCAGTAGCGAGCACATTAATACTGTACTTGGAAGGGGTCTAGGAGTGACAATAGCATATCAGGGCTTACCTACTACTCAGTCCTTGGATGAATTGAAGGGCTGGCTTGCTCCGTTGATTTTCGATACCACCCCGAGGTGGATCGAGGCAGGGGTCCCCATAGAGAAGAGGGATTTGAGTATTGCTGCTCAGTTCTGGTTTGGCTTCATTAGCAACACCATCATGCTATCCTAGAATGAGTCCATCCTACGCCACCCTAAGGCAGCCTGCCTTGGGTCGATCATATCCCCGAGGATAATTAACCTGGGACTCCTTAAAGAGCAAGAGATGACTATGAGATCCAAGCAGAGTCAGACCTCCTTGCCATTCTCGGTCTTGATCACAGAGTTGTACTACATGCTGAGTGCCTAGGGATGATACGAGAGATATTGAGGTTACCTCTTCTTCCTCCATTGACATCCAACGTATTGAGGCCGAGTACACTCAAGAGGAGGCTAACAGGAGGAGAGCAGCTCCGATAGATATATCTCCAGAGGTGGACATCGATTCTATACCTGCAGAGGCATCTTTGCTTACTCCGGCCTTCGGGCCTTCAGGTACATCTGCTCTGACTTCTTCTTCTTCTTCACAGGCTCCGGGTGCCTTTACCTCTGCCCAGCCCGCCAGGATCACTGAGGCTATGATCCTGAAGATGGGGTACCTAGTCCATTCAGCTGATGTGAGAGCTACCAGATTGCAGGTTGTTGTGTCATAGATGATTTAGGCTGCCATTTTAGCTGCACTTATCCCTCTCCGGACTTCTATTAACACTCTCGCTGAGAGAGTTGAGGCTTGTGAGAGCAGACATGGGGAGACTTTCGAGGTTAAGGTTTTGAAAGTCGAAGTTACGGATCTGAGGAAGGATGTGGACTATCTAAAGTCTACTGACTTCACTTCACTACTGGAGGCCGTTGATGATGTTGATGCCCCAGAGACTTTTGAGATTCCTCCAGCTACCACCAAAGATGTACATAGGGACGACATAGCAACTGAGGAGTTGGAGGCAGAGACCGATGAGGAGCAGATAGAGATATGGGAAGAGAGCATATATGGAGATTTTCCAGATATAAATGAGACAATTGTACAGTCGATAATCCAGACATCGCTGACAGAGACGTCCATAAAAGCTCTTAGTGGACCCACTACTTCTGATGTGACTCTAGGAACTGATGCCTAAGTTCAGAGTGATACTCTGTGCACTGATGCCCAGACAAATGGAGCGACTATGTAGACAGGATCACTCTTTACTTACCTCTCTGTCTTATATTTTTATTGACTTTTGGATATTTACTTGCATTTGAGGGAAAATAGCTTTTATTTTCTGGTGGGGTGAGGCCCACCTTTTGTGATTATTGTTTTGTTCGTATACTTGAGTTTTGTGATATATATTGTGTTTTGACACTATATCTTGTGGATGTTTGAGCTTGTGGCTCCTTATTTTAATTGTAAATAATTTTTGAACCCCTCCGAAAAATTATGAATTTTGTGCCACCTCTTGATTGCGTTTGAATGTGGCTGTTCTTTTGTAAATTCGAGTATCGGTCTTGATCAATATCGATGACTTGAATAATGCTCATAATTGAATAAAAATGAATGTGCGACTACGATGAGGCCAAATGAAGTTGCATAGGCAATATGAGAACTTTTTGCATCTCATTGTGACTAGTCGGTTATCGAATAAGTCTCTTGTGATGAACATTGCACACTAGTGAAAGTGTGGAGTCTTGTTTGACATTGGTGTCAATGTCTTGTGTGATGAGTTTACCGTGAGCCATGTGTGATGACACATAAAATTTACCCCGTTGGTCCGGTTGACTAAGTGATGCAATCTTTTGAAATGATCTTAGGAAACTTTGAAGAGTGTGAAAGAATTCGACATTATACATTTTTTGTGGCCAACCTTTTGAGTGTATGATCCTTGCTTGAACGCCCTTTGAGCCTTAACCCTTTCATTGGAAGAAGTTTGATGAAATTGTGACCTTTCTTTATCCATTACCCATAATTCTCATGATTTGTGGTTTGCTTGAATAGCCAATTTAGGCCAAAAGCCTAAGTTGGGGGTGTGGTGAAAAGAGAAGGTAAATCAAGAAATGCAAAGAAGTCCTCGTTGACCCATGGTTTTGAAAAAGATGGAACCCCTACATACAAAAAAAAAAAAAGAGAAAAAGAAAAGAAAAATGAAAAAGAAAAAAGAATGAAAAAGTTGTTAAATAAAGTTGCAAAATAAAATGGGGTGTCCGGTATTCCATGGAAGGTGAATAATAGGGTGACTTTTGAGCATGAATGAGAATGATGAAGAAAAGGAAAGAAAGAGTTGTTTATACCACATTTCATGAGGATAAAATTCATTGAGCCTAGATGACCATACCTTTTACACTCGCCCCATTAAAAGCCTTGAAAAGACCTTTTTGACCTTGAGTGAGCTGAAACAAGTGTTGATTGAAAAATAAGGGCAAACATATGAGTGAAATCATGCATTGTGTTCATCTTTGTAAGTGTGAGTGTTGTTGTGATTCTGGAGCTATAAATTGTTGAACCATTGTGTGTGAGTATGGAATTATTCATTGTGTGAGGGCATTTGGGTACCTTTGTTGAGCTTGAACTTGCATTTGTAACAAGTATTGTGAACTTGAGAATCTTTGATAATGGTGAGTCACAACTTGAATCTTTCAGTGCACAATTGATCTTTGCATGAGTAAGTTGAGTCTTTTTGTGTGCATCCATGATTGAGTCTTGTGTAGCACTGTTTGAGACATCCGTTTTGAACTGCTGAACTTGAGGACAAGCAAAAGTTTAAGTTAGGGGTGTTGATGAGTCCACAATTTAGACTCGTTTAACGCTTTATTTGGATAGATTTAGTGTCCTCAAATGCTTATTTTGTGCCAATAACTGATGTAAAATCCTTGTTTTCCAGGTATTTGGATTGAGGAACAAAGCATGGACAGTAATGGGGAAAAAGGAACAAGGCAACTAAAAGAGCGAAGAAAAGAAGGCATGTTGATCACCTAATCCATTGGGCGAGTCGCCAAGTGGCTATTACCTCGCCTAATGTTCCAGTGTGCCAATCCCTGAAGGAGAAAATCAAGTCGTCGATTGAAAGGTGTAGTCGGCGTGTCGCCGAACAGTTCCGCGATGCAGTGTTGGAGCACCCAAAGTTACAGAACTTGAATATGCTGAAGGCCAAAGCAAAAAGGCGATAGAACTGACCAAAGGGCGGATCGCCGAGTTGATCGACAAGCTCGACTTACTGCGCCGAATGGTCCTTCGCAACATATTTTTGGCGACTATAAATACATTTTCAAACATTATGTTTAGTATCAAATTTTATTCTAAACATTCATTAGAGTAATTTTTGAGTTTTGAATTGAGAGTTTGGAGACAAACTTTTTCTTAGCTTTGAAGGATTGAAGTTTTCAATTTTTGAGAAATTGGAATTGGGTTTTTGAGATTCTTCAATTTAGACCCTTGTAAAGACGAAATTAATCTTACCCAATTGATGAAAACACAATTTGGTAATGATTTCTATCTTTTTATGATGTCTACCTAAAACCCCAATTCTTGGGGTGTGATTATGGGTTGATTTAGCTGCTGGTTATTGCTAACTGTTAGTGTAAATGTTGTTTAGTAGTGATTTCATTTAGTAATTGTGGTTTAAATTAAAGGGTTATAGTTGCAAATGCAGTCCTACCTTCGTGTTTTTAACTTGCTCGAGATAAAAATTTTAAAACCAAGATTACTGAATTGATGGTCTGTGGGTATTGGGTTGGCATGGGTTCAGCTTGAGAGAGTGAATCCTAAACTTTTTTCCACACATTCATCTCGAGAGAGTGAATGGACTAAAGTGTAGGTTGTTCTTAATTGATTGCTTGTTAGTGTTCGAGAGAAACCAACTTGATTCAGGGTATATTGTTCGAGAGAAAGTTCATCCCCACTAAAGTCTAGCTTATTCACTGATTTACGACTATTTACTAACAATTGCAATTACCCATTTGTCTACCTTAGCCTATAATCCAGTCACATCCCAAGAACCCGTCTCATTACTTGTTAGTTCGTGCTATTTGCTATTGTTGTAGCTGCTAGTTAAAATCAAAACCCCCATGTTATTTGACACTTGTGTCAACCCTTAATATGAATTATGTTTTTATTCGTAAATATCTATTCCTATGGTTGACTTGAACATATTCATACTTGTCTATGGATTCTCAAACATGTATCACTCCCTGTGGGATTCGACCCCAACTCATTTAGTTGGGTTATATTACTGACTAATGATAGTTGGCCCTTAGTATTGGAAGAAATGTTCTGATACGTGAAATCAGGGTATGACCGAACCTTTGTGGCGCCTACGTATCCCATTGAGGCAGAAATTTGGTTAAACACAATTTCCCCTCTCGAGGATTAACAAAAATAGAAAATTTTGATAAGGAAAGGACCGAGGCCGCCTACGTATCTCATTCTTTGGAATTTAGGTTGAACGTAGTTCAAGTACAAAGGTTTTATTGAAAATGGATAAATGGGTGACCCAGGTCGACATAGACCGCCTACACATCTCATTCTTGAGAATTTAGGTCAGACGTAGTGCATTACAAAGTATAATTTTCTAACCATAAAACATAAGATGATTACAAGAAAGTGATGCGATTATAGGGCGAGAAATAAAAGAAACTCTGAGCCTTCAAACATAGTAACTTTGACAGCACCTGAGTCGACTGACGACTCATGAGAAAAATGTCTACACCCAATCGCGACATGTCATCAATCAAATGCATCAGTGTTTTGTCTAAGAAAATTAATGAGTTCTCCTTCCTGAGCTTTGGTCAGGTAGACATTGATTCGTGTTTCTTTGACACATTCATCCTTTTCTTGATTAACAACTTTTGTATCATCCAGATTCGAATTATCCTAATTCTCGAACCATCTCAATTATTTGGCAATATATTCAAATATCATGATCTTCTCATCATACTCCTAGAACACATAGTCATTTACCTCATTTATTCATTCAGCTTGTGACATGACATGATGTTGACAGATTTTAAAGATAATCTTTTTACTTAAAACAAGTGAAATAATTTTTTGCAATAGAAGATGCTTTCATTGAAAACAAGGAAATACAAACTTTGGCCATGACTATGGACCATTTTGCATTTTTTGAAATATTATGAGGGAAATTAAAACATGATTAGGAAAAATGACATGAAAGGTGGGTATCAGGCCTCATCCAGACTACCACCGATTTTAGAAATAGCATAAGATTCATTTTTGTCTATCAAGATGAGCGAGGATCAAGAGCAGAGTGGAGGTCCAATTAAGAACTTCCCGCATTAGCTCGACGTGTCGTATGTCTGATGTCTCGATCAATTCTTCCAGCACACTGTCACCTTTTTCAAGAAGATCCCTCGTTCCTTTTTCAAGAATGTCATCATTGGAATATTCCTTTACCAGAAAGGATTGATACAAATGAGGCAAAGATTTTGGTGGAACATGATTAACCTCCTTTCTATTTTGACCATCTTCTGCCACTAAAGCAAAAACTTGATGTGGCGTCATGACCACAAATTTGGATTTCTCAATTATGCTCAGTGAAGCTACAACTTTCTCAAGGCTATCAAGGTTGGTTGGGACTACAACTTTATCCACACACCAATTTTCTTCGACCTCGATCATGTTAATGGTAAACCCTTGATGATTCGATAGTGAATCAATATTGGCATTGGGAGTCACAATTTGGAGAGTGACAACATTTTGATCAATCAAGTCTTGAATTTTATGCTTCAAGTTGATGTAATCCTCAGTGGTATGTCGAGCACCTCCTAAATGGTAAGCACAACGGTGATTGAACCTGTAATTAATGTCTGGAATTGACATTGACATTTTTTGGATCAATTATTTGTCTCAGACCAGCTGCTTTCAATCTCTCAAAAAGCTGGGTTAGACTTTCAACCAAATAAGTAAAGACTCGAGAAGGTTTCTTCCCACGTTTTGGATGAGAAAGATTGTAATTGTTTCGCGGAGGTGGAGGTACTTGATGATAAAGTGGAGGATTTTGCCGAGTAGGCAGTGTTTGGAAATTTGGGTATTGTGGAGTTTGGTAGATATGAGGGGCAATTTGATAATTTGGCGATGCAGCTTGGTAACTTGATTGAACATTTGGTTAATTTGGCAGTGGAGCTTGGTAATTTGGATAAATTGGTGGTGGAGCTTGGTAATTTGGATAATTTGGATAATTTGGTAGTGGAGCTTGGTATTTTTGTTGGATGGGGTGAAGATTTTGCGAAGCTAAATGGTAGGTTTTGGATGGTAAAGGATTTCGAACAATGAGACAGGCATGCCTCTTTGATTTTTGGCTCAATTCAAATTAGATAGAGGAAACATCTTCCCTCTTTCTCCTCAATGGTCCCGAGGATTCATCTTGGGGAGTTATTCAGACGATTAATCTGGTCTTGAGACCGTCTTTAATAGTTTCACCAATTTTGACTATCTCACTAAACTTCCCTCCTAGAATGAGCAACATCCTATTGTAGTACTCCGTCTCTTGAATGCGCATGAAGACTTTAATGATCTCTTTCTCAGTCAAGGGCTGCCTAACCCTTGCAACCTCTTTTCTTCAATGGTAGGCATATTCTCGATAGCTTTCACAAGACTTCTGTTTGATTCTCTCCAAAGAGTATCACTCAGGAATGAATTCTACATTTAACCAAACCTTTCGATGAAATCTTTAGCCAAAGCGTTCCAACTTGGCCATTGCTTCATTTCTTGAGAAATAAATCATTCAAAAGCTTCTCCTTTCAGGCTTCGACTAAAGATCCGCATTAACAAAGCCTCATCTTTTAAAACCTCCACAAATTGGTTGCAATAAGTCCTCAAATGAGCATAGGGATTCTTAGCTCCACTAAAAGTGCCAAAATTTGGTACTTTAAAACCTTCCGGGAGCTCTAAATGTGGATAAATGCACAAATCTTTATAATTCAACCCAATAATGTCTGAGGTGCATTGAAAATCTTTCACTACATTCATATAGAAAAGTAGTAAATAAACAAAAAATTGTCTATTTGATTTTGGGATTGGTGAATCAGAGAAGTCAACTTTCATGGAGTCAAGGTCCTTTTGTATCTGTAATTGACATACTTCTGATTTTCAATTGAAATGAAATTCTAATTTTCTTGGACGAGTGAAAAATATAGATTTTTTCAAAGATGGGGACCGAGCCTTGAAAGGTTGCCTACGTATCTCACATAGGAGAATTTAGGTCCCACAAAGTTCGACCGGCTTAAGTTTTTTTTCATTGAGATGAAAAATTGATATTTTTTTGAGATGAGAGAGAGTTTTAAAAATTTAATTTTGAATTTTTTTGGGAAACTAAAGACTCGAGAAGTATTTGGAACACACTTTTGATAGTGACTTAGTATTTGTGCTTAAGGGGTTCTAGAAAATTTCCAAAAGAGTAGGCTAGAACATCTTCAAACAAAGCAACATATTCACATAAACAGTTATTGCGCGTTTTAAACAAATATGTGACCCTTTTGTGCCAAGGGTAGACCTAACAATTTGAAAGATATATAGCGTCATATTTAAACATTCCATTGCCTCAAAACCCGAATTTATACAAACTTTATGAGTAAACTGAATGGGGTTACATCATAGGAAAAAGGGATACAAATAATCAGTCCCATGCAGGAGTACAATCCTAAACTATGCTTCCATGAAAGGTCTTTCGTCCTTGATTACTTGTCATCTCCAGATGTCCACGCTTTTGGATGCAATGATAACTTGATCTTTCTTCGACTCGAACAAACTATTAAATTCTCTATCCCAAGATACAATGGTTTTTCAAACGGCGTATACATTCTTCAAATGTGAACACATAAGTATGATCGCCCATTTAGGTCGTGGACCGTTTTGGACTCAAGGTGGTCTTTCTAATGGATCCAATACGCCTAAGGTGTTGGTTTGTCTTAGTTCAATGCGTTAAATTGAGGGATTTGATTTCTCTCTACGCTATTGACTAAGAGTGGGGTTAATTTGAAGTGGACCGGTGACCCGAGTAGAGAACTTGGGTTGGGGCATTTAGCGACTATTGACCATCTAGTGGCCAATTACATTTGCCAGGGTACCCCGAGACACAGTTTAGTTAACAAACGACTGTGACCCGCATAATCGCCCTTTATGGGTATCTCAGAAGAAAAAAGTGTCGTTTGACGCAATAGATGATATGCATGTAATGATAGTTAGTATCATAATTTTTTTTAAAAAATAAGGCACATATGAGGCAAAACAATTCAACAAATATTAACAAATAATCAAAAAATTCAAGTCATTACGGTTAGAACCTAATTAAATCCCAACAGAGTCGCTATTTCTGCTATGTTGTAATTTTACTATTTTTAGAAAAATCACTTTTTGAAATGTTCTAAGTATAAGACAATTTAAGAAAAATACTTAGAAAAGAGTCGCCACTTAATTTTTTAAAGAAATTAAGAAAAATTAATTTAAAAAAATTCACACATATTAAGTCTTTCAAAATTTAGAGAAAAAGGGTACGCGGTTCTCATTCACACTTCAAGAAGGTTTTTAAAGCCTTTGAAGTGTCCTACGACCTTACTAAATATATTTTTCATTAACTTTGAAAAGAACAAAAAACTAAAGAAAGATTATTTTACTTTGTTTTGTTTATTTATACTTCTTTTATTTTTATTTCATTTAAGTATAAATATGTAATATTTTCTTTTAAATAATCACTTGAAATGAAAAGAACTTAAGCGATCAAAATAATTTAGTAAATCTTGTCAAAAATAAGGATTAAAACATTTGAAATAATCTAAGAAGTGATTTTAAACAACGAGACTAAGTAGACAAGTAATTAAATAAAGGTTCAAAAATGTTACTCGTTAGGGGATTTAATTAAATTTAAACCAAAACAAATAAAGGCAAAGTAAATAAAAACAAACAATAAATAATCACAATTAAATAATTAGGAGAGTAAAGGAGAAGATGAATTTGGTCCCCTTTTTTGGGCCAAACATGATGTTGCTTTTGGGCTTCGCCTCAATACCCCTTTTTTATACATCTGTTGTATATCAGTGTGTACAGGCTACATCTCTGTCTGTTTTCAGCTTTCTAAAACCTATATTTTGGCTTCCCAGCAGCTTGAACAAAATGGGGTTGACTAAAAAACGGACCTCAACTCAAAGAAATGCAAGAAATGAGTCCAAAGAGAATTCAGATTGGTATCACATGTAAAAACAACAAATGAAAAATGAATTAGCATTTGCGGAGGGAAAGAATAAGAAGATTAATATTACTCTCTAAAGCATGTAACATATCAGTAATTAAATCTTCTAAAGAACAACCCAATAAATAAAATTGACATTCTGAGCATTTGCTAGCTCGAAGATAAAGAGTAATAACATTTAGTTCAATGAACTGATTAATAATGTACAAATTAATTAAGAGAAAAAAGCATATGATAATCTATGCATAAATTTAAAGAACAAGACTTAGATATAGAGCTAAGAAACAAAATCCCAACATCAAACTTATACATACTAGATTCAAGTATCAAATATCCTACCATAAGGAAGAAATCAAAATAGGACTATACTAATTAAAGAGCTTCTTAATCTTAACGAAATAAAATAATCAACTTGAACATAAACTAAATAATTCAAAATATAAATTATTATATAACTAAACTATTTAATTAAAACATAATCTTTTTGATATGATTTTCAAATATTCATAAAAATATACTAATTATATACATAATTATGTAAAACAGATATATTATTTAAAATTTATGAAAAGTGACAAAAATATTTAAAAATAACTTACAAACTATATTATTATTATTTATTTTATCTTTTTTGAAATTTTATAAAACTAATTATTTTAAATCGTTTGAAATTGAAGAAGCTCGATGATTAATTTACATTGAGAAGGGCCAAAATTGGGTGTCAACAATTTTATATTATATTTATTTATTTATATTATATTAAAATAAGGCCTCTTCACATTGGATGTTTACGACATTTTCAAAGAGTTGTGACTTTTTTGATGAGTTGTGATCTTTCTGAAGAGTTGTGACTTTTCTAAAGGGTTGTGACTTTTATGATAAGACAGAAAAATCACATTTCCATACTACTCTTTGTAACATCCCTCTTTAGAAAGAACTAGAAAATAGAAAGAAACCACTTTTGGAAAAATCAAATTTGGAAAGTTTGACCAAGTTAAGTATGAGTTTTAGGTCAACTTCAAACGACCATAACTCCTAACTAAGGATGAGTGAGGTGTGCTAAAAGATATCATAGGAAGTATCTTTGAATTATCTTTCCAACACCTCCGAGTTTGCGCGATTTCGAGTTCGTATGAGGGAGATATGCCTATTTAAAGTTAAGCTATCTAGATAAGGAAAGTCAAAACCAGATTTTAGAAGGGCATTATGGTCTTTTCACTACCCAATTAATTAAATTCGTTTTTGGTAATTAAATTGGGGTCTCAACTGATTGGATTCAGTTTACGCTATTGAAAATAAGTTAGGGTTTTGAGAGAAGAGAAAAGAAGAGGAGAAATGAGAAGAAAAAGCAAGGAATCACCAAGTTCTTGAAGAATTGCTTGTGGATTTTGCCAAGGGGTGATCCCTACGACGTATATGAGATCACATAGAGTTGGGTTAGTTCACCCACGTGTCAATCATGATTTTATTCAGCGAAATTATGTTCTTGGAAGTATAGAAATTGAGTTCTTCATGGATTTGTTTGAAGTTTCTATTGGGTTCTTGATTGTTGAAGTTGTTGAGAAGTTCTTGATTGAGATTCATGAAATTAGATGTCGTTTTGAGTAGATTCTTGCATATTTTGATTATGTAGTCGAATCTAAGTGTTTGTGGAAAGACCCAATTGATTCTAGAGGGTTTAGAGTTGAAAACCGACCAAGAGAATTCGTCAAAAACTGGGGAACGGGGGTGGGGCGCCGCGCCACTCAAAGCACCCCACATTAGAGTCTGTAGTTAGGGCCCTGGGGTGCCGCGCCAGGAAGTGCGCCCCAACTCAGACTCTGTAGTTTAAGCTCTGGTGCCCCGCGCCACTCAGAGTGCCAGGGACGCCAGGTTCTCTACCCTTTCCCACTTCTTTCTGTTTAAGTTCCCTTGAAACGTACCTATGTTTCCTAGTTGATTTCTACACTCTAAGGTACGTTTAAAAAACATGAAATCATGCATAACATGAGATCATGAGCCTTGAATCCATAATTCAATTCAAGAAAAGTTAAGAGTCAAGTCAAGAGAAGTTCATAGAGTTTTCCAAAAGTCTTTTACAAACGTTTTAACTTTGTTTTAAAACTTGAGTTTTGAGTTGAGTAAAGAGTAAAGAGTAAAGAGTAAAGATTGAAGTTCATTTATTCAAAAGAGTATATGGAGACTATGTATTCCCAAAAAGTAAATTGTTTTCACATTTAAACAAGAGAGGAAACTTTGATTTCCAAAAGAGCCTCTGAGCTAGTTTTTCAGTAAATAGTAAATGCTTTCACAATTAAGCAAGAGAGGAAACTTAGATTTCCAACAAGAGCCTTTGAGATAAGTTTTAAGCAATTTTATCAAGCCACGGAAAGAAGTTATATTTTTAAATGCAAGAGCTAGTATTATATTTTGGGAGTAGTATTGAACGCCGATATGGGGGAGAGTTCAGACAATTTCCAGCCCCCATAAACCATGTAGCCATCATAGGTAGAGAATGGTCATACTTTTTAGATGATTCATTAGTGCCTTTTAGCATAGACTAGTGTATCCACTTAGTAGTCAGGTTCTATACCCTCGACAAGGTATAGGAATGCCCTGGCAGCGTGAGGCAAAATGATGTATCACCACAATAGCTCTTACGTGATGGTTGTCGGTTAGAGAAACTCCCACAGAAGTATTTTGTATTCTTATAGACATTCTAAAGTTTATATTGTATCTTTGCATAAATACATATTTACTATTGTATTTCTAAATACACAGAGTTATTATCCATGTTTTAAAAGCTTTTCTCTATACTGCATTCATATTATTGCTTTATATTGAAATTAGTTAAGTTGCAAAAAAAAATTAAAATTTTTGGTGTATAATTAATTTTTTTTCTAATTATGTTCATATTTTCTACTTCAAGTTGATATTTCATTATTATAATTTCCTTTTATAGTGTTGTATTTCATTAGCATATTTTCCTATTGAAGTTAGATATTTGAATCTTGTTGAAGTCAATGTCTATTTAATGTTAATATATGTGAATGATTTAACTTTATTGTAATATTTTAAATTATTTAATTTACAATTTATATTATTTACAATTATGGTAAGTTATTTTTATTGTCTATCGAGACTTCATTAATTTATGTAAGAACATCAAGATATTTTTCTATTGTGATTTAGTTTTAGATTTTCTTTCTGTCAATGCAAATGAATATTTTGATGCGTATTTGTCTTTCTACAAATTATATTCATATAAGCTAACTCTAATTTGATATTTTACTAATATATTTTTCTCTTTCATTAATGTAATTTATTGATATTTTTTATCTTTGTATTTTATTAAAACATTTCCTATTAAAGTTTAACTTTTTGAATTTTATTCAAGTCAATGTGTATTTGATGTTAATACATGTAAAATAATTCAAATTTATTTTGAATTGCAAATTAATTTAGTTTATAATTTATAACATTCCTAACTATAATCAGTTCTATTAATTAAATATTAAATAATAATATTTTAATTATTATTTGAATTGTAAGTTATTTATTAGAAAGACAATGAAAGAATCATTAATAAATTGTAAGTTACAATGAATTGTTTGATATACTTATCATTTTACCCTTACATTAAATTAAAATTTTAATTAATTAACTAAATATTAAATAATTATATCTTAAATATTAAATAATATATATACACACACCCCTAGACTAAATTAAACATTTAATTAATTAAATATAATCCCTTAATGCAAATGAGAACTTTGATTTTCCTAATTATACGAAAATTAAAAAAAGAAAAATAAAAATGATGTATAGTTTATCGTTTTTCTATTCATATTTTAAAACTTCACTTGATATTTCATTAATATAATTTCCTTTTATATTATTGTATTTCATTAATATATTTTCCTTTTATATTATTATATTTCATTAATATATTTTCCTATTAAAGTTAGATTTCAAATCTTATTCAAGTCAATGTCTATTTAATGTTAATGCATGTGAATGATTTAATTTTATTGTAAGATTTAATTATTTAATTTGCAATGTATATTATTTCTAATTATAATCAATTATTTTTTACTGTCTACCTAGCTTGATGAATTTATGTAAAAATACTAAGTATTTTTCCATTATCATTAAGCTTTAAATTTATTTTTATTAATGTAAATTAATTTTGATTTTGCTTATTATCCAAAAAAAAAATGTTTAAAAAAGGTTTGATGAGTAATTTATATTTCTACCAATAATATTAATATTTGCTAACTCCAATTTGATATTCATTAATATATTATTATTAATAATAATAATATTATTATTGTAATTATTATTATTATTGTTGTTGTTGTTGTTGTATTTTATTAAAATATTTTTCTATTAAAGTTAGATTTTTGGATATTATTAAAGTTAATGTCTATTTGATGTTAATGTATGTGAATAATTTATATTAATTTTAAATTTTAAATTATTTTTGCCAGTAATTTATATTAATTCTAATTATAGTCAGTTATTTTTTATTGTCTATGTCACGACCCAAACCGAGTCGTGAGTGACACCCACACTTAACCTCCTAGGTGAGCGAACCAATGAATTCAACCCCAACTTATATTTATCATTCAGCTTACAAAATACTAACCATAATGCAGAAGCTTAAATCTTATTAGTGTAAGAAACACAAATCCATTACAGCTTACTATATGTCATTCCCAAAACCTGAAAGTCATCACATCAAGGACATCTAATCTCCAAATACTAAGTCTAAAAGTATCAAAGACATCGAAATAAATGAAATAAAGTAATTTGTGTCAGAAAACTAAGGACATCAGGTCATGACCGAGAGAATCCAACACAAGCTCGAATGAATAGCTCACCCTTGAACCTGATATGCTGAGACTGGCTAGAGCTGAGGGCGAGTCAAAGTCGTTGGTACACTCGCTGCACTCCATAAAAAGAAAACAAAGAAAAATAAAAGTATGACTCAGTACAGGGCAACATAAACTGAGTAGATATCATCGGCCAACTCAAAATAGTAACTAATATGGAATGAATAATAGTATAAAATCAACTATAACACTTAGCAGGTGGCAAGCAACAAACAACATGAACTAGTGTCAACAACACTAAAGTAAGTACGTAATCAATTAACAATATCAAGATCACACATGAGGACTCATGCCTCCAAACCAAGCTATTTTGGGAATTGAGTTCTTTGAGATTGAGTACATTCAGTTAATTCAATATGTTTTCCTCTTTAATGTTATCGTGTCGAAATGTGACACTCCGATCCAAGTATATCGTGTTGGAACGTGACACTCCGATCCAACAATACCGTGTCGGAATGTGACACTCCAATCCAATAATACCGTGTCGGAACGTGACACTCTGATCCAATAATATCATTAATTTATCATTTATTATCACCACTTTTCAATTCATTAACAATATTTCATCAAGTCTTCTTTATTCAAGACATCACTTCGATAGAGAGGGTTCAAGATTATAAATTCCACTGTCTCAGGATTTCAGACCAACCACAAACCACACAACCAAGCTACACAATCACACCATCAAGTACATAGAGAACTTCACAATATTATTCAATGCATATCAATCACTATTAAGAGTCTATCTATCAAATAGAATAAACCATACCCACCTCCACCGAAGAACTGAAGTATACCATTTTTTGGTGCGAAATTCATCTTATTAGTAGGTGAGGGATTCATGGTATTTTTATGATATTTTAAAAATATTTTTGGTAGTGTAGTAGTTTATTTTAAAGATTTTATTATAATATTCTTTTACTAAGTGTCTTAATCTTGATATCTCTTTAATATTATTTATGATATATTTTAGATATAACATATCTTGGGTTCTTAGATACATGTATAAATTTTCTTCCATTAATTGTTCTAATAGTTTTATGTCTTCCATAGCTTTTGTCCAATATTGTAAATATTCGCAGTTCATTTTAATTTGAATTTATTTCTAAATAATACCATTCTATTCTTTCGAGGTCTATTTCATACCATTGTTGATTTAATATATCTTCTGATCCGTTATCATTAAATATTTTTTCTCATATTATTCTTCTTAATTCAATTATTTCTATATCTTTAAGTATATATAAGATTAAAGTTTTTTTATCATTTCATCATGTATGTATGTAATCATGTTCTTTATCATGCAGGTTTTTTATTTCAAACTATTCCTTCCTATCATATTCATAATTGATTAAATTCATATTAGATCATTATGAACTAGATTATCTGTTTATCATGTTCTCCTGTCACTACTAGCATCGTACTTTAGCGGATACTTCCTTCTTATCAGTGCCTCAACTTTGTTTACTCCCTTAAACGGCTTTCCTCGCCTACCGGTTTCAACATTAAGATGACATAGTATAGAAGTTTTCTCCCTGTTTCCAGTGTGCTAATAAACTAGAAATCATGATTTAAATAATTTTAATGCATAATAACTAACATAAATTTACTCAATCATATAAATGATATTCAGGAATATATGAAATTAGTTCCGCATATTTTTTGAACAATATACCTTTGCCTCTTGCTTATTTATGCTATCTGAAATATCTAGTTTGATTTCAGATTGTTGCTCCATTATCTTTTAAAATATTAGTTTTCAGTTGAGAGAGTTTTTGAAAGGGATTTTTATATATTAGGCATTGCCTGCCTTTTATGTTATGTATGCATTCCTTTATATAGGATACTTTACAATCATGCACCACAATGCATGTACTATCCTACTTAATAATGTGCCTAATTTTATAATATATCTACTTTCTGGCACTCCATACTTACTTATCTACTCTATGACACACCTTACCTACTTTATGACTGCTTTACATCTTTTAACTATTCCTACTTTACACATGTCACTTAATAATTTTCACTACCTACCATACATCTAATAATGCATTTCTACTTTATGCTATAGTAATAATAAAGAAAATAATGTGCACCTACTTTATATTTCTTTACATTTTACTTTACGACTTTTTACATACTAATACTATTTACTTTTGCCATATGTCTTCTTTTTCTTTGTCTTTATCTTCTCATCATCTTCTTATCTTATCTTTTAGGCTTCCGTCTCTATCTCTTATTCTAGTTGGACGTCTGGAATTATATTATCTTCTCCATTGCATTTCGAACATATGTGGTCAGGATATTTGTGACCAATTAGCTTGCAATATCTGGTTAATAACTCTGCCGAAATAAATCCTACTTTTAATGCTCGTGTTGTAGGTCGTTCTTTTGGCTTAAGTAATGATAAAATTCATCTTTGGACTTCATCCATATCTGCTTTCCTTAGCTCCCTTTAATTGGAATAAATTATTAACTGATCTCTTGCGTAGTAGCTCCATATAGCGTTTCCGTTTAAATAATTATTTGCTAGTTCTTGTATAATGGTTGATATACCAATTATTCTCTTATTGGCATAAAAACTAGGTATCTCGCTTTTTTGTATCTCTGGTTGCTGTTCGATATCTTCTGATATTATCATATCTTTTGTTAGTCCTATCTTTACAACTTGTATCAGAGGTTTCATTTCCTCGTATAATATCTCTGCTGTTGCCATATAATATTTTACATAGAATAAATTTTCCTTAGTAACTCTATTATATGTAATAAATGCTTTATGTAGTTCCAGTATTCCACTTAGTTCTTCTCCGTCATATGTATATACTGTATTTAATAGTCCATAGTTGTAACATGTCCTTACTAAGTTGACGTTAGTTTTTGGTTGTGCAATAATTTTATTATAACCTTGTAATTTTTGGTTAAATAATCCTGGTTGGGTTCTTGGGTCGTAGTAGATCTGGGGTTAAGATTTAAAAATGTTTGGATTTTGTATATATTTTCTATATAGGTTCGCGTAATATGGTTATATGTTCTTTTGTCATGGTGTAGGCTATCCGCATATGTAGAAGTTTGTAGTTCTATAGTCAATATATTTTTTTGTGTTGGCCTCGGGGTGAATGGTTTTTCGAATAGTTGGTTTAAGTTTTAATTCTTTTGTTTTTCACTAACTCGTTTGCTTGTACCTGCAGCTGTATTTAAACAAATGTTATGGGTTTTAAGGTGTTTCCCAGCATCATCTTTTATTTCTAGATTTTTAGAGTCTTCCGATCGACTTAGTTCCGCATTTTTATAGTCATGCTGCTGACTAGCTTTAGACTTCAGATTATCTTCATTAGTCTTTACCTTTTGTTTCTCATTGTCCATACTGTCCACTTTTATGCAAAGTGTAGTAATGGCTTTGAGTATCTCTTCCATTGTATTTTCTTTGTCAGTTTAAGTAGCTTTGTCTTGATAAATAATCTGCAATAACATTCTTGTCAGTTTTTATTACTTCAATTGTACATGTAAAATTTAATATATTTAATACCAATCTTCTTATTTCTTTTGTAGTTACCGAATCTTGTATCGTTTTTGTTAGCCACCATTTTACTTGTGTGTTATCTGTTCTTATACTAAATTTGTTATATACAATGTATGGTTCAAATGATAGTAAACATTTATACACTGAATATAATTCTTTCCTATTTATTTCCATCTTATTTTTGTATTGGTAAATATTCCTGGATAATATCTACAATGATGTTCTATTTCTTCTTTATCATATCTATATTTTAAGACTCCTCCATAACTTTTTTCATTGGCGTCTGATTCTATTATATAAGTAAATTTCCTGTTCTCGTCAGGAAAATATAGTTTAGGTAGGTTCTTACATAATAGTTTTATTTTTTGTATTTGTGTTTGGTCTTTTTTATCAAACTGGTATTCTACATCTTTCTTTAATTTTTGTTGTAATAGTTTTAAATTCTCTGCTAATTTTGGTATGTATTCTCTTACTTGGTTTACTAGTCCTAGAAATGATTGTAATTTCTTTTTGGTATCTAGTTATTCATTTGAGTTAATTATTTTTTGTACTATGTGTGTTTGCATTTTTATTCCATTTTTATCTATTTGTATTCCTAAGAATTCTATTTGCTTTTTCATTATGTCTGTTTTCTTTTTACTTAGACTTATGCCTGAATATTCTATAATATGTATAAATTTTTCTAATAATTTTATATGTTTATCTTGTGTTTTGGAATATAGTAATATATCATCAATATATACTATACAATTTTCTAGTTGTTTAAAATAGTTATCCATAAAGTGCTGATATTTACCTGGTGCATTTTTATATCCAAATGGTAATACATTCCATTCATAAAATCCTTGTGGTACTGTAAATGCCGTAAGTTTTTTAGATTCTTCTTCTAACTTTAAGTGGTAAAATTCTGATTTGCAGTCAAATTTACTAAAGTAATTATATCCTTGTATTTGTCTTATTTTTAATATTTTATTTGGTATTGGGTAATTATATGTTTTAGTTTTTACATTTAAATTTCTATAATCAATAACCATTCTATTTTTTCCTCTTTTTTGTTCACTATGTTTATTTACTATAAATGCTGGGCTTGTATGCTTGCTATTGCTTTCTTGAATGTACCCTTTTTCTAGTAATTCACTTATATGTATCTTAAATTCTGTTAAATCATTAAAATTATATTTTAATGGTTTTTGAGTTATTATACTATTATTATCAATTAGCTCAATTTTTATTTTTGTTTTATGTTTTTCCCATCCTTGTAAAGGATCTTCACTATATAATAATTCTAACTTATCTTGGACTATTTCTACTTTATCTATAGAGAATATAATTAATTCTATCTTGGGGTCTTCCTCTTTTATATTTTCTAATTTTTGTGTAATTTTTTCACTTCCTTTTATCCATTTTGTTGTTTTTCGTTTTTTGTTATTTACTCTTTTTGCTCCTACTTTTTGTTTACATGGTATTGTGAACCACCAGTGTGTTTTTGTTATTATATGTGGGTATAATTTTTCTAAAAATGGCATTCATAATAGCATATCTTTTGTAGTCAATTCAAAGTTATATATTTCCTCTATAGTTAATATCTTATCCCATATTTGTACTTTTATATTTTTTGCCTTATATGTGATCATGCTTCCTTCATTATTAAATCCTGTTACTACTATCGGTGTTTTTAATTTTTCCCACTTATCTTCTAGTAAACAATTGTATTTACATATATTAGCTTCTGCTCTCGTATCTATCATTGATGTATAATAACTGTTGTAATATCCCTCTATTATTATTTTTGCAAGTATAAATATTTTCATATTTTTATCATACTAAAATCCTTTTTATTATTACTCTTTTATTTTCATAATTTATTGTCAACTGTTTATCTTCTAGATTATATGGTTTTACTTGTTCTAGCCATTTTATTCCTAAAGTGATATTTTCATCTCCTTGATATATTTTAAATTTTATTACTATTGGTACTCCTCCAATGATTATTTCCTTTTCTGTAGTTTCTTCGGTATACATTAATGCTTTTGGTAGTTCGGGACATAATTGTTTAGTAATTATTATTTCATCTTCCGTCACTAATTCTCTTGTAATATAGTTTTCTTCTAGTCCTGTGTTTATTAATATTAAATATTTCCGTTGTTCCATTACTCCCGTTATGTAGTAATGATGTGGTTTTATTTCTTCTTCCATTGATTTTCGTGGAGTTTTATCTATTCTTCTTGAGGTACTCATTTTTGATGATATTTGGGGTATTTCATTGTTTATTCTTTTTGATGTACTTAGTCTTTCTTTTACTATTTCTAAATCTTCTTCTATATCAATTTCATTATAACTATAATCATTATTATCTATGACTGTAACTATCCTTTCAAAAGGGTCTTCTATTTTTATTTATTTTATTTTATTATTTGCTGTTATTTTATATTTTGTTGTTAAAACATTTAAGTTTTTACATCTAGCGGTAAATATTTTACTTCCCGGGGCTAGTTCTATCCCTGACATTTTCCAATATAAAACTAGTGATTTATCTATGTTTCTGTCATTTATTGCTACTGAGTAGTTAACACTTATTATAAATTTAAATTTTTGGTATATGAGGTTACCTTTTACTGCACTTATTATATTTTTTTCTATAGGTTGTATAATTCTATCATCCACTAAGTATATTTCTATGGGTGTATCTATTCCTTCTCTAAAACATGTTTTTATTAATATTTCCGTTCCTCATAAATGTACATATTTAATTGGATTTTTAGCCTTAATATCTTGTATTTCTTTATTTATTATTCGTTTGTTTATTATTGGTATTGTAACCTTTCCTTTGAAGTATTTGCAATCTATGATATGTTCTTTTTGACTTACTACATAATATTCTTCTTTCTGTCATTTAAACCAGTTTCTTATTGTTGGTTTTTCGAATATTTTTGCTACGCTTAGGTCTAATTCTTTTTCTTTTATTTATTCAAATATACTATTATCAAATATTATTTTTTGTTCTAAAGATTCTTCGTCTTGATGTTCTTCTTTATTTATTATTTGTATATCTGTTTCAATCATTTGTTATATTATAGAATTCATTGTCTGATTCTATTTCTATATCATTATCTATTTCATTTTCTGATATTTCATATATGCTATCTTCACTTTCTAATTCATAATATATGTATTCTATCAGCGTATATTTTTCATCGTTTATTATTATTTCTGATATTTGTTTTTTCTTTGGATTTTTAGGTAATTTACAATCTCTAGCTATGTGTCCTAATTTTCCACAATTATAACAAGTACATTCCGATAGTTTTCTTTTTGGTCTATATGATCTTTTGGTTTTATAGTTTTTTCACATAGTATCTTCTTCTTGGTTTTTTATATTTATATTTCGATCTGTATCTTTTATTATATTTCTTTTTATAGTATCTGTCTGTACAACCGAATTGGGGTGCTGTTTTATTTTTGCAACATGCTAAGTTTTTTACCAATTTTTTTTTAATGTTTTTCACACAGTTCTATAAACCATCGTAGTCTATAAACATTCATATTATTCTATGTCTAGCCTAGACCCAAAAATACACCTAATTCTATAATCAATATCCTAAAATTCAAACCTAAGAATAAGCCTTAATGCCTCCAATTATCATAACTTTAAAAGTATTTATGCAACATAATACACTAATATTTAATTACCTAACTCATTATGTTAAAACTTTGACTCATAACAAGATAACTATAGAAAGAATTTGAAATTTAAGGTTAAGTTCTACTTCCAGTAACCTCAACCACGAAAAACAAAACAAATTATAAAACGATATGGACCCCAGAACCCAATATTCAATTCATGTGATCACCTTTGATCCTTTAGGAAATTTGTCTGACTTGACAGTTATCCAATCCCTCTTCTCCACTTAAAATCATTCTTTAGTGAGAATAGATTTATAATTCTTATACAAGCAACCCTTCCCAATTCCAATTAACATAATATTTGACTTGTACTCTTTATTAACTACCAAAATTTATCTCCAATATAATAAAGAAAGAAGTCACGGGTAGCACATTAACACTTGAATAAACAATAATTTCCAGGGATATACAATACTACCCATCCCACCAATAAGCATGCACCATTCTAATGGTAACTATAATCCCTTATAATTTATTTAAGGCAATTGAAGTTACCTGTGATCGGTCTTCTTCGGTAGACGCCGCAGGTATTGTTCTCTCTCGCCTACTCTTCTTTCTTTTACAGATTATTTTTTTACCATAATTATTATACAAGACCAATTTTAAAAGTGTGAAAGTGATCCACTATTAATTTTTAATGTTATTTTCTTTAACCACCAACTCAATAAACTATTAAAGCTACCCCACTAATTTCATAATAATAATCACGAATAGTCTAAAATACTCATTTTGATTCTATCAGAAGAGTCTTTTATGAAACAAAAAGCTCTAGTACTCAAAACAACTAAATGAGTCGTTACAATCTATTTAGACTTGACTAAATTATGAAAGAAAATTAATATATGTTCCTATTATAGTTTAAGCTTTAGATTTAAAAAGATTTCCAATTATACTCATATTTTCCAACTTCAACTTAATAAATTTCATGAGTATATGAAAATATTTACACTTTTAACTTAATATATTGTATTTTAATAATGTATATATACAAAATATATTTAAGGCGTAGAATTTAATGAACTTCCTAATTTTCTATATGATAAAAAGATTATTTGACTAAAAAATCAGTTTTTGCGGTATATAAATAGGCGTGATGTCTTTTTTTCATAAGTATCATTTGCTAAAAACCGTTTAATCAACTATCTTTTTATCAAACTCCTTATGAATTTAGACATGGAGGGAAAGAAGACTAAAGGCCGTCAAAAGATACCAATGAAAAAAGAATAGAAAATAAGGTTGCCCTGCTTACCACATTTTCAAAGCGTCGGGAGGGTTTGTATAAAAAAGCTAGTGAACTCGTTACAGAATATGATGTTGACATTGGAATAATGATGGTTTCCCCTGCTGGTAAGCCACACTCATTTTTTCACCCTACTGTTGATGCGATTGTTTCTCGTTTTCAGAATCCTGATATGCAGTTAAGCCAAGGTATTGTCTAGATACGATTATTGCTCGAAATAAAGTGAATCAACTCAAAAATAGGCTTGAAGAACTTGATGCTGCAGAAGATGCAAGGATTGCTCAAACAACTTTTTATGACCAAATGGCAGAAGTAGGACAAAAAGGTTGGTGGGAGTCAATTGAGCAGCTCAATGCAGATGAAGTGCTTGGTTGAGTGACACTTGTTCCAAAATGCGCCATCATTCGAACCAATTAGAAAATGGAGCTCCATCCTCATTGGGACATGAATCTTTTGGAGTGTGAAGTCTAAAAAAAATGAATTTATAGTTGAATCATACTAGGTTATCACTTATAGATATGTTGGTGAAGACTCTAATAAGTTCAAATTTATATTATTAAGGTATTTTTTTATTATTATTATTTCAATGATGCTACAATCATGTATTGCGATGACTTTCATTAATAATATCTTATATGGTTGGCCTGAATATTGCTTAATGAGAAAAAGCTGCTTCATGTGTTGGTCTGAAATATAATATATTGGATATAATAACACTTATATGCATTACATCAATAAATTGTTATTGATTTTTTCTTCTAAATTGATTTAGGATTAGAAACCAAATATTTTTCATCTAATAGCTTTTGATATGCGACATGTGATTATAGTATACCATGATGCACAAAGATGAATTCCGCAAAGTAGATTGAGATATATGTCATTTTTTCTAATATAAAGGGGAGAGAATAAGTATGTACGGAATATGTTATTAATTATCATCAGTATTGTCACTCTGCAAGTCTACACCCTGATTGTGGCCCGAAACTCTGAATTATTTTTGGTCCCAAACTAACCCTTGACTTGTCTTATTGCTATATTGTAGACTGTAACAACTATGTGAAAACTATTTAAAAAATGGACATACAACTATTGTAGAAAATAACTCCAATACTTTATAAATAAGTCTAAAATAAGAGATGTTTGTAAAAAAAAATATGAAAGTATAACTCAACTAACTCGTCTATGAAGCCTTTAATAACAAAAAATAGACGTCGAGATAAGACTTATCGCTACCTGAATATTCAATGCCAACATTAAAAAAATAGAATTGTTTAATGTTAATTAAGTCTCTGAAATGTGTTATGACCCAATTCACCAGGCCGTGCGGGCACCTACTCTAACACCTAGATAGGAGAACCCTTATTCCCAATTTAAAACATTCAATGAGGAAGTGAAAAATTATAAACTAATCACCTTATTTAAATATATGAATACTCACATTTTGTTAAAACTAAAACACCTTTATAAGGAAAATACATTGATCACTTCCCCAAGAAACTAGTCTAAATAGGGCTTCTAAAGAGAACTATTTATGAAAGAAAATAAGGCATAACTTCCACCATGGAAAAAAAGAAGTGAAAGCTGTCAGAGATCATCATCATCTTCACCTAAGAAATATCACTGAATCCTGCAACCAGACTATGCCAAGCGACATAACAAAAGTAGTATCAGTACAAACAACACAATTGGTAGGCATCATTGATCGGCCCAAATCCACCACATAATACCATAAAATAATCAAGAAAATTTGAAACTTGGAAATAAAATTAGAATCCCGATCCACCAAGTCACCACTTTTACTACAAATAGATTTACCTTCGAATTCATACCTCTATCTCAAGTCACTCCACCTCCTTTCGATCACAACTCCTCTATCTTGGACATTCCACCCTCATATCAGATCATAGATTAATCCTTTTTATCACATAGAGATTTCTGGAATACAAGATCATTAATAACTCTACTAACTAGTCTACTATTCCCCCTCGAGCTCTTATGCCAATACCTTAGCTTTAATAACACTCTAATTATAAAAAATATGCATAAGCAACCCCAATTTAGAAAACCAAGTAAATATAATTTTAATCCCAAGTATAAGATAGTATGAACTCACAGTCTTACCCGGACCACCAAGAATTCCTAATCATTTATCAATAAGGTTTAACATGCAAATCCGATCTACACAAAGAACACCCCGGCATTTTAAATACATTAATCAGCCGGAAAATCAAGGACCAACATGTGACATATATAACACAATAAAAAACTTATTCCTCTCATAGAACCTACACACAACTATTAGTGCAACATCATGGTACTCAAGCCAACCATTGTTAGTGTACAGACTTGGTACTCGGGTCAATTGAATCATATTTCATATCAGGCGCAGTACCCGAGCCAACCGTTAGAAAATATATACCGGTGTGGTACCCCAGTCAACCAACAATAACACATAACATGCACAATCACTACAAAATGAGCAACCACAATTGAAGCCACAAGTAAATTAAACAGGTTCATTACATAAGATTTATCAACATGATGTCATTTTGTATTCACCCTTTATGTATTTCCCACATGTATTGCACACGTAATACTACAAGTAATTAATATACACACATTACATAACTTGTAAAAAGAAACAATCATCACCCACCCGAAGGGATCCCTTCTCCATATTTCTTAATCAAACTCTAATCACCCGCAATTACCTTCCCAAGGATAACACCAGCAACACCATAAGTTCATCAATAACTAATCAAGTCCATAATGAACCTAAACCACAGTTAAACATTCCTTTAACTATCCAGATTCTAAATCCAAGATCCTATGCATGAGATCTCGATAATTCCCACTATATAATATAAGCAAAGATAGTTCTTCTATTGAGTTAAAAAACATAGCCTACCTGAGCATTAAGAGGATGTTTAAAGAACTTGAACCCAACTTTCTGGCTCCGCAAGGCGATCCCTGATGATGGGTGGTGATCCTACTTGCGTAGAAATCTCTCCACTCCATTGTTCTCCAGCTTAAAGGGGATTAGCAGGGGTTTTTGGGATAACTTCAATTAAGAAGGGAGAGGTTAACTAGAAGAATCCACTCTTCCTTAGTTTTGCCCCTACCGGCCCGCTATACCCGCTGACCTGCCATGTAGTAGTTCCTCTATAGAGAAAATAACTCCTCTATGGTAGGATGACGTCAGCCCGACTCAATTTTTAGATTTCATAATTTTATTGTGTCACCTCTATTTTAATTTGGTGACATATTTCAAAATATTTTGATACTCCGCATGAGGTGCGTTTGAATAACAACAGATCATATCATTAATATATATATATATATATATATATATAATTTACCCCTCGTTCATCTCCAAATGATTATCTAGGTCGAAGGGAGGAGAAGTTGGTCATGGAAATCATCACTTAATTTGACAAGCTCAAGAAAAGTCTAGACCTTACACGAGTTAAACAACAACTCCCATTCTACGCATAACATGTTAGGAAATCAATGACCGAAACAACAACACAAATTTCCCTGTCTGTGCTACCTTACCCTACTATATTGGTTATGATTCCTCTATGGCAGCTCATCGCGTTTCATAAAAAATAAGAGTAAGAGGAATGAGTTGCTCTCCCATTTCTCTTTTTCACTCTCTCAAACTTCCTATTCTCTCCTTGATCACTTCGTTTTGAACATCAAAGCTCAGGTAACTATTGCACTCTCAACTTGTCCTACTTTATTTTATGCGAAATAACTTCTACATGCTATAAATTGATAGGGTATAATAGGTAACTGGGTTGATATTTGAATTTAAAAAATGTTGGCTGTGATTGTTAAAATTATTGAAGCATGGGTTTCCTTTTTACGTATACAATACATTTATAGCGTTCTAGGCGTAAGGATTATAATGAATAGGGAAAAAAATGGGTCAAAATTGGTGGGGAAAGTTAAAGGGTTGTTCTTGGTTGGGAACTTTATTTCGAGCAAGATTTCAGATTTAGAAGTCCCAAATCTTTGCATATTTAGGCAATATCACTTTACAAATTTGTAGTAATTTTGAAAGAAACAATATTTTAACCCAAGGGGCACTATTGACGCACCCCTTTGGAAGTTGGGACGATGAAAGCCACTATATAAGCCATGCTTCTGCTATTGCAAAAGCTTTTGTAGTGGGGTAACTCCCACTATAGCGTCCCCACTATTAAAGGAAAAAACCCTCTACAGCGGGAGGTTGCGGATAATAGCCTCCTAGCTGACCCAAAAGGTGGCTTTCTCTCTCAAAAATCTTTTTTATGTACTGAATGAGCTTTGATCCCTCTATTCTTATATTTTCCAGTTTCTATGAATACAATGGTTGTCAACACTGAAGAAAGTCTACCATTTGTGAGGTTTCCTGATGGCATTAGTCGGGAGAGGTACCAAGAGATTATGGTGGAATAAAGTGTCACGCCCCGAGCCTACACCCTGGACGTGGCCAGCATTAGAGCCATTGCTAGCCCTAAGTGAACCCTTGTCCTGGCACAAGTCTCAGCGGAAGACTTACCAAACATAAGATAAAATCAAATATAAAGGTTTAACTCGAATGTCTCAAATAATTAGATAAAAATATTTAAAATATTCAAACTGGCCACAAGGGCAAATCAAATCCAGAACATTAACAATAGAAAATGAAACAGACTTCTCAACTACTAATGTCTATCTATGAAGCCTTTAAATGACAAAGATGGAAATTGGGACAAGACCCACAACATCTTAACAAAATTGAAAAGTACATGGAATCCTCCGGAAGCAAAGAGGCTAACCAAAGCTAACTTGAATTGTTGTGGTATCAAGAAGTGCCTGTTGATGACCCTGATATCATGTATCTGCATCACAACATGATGCAGACCAAATGACATCAGTACATTGAATGTATGAGAATGTAAGGGGAACACTGGACATAACATAAAAGCTTGAACTTTGAAAGAAGGAAACATACTCACCTCAACTCTACTCAACTCAACCTCAACTCATGGATACTCAACTCCATACAGTATAAAAACAATAATAAAGATGCAGTTTATTGACAACATTTAAGATAGTAGATAACAACTCACAATGTATTTAAAAATACAATAATAAATCTTATTTTGGAGATTCTCTAACCGACAACCATCACTATGAGCTATGTGATGATACAACATCTTGCCCACGTTGTCCTATACCTTGCCAGAGTATAAGACATCCTCAACTAAGTGGATCCACTAATATATGCTTAAAAGACAATAAGGAAATCATCTAAAAAGTATGACCCTTTCTACCCATGTTGGCTACATGGTTTTTGAGAGCTTTGAGTTGTTTGAACTCATCTTCATATCGCTGCTCAATACTACTCCCAATAATATAACTCAACTCATATGTTTGAAACATTTCCTCATCATCAAACTTTGAGATTACTCAAAAGATTTCTCTTAAAAGAGATAGTACTAAACACTCCTCATGAACTCATCTGGAAATCAGTATTTCCTCTCATTTTAAATGTAAAAATATTTACTCTTGGGAATACTTATTCCCTATATATTTATTCTTAAAATTGAAACTCAACTCTCCTCATCCTCATACTCAAGTATTCAAGTCTCAAAACAAGTTTTAAAAGATTGTAAAAGACTTCTCAAAATGACTCGAAAGAACTCTCACGACTTTACTCTTAACTATACCTTGAATTTGAATTATGAATTCAAGGATTATGATTCATGTTATGAAGGATCTCTCGATGTTTAAATTTAGTTTAGAGTAGTTAGATGTCACGCCCCGAGCCTATACCTGGGCGGGACTGCCACTTGAGAACCATTTCTGGCCCTAAGCAAACCTTTAGCCTGGCTTAACTTATAGCGAAAGACTTAAAGCATTAATACAAGGATTTAATGCATCTCTACTCAACTGCTTAATAGATAACTTAGAACATTTAAAGATCAAACATTCAACTTGGCCAAAGGGGTAACTCAAATCTTAACATAAGTAATAACAATGTAAAGACAACTACACTACTAATTGTCTACAAAGCCTCTAAAACAAAAAGGGATGTCCGAACAAGACCCCCGATGTCACGACCCATAGGTAACCCCTAGATGTAACATGGTGTACTCGACCCTGAAAGGGTCTTATAGTAGCCCTTAGCATAATCGTAAACATAGGTAATAGAAATATCACAGAAAATTTAAAACTTTTACAATCGAAGTTCTTTCTTTAATATTCAGAAATAAGGGTCTAATATTATCTCAATGAACCATCTACTACAATAGAATCTCAAATAAGGTTATAGCCTTTTACAATAAAGTCTCTAAGTAGAACATATGAAAGTAACCTAGAAAGAATGTCTCTTGTCCTCGAACCATGAGGACTCAACAAGGCAAGGAGAGAATCGATCCAAGCCTTCAACAAAAGAGAAGCAACCTCAATGACCGGAACCTATACTCATAGAGAAAGATAGAAAATATGTGTTAGCACAATTAATGTACTAAGTATGGAAGTCATGCATAAAAAATCCTTAAAACATGCATAAAAGGGACATTTAGTTGAAACCATGCATTTATCAAGTTTAAAAGCCATCATGCACATTTATGAAGAAACATAAGTCAAACCATATCATAAGCAACTCAAAGCTATAATTGTGCAATGCAAAGGCAAGATCCCATAACCCTACCAAATGTTAAGTACCACTTTTAGATCACCAACATCATACATATCTTATCTTAACCTTATTATTTGCCAACATTCATAGACAATGAAATATTCATACTCATAACTTGTAGCAAGTATAGTCATCCTTAACAACAATACACATCATACAATCATAATTCATAAGTCATCATAGCATAAAAGAACCTTACCACAACCACTCTTGAAGCCTACTTGTGAAATACACAAATGGTGTCCCATACCCCCACTTATACTAAGTAGTACCTCTTAAGAAGCCATAGTTATAGTTCATATTCTTTTCATATTCATATTCTTATCATATAGGGAAATATAGCCTTAACCAACATAGACCATGTGAGCTACATGGAATCCGGTGTCTTACCCCCACACTAAAAAGAGGTCTCCTACTTGCCTAAGGTAGAACTAACATATTAGCTTTTAGGTGGATCCACTAGAAAAGACCTATGTGGGCATATAGTTATGGGATAGGGAGATTGCTACTAGAAACCCGGACTACTAACGTGAAGGTTTCCATCTCATGAGACAACTATATTGGGAACCAGGACTACTAGCGTGAAGGAACCCATCTCATACTCATATCCACTCGGTGCTAAGCATAATTCCCTTTAACTTCATATTAAGTATTTACTTAAGTTCATATTCATGAAAGAATGCACGAGACACTCAAACCAACATGGTATCATAATAGCTCATAGATTCATTAGGTGAGAATGTCCTTTCAACCTTAGAATCATCAACATGTGAGTAAATCTTTCACATCATATTCATACTGTGTTCATGAGAATATCATTTCATTTGACACAACAATACTATCATAGTGATAAGCATATCATACATAGTCATATGTAAGGTAGGGGAGAATGACCTTTCAACAATACAACATTTACACAATCATCATAGGATCTTCACTTTCTAAGTGACTCATAAGTTCATACCCAATTCTCATACACATTTATAAACCCTCATACTTCTGGCCTCCAAGGGCCATAAATCACCATCAACCCAAACATATACAATTACTACATTATATAAGGGGAATTTCATGATTCAATAATTCAACATAACATAACCAATTGACATACTACTAATATCAACCAACCTGTAACACCCTGTATCCAAAAATAGAGATTTCAGATTTCTGGTGTTACAGGTGGTACTCACGGACACCATCCACGGATCGTAGACGGACTCACGGTCCGTCCTGCAAGTCCGTGGTTCGTGACAGAAAGCTTCCATAGAACTCAGTCAGAAAATTTGGCTAAGTGTTGACCCACGGCCGGACTTACGGTCCGTAGGTCAGGTCACGGACCGTAGTTCATGTCCGTGGATCGATGCCCCAAAATCCCAGCTTCAGTCTCAATTGACGGTTGACCAGCATAGATCGTCAATCGATCCACGATCCGTAGGTATGACCGTAGATGAGGATCAACAACTAGTTAGCTGAAAATTCTGATAAGTCAACCAGATGGTCATAACTTTTAGCACAAAAGGAATTAGGTTCCCCATGAACTATACTATAATAGATAATTGAATTATCTTTCCAACACCACTGAGTTTGCTAAAATCCGACCTCCGAGTAAAAAGTTATGCTTGTTTTAGTGAAGCCCTGTCGGGTAGACTCGACCTACGGATCCAATCGACGGACCGTCGATTGAATGACGGCCCGTCAGTCCATTCCGTCGATCACTCCGACAGCAGTTAATTCAGGGGTCTTTTGGTCTTTTCCTATTTTGTTTAACCCCTTAGCTACGTCGTTTAAACCCTAAATCATGAGGTTTTAATCAGTTTAAGCCTAGAAACATAACTAGAACTTACCTTAGTCAAATCATTAATCAAAACTTAGAAAATTAGAACGCTAAAAGGAGAAGAGAGGTCAAGAACGCAACAAGGTTCCATCAGTTCCAGCCCCAAAATCAAAAGATTTCTCCATGGAATTCATCACCAGGTATGTGGGATTTCACTAGTAGGTTCCTTTCACCTATTAGGTTCCTAGAATTCAGTTAGATTCTTGATTCCATGATTATGAACAGACCTAGGGTTTCTAGACTACAACAGATCATCATGAATTAGTTATTTAAATGTTCCAAATCAGATTATCATATTATTGCTCAGTTTATCGCATGAATTTCAGAACCCTAGCTATGTATTTCTTTAGTTCTTGAATTACACATGCTAGGTCAGATATTTCAGTATTCAGTTTTACATGCCTCAGTTTATGAATGCATCATTATCAGATTAATTGTTGCATTCTCAGTTTACATGTTCAGTTTTGAGCTATTCAATATTTACAGAAATTCAGTCATAACCAGTTAACCACATAATTTATTGGGAGTAGCGTAATACCGAGTTGGACTAGAGTTCAGCGTACCCATATAGTCCCAGAACTACGAACCACGTAGGTGTAAGTCCCCTCTGTGGGCAACATCAGTTTAGTGATCACGCCAGCATGCCTCTATACCTCTGGCAGGGTATATTGGGTCCTCTCGATGGGGCGTATACATCGGACTCCATATTTAGCTCATGTGGTTTTATGTCGGTTATTAGTAGCTCCCACAGTTCAGTCAGACTCTATTGCATTGACCATATTTCAGTACAGTCAGTATTCAGTATCAACATGTTATAAATTTGGTCATTACATTCAGTTAGCTCAGTATTCAGTATTTTCAGCATCTATATCATGTTCAGATTATATCATTGCTCAGTATACTTTGTTCAGTTATGTGATATTTCAGTTTCACTCTATTCTACATGCTCAGTACCTTTCAAGTACTGACACATACGTGCGCTACATCTTCTCGTGATGTAGGTTCAGGTTCTCAGCATCCAGATCACGCTTAAATCAATTCCCGATCTTCAGTTCAGCAGCATCAGTGGTGAGTCCTCATTCTTTGAGGACTAGTGACATGTTTATCTTTATCGCTTTTAGTCTTTAGTTTCAGTTTTGCTAGATCTAGTTGGGGCATGTCCCAACATTTCTAGTCAGTTTAGAGGCTTATTTCAGACATAGTTAAATTCAACTTAGTATTTTGAGCTTGATATTTCTTTTGTATTAAACTCTCAGATTTGATATATCTTAGTTATAGTATATGGGTATTCCCCATCTCTTCAGTTTATTTATGATTTAGCTTCCGCATCTATTTATTATCTTTAGTATGCTTATGATCACGCCAGCAGGGTTATCTTGGGATCACTTATGGTCCTAGGTCCCGTGTCCGCGTCTCGGGGGTAGCTTAGGGCGTGACACAACCCACGTCATCAATTCATAATTTATCAATATGAGGAAATCATGGGTCCATAAGGGATTTTATCATAATTCAACAAAACTCCATCAATCCAACCATAATTCATCATAACCAACCGTAATCAATCATAAATAAACAATTGAAAACGTTTTGGAATTAGACCCATGACATAGATTGAAAACCCTAGGTTTGGGGGAAATTGGAAATCTTGAAAACCAACTTTTGAGGGGACTCTATGGGTGGAGACTAACCATAGATGAAAAGAAACCGTACCTTGATTAGAAATCCCCAAGAAATTTGAGGAAGAACCTTTGAAATCCATCAACCCTAGCTCCAATGGCTCCTTCTTTCTTCATTGAGTTTAGAGAGAGAAATATTAATAGGATGACTTTTAGTTTTGATTTGGGTGTTTGTGAAAAATGACTTAGATTTCGGGATTTTGACTTAAAAAAAACTTATATACTACCCCCTAAAAATACCCAAAACAACCCCACTTTAATTGGATTAAAAAGGAATTGACTTAATTATCCCTCACTTAAGGAACCCGTCCAGGCACCACGAGGGACCTTCACGAGCCGTGGTGAGAACCACGACCCGTGGTCCTGGTCGTGAGGGTGAGGCAGTGGCTCAGATTTTGGAGCACAAGGATCCCTCGCCTAAGGCATCTTTACGAGCCCCTTCACAAGTTGTGGTGTTGACCACGATCTGTGGTCACACTCGTGAAAGGTGAGGCAGTAGCTAGGCCACTTCGTGCCCCCAAGCCACCATGCCCAAGTCTTCTTCACGAAGGGCTCCACGAGCCATGGTGAAGACCATGAGTCGTGGTCCCTTTCGTGAAGTTGAGGCAATGGCTATGACTTTTGGTTGCCACTTTTTCATGGCCAAGGAAGTTTCACGAGCCACATTCATGAACTGTGTTGTGGACCACGATCCGTGGTTCCACTCGTGAAGGTGGGCCAGTGTGCTACAAGCTAGCGGTAGCCTTGGCTTGGTCCCTTTGCCTTGGCACTTGCCCCTTTGCCTTGCCCCTTGTAGCCCTCATTTCAACCCTAATTGGTCTTCTAGTATATGGGGAGTCATTTTATGATTTTTAACCCTTACGTTAGTCTCTAGTTTAACCTACTATTTTCCGGAGTGTTACATTATCTCCTCCTTGGGAACATTCGTCCTCGAATGACAATTTAGACACCTTATAGGAATAAAGACTCAAGACTAGCAGTCCATCATGCATGAAACATATAATATTAATGCACAACTCAAAGGAGGAAACATCAACTCCACTTTAAGGCATAATCAATGCAACACAGGTAGGTAGGAACTGCATCCACAACCCATTATGCACAAAATTCATCATTTCATATAAACATAGAATAAACTACCTTCTCCAACTCAAAGCAAGCTCAACCCAACATTATGGAGCCAATATGCCATTTGATCATAAACATAAATAAGCATGTTCATCAAACCATCTCATGAAGTCAAATACACACTCATCATACTAAAAATGCAAATCAATCATAAGGAACATATGAATTATGAAAACTCAATTTATGCTAAATATGAATTCTCCCAAGAACATGAATATCATAAGGAAATATCATGAAGGACACATATAACACATATGACTCCTAAAACACATAACTCAAGATAACTACTTACCTCAAGCTTGGATAGGAGTAGGAGAAAAAAGATGAGGATAGCAGGACCTTATATCGGCCTTGGCTTCCCACGTAGCACCATTAACTAAGTGATTCCTCCATAAAACCTTTACCAAAGGTAC
The DNA here is from genome assembly GCA_029007595.1 of Solanum commersonii. Lineage (NCBI taxonomy): Eukaryota > Viridiplantae > Streptophyta > Magnoliopsida > Solanales > Solanaceae > Solanum > Solanum commersonii. The sequence goes on along the minus strand of JAJTWQ010000236.1, from coordinate 74,995 downwards.
TTCCTTGTTTCTCAACCTCTTAACTTGCTAGTCTAAAATCTCTACTAGAAACTCTTCATACGAAAGACTCTCATCAACTCCCAAACCCTCTATAAGAACGACAGATACCGAATCACCAATACACTTCTTAAGCATGGAAACATGAAATACCAGGTGAACCGGAGCCAATTCATTTGGCAAGTCTAATTCATAGGAGCCCTTCCCAATACGTTTCAAGATTTGATATAGGCCCACATACCAGGGACTATGCTTCCCCTTCTTACCAAACCTCATCACACCCTTCATTGGGGAGATTTTCAAGTAGAACCAATCCCCTATTTTGAACTCTAGATCCCTTCTTATAATGTCGGCATAAGACTTTTGCCAGCTTTGGGCCGTCTTCACCTTCTCTTTAATGAGTCAAACTTTTTCAATGGCCTCATAAACTAATTCGGGACCAATTAGAGCAAGTTCACCTACTTCAAACCAACCAACCGGAGATCTACACTTCCTATCATATAGTGCTTCAAACGGAGCCATGACAATACTTAAGTGGTAACTATTGTTGTAGGCAAACTTTATCGACGGTAGATGGTCATCCTAAATACCTTGAAAATCTATAACACACGCCCTCAACATATCCTCTAAGATTTGAATGGTGCGTTCCACTTGAGCATCCATTTTGAGGATGAAAAATAGTACTAAGCTTAACATTGGTACCAAGCCCTTTTTGGAAAGCCTTCCAAAAGTGTGAAGTAAATTAAGTACCCCGATCCGAAATGATAGACGAGGGAACCCCGTGCAACTTCACTATCTCTTTGATATACAATTTGGCATAATCTTCCGCCGAAAATGAAACCTTGATGGGAATAAAGTGGGCGGATTTTGTCATCCTATCAATGATAACCCAAATAGAATCATGTTGCCTCCTAGTGCAAGGCAAACCCACAACAAAATCCATATTCATATCCTCCTACTTCCAAGTGGGAATATTTATAACTTGGGACAAACCTACAGGTCTTTGATGTTCGGCCTTAACTTGTTGGCAAATACGACATTTGGCTACAAAACTCGCTATATCCTTCTTCATGTCGTTTCATCAATAGACTTCCCGTAGATCACGGTACATCTTGGTGGCTCCCGAATGAATATAATACCGCGAATCATGAGCTTCTTCTAAAATTTGTTCCCTCAAGACATCAACATCCAGAACACATAATCTGCCTTGGTACCTAAGCACCCCATCTTCACCTTGGGAGAAAGCCTCAACGAACTTGTTGAGTATCGACTATTTCAACTCCATCAATATGGGATCAAGATCTTATTTAGACTTCACATCCACCACAAAGGATGATTCGGAACCATGATGGACCATGACACCACCCTTGGTGGAATCCACTAGTTGGACACCTAACCGGGCCAACCTATGTACAGCACGAACTAACTCCTTCTTCTCATCCTCTATATGAGCCACACTACCCATAGACAATCGGCTTAGGACATCCGCAACTACATTAGCCTTGCCGGGGTGGTAAAGTACACTCATATTATAATCCTCTAGAAGTTCTAACCACCTTCCTTATTGGAGATTCAAGTCCTTTTAGGTAAACACATATTGAAGACTCTTGTGATCGGTGAAAATATCTACATGGACCCATATAGGTAGTGCCTCAATATTTTCAAGGCAAACACCACCGCCGCTAATTCGAGATCATGAGTTGGATAATTCTTTTCATGTACCTTAAGTTGCCTCGAAGCATAGGCAATAACTTTACCGTGTTGCATAAGGACACATCCCAAACCCACTCGAAAAATGTCACAATATACAATAAGCCCCTCGGTACCCTCCGAAAAGTTCAACATCGGAGCGGAAGTAAGTTTATCTTTCAATTCTTGGAAGCTTTTCTCACAAACCTCTGACCACACAAACTTAGCTTTCTTTTGAGTCATGGCCATCAACAGAGAAACAATGGAGGAAAACCCATCAACAAGCCTTTATAGTAATCGGCCAAACCCAAAAAGCTTCTAATATCGGTAAGACTTAGAGGTCTAGGTCAACCCTTAACCGCATACGTCTTCTTAGGATGTACCTCAATACCTTTGCTTGACACAATATGACCAAGGAAGGCTACGAACCTTAGCCAAAATTCACACTTACTAAACTTGGCATAAAATTGGTGGTGTTTAAAGACTTGCAATACAATCCACAAATGGTTCATGTGCTCATTTTCACTCCTTGAATAGATCAAAATATTGTCAATATACACTATCACAAACATATAAAGGTAGTGTTTAAACACCCTATTCATTAGGTCCATGAATGTCGCCGGGGCATTTGTCAACCCAAACGACATAACCATAAATTCATAGTGACCGTACCGGGTCCTAAAGACCGTCTTGGGAATGTAAACCCCTCTTACCCTTAATTGATGGTAACCCGAACCAAGATCTATTTTGGAGAAATAGTAAGCCCCTTGAAGTTGATCAAGCAAATCGTTAATCCTATGAAGAGGATACTTCTTATTTATAGTCATCTTGTTCAATTGGCATGAGATCAATGCCAAAGTCTATTTCCCATTCGAGAGGAATGTCAGGCAAGTCATTGGGAAAGACTTCTGGAAACTCACTCACCACATGGACCGACTCTAAGGAAGGGGCTTCAGACTCAACATCCTTAATCCTAACAATATGGTAAATACACCCCTTGGAGATCATTTTCCTAGCTTTGAGACAAGAAAAAAATTGACCTTTAGGGATAGAATCTCCCCCCCTTCCACTCTAAAGTAGACTCATTTGGAAATTGGAACTTTACTACCCAAGTCCTACAATCAATAGAGGCATAATATGCATGCAACCAATCCATACCCAAAATTACATCAAAATCTAACATGTCTAACTCCACTAAATCAACCAAGGTAACTTTATGGGACAAAGAAATAAGACAAATCTTATAGACTCTTTTTGCCACTACCGAGTCACCAACCGGGGTAGAAACCAAAAAAGGTTCTTCCAACACATCGGGGAGTATTTCAAATTTCATAGCCACAAAAGGGGTAACAAATGACAAAGTGGCACCAGGATCTAACAATGCATAAACATCAATGTAAAATACTTGGAACATACCCGTTACTACATCCGTGGAAGTCACTTGGTCACCTCGGGATTGAAGAGAATAGAAGCGATTCTTCTTGGGAGCATCAGAATTTGAGCCACTAGGAGGAACTTGCTTGCCCTCTTATCCTTGAGCCCTTAGCATGGGATAATGTCTCTTCATATGGACATTCTTCTCACAACTATAGCAACCATTCATTCCAACTACGCACTTGCCATCATGCTTTTTTCCATACTTTGCACAATTAGGTCTATCAACATAAGTACCACCACTATTACCTCCTTGTGGCTTATGGTTAGACACCCTATCTTTGTTGATCCTTGGAGTACTAGAGGAGCCTTGATTGGAAATATTTCTATTGAACCTTGCTTGGCTCTCAAATTTACCCTTGGAAGAATTCCCATCATCGGTCCTTGGCTTCTTCACTTCCCTATTCACTTGCTTGAGCTTTTGTTCCTCAATTTGTTCGGCGTGAACCATAAGACATGAAATATTCATACTTGGGATAAGCATTAACGAACTACATTCATTGACTACCAAATCAGATATCCCCATAACAAATTTGTTCACTTGGCCCTAGAGTCCGCTACCAAGGTTGGAGCATATTTAGACAATTGGGTGAATTTAAGGGAATATTCCTTCACACTCAAACCCCCTTGTCTAAGATTTATGAACTCTTGCATCTTTCGTTCCTTCAACTCTAAGGGAAAGAACTTATCAAGAAATACCAACTTGAACAATTCTCAATCTATCGGACCCGCTCCAATAGGTCTTTCACCCTTCCATTGCTCATACCATACTTGAGCCACATCCTTCAATTGGTAGGCGGCTAGTTCCACCTTCTCTTGTGGAGACACCCCCATAGCATCAAACACTTTAAAGATCTCATTTATATACCCTTGTGGGTCTTCCTCCATTTTGGAACCAAAGAACATAGGAAGATTCATTCTTGTGAAATCCCTTATCCTTGAAGTGATTTTCCTTACATTGGGGTTCACATGAGGCCTAGCATCCCTATAGACTTGGGCCGTTACGACTTTGGTCAATACTTGGAGAACCGACCTTATCTCTACATTTGTGATAGCCCCTACATCAATATGAGATTGAGGAATTTGAGCATCTTGAGGACCTTAGGGAGGAACTCTCTCATTCACATTCTCTTCTTCCATCCTTCTTGCGATCGCCCTTCTTTTATTCATATCCTATAGACACAAGAAAAGGGTTAGGAAAAGGACTTCATAGAGTTAAAACTCTAAGGCACGACCAAAGAATAATGAAAGAAGTGAGTTTTCTTAAGCATCATATAGCCTCTCATTCATAAATGTGGCACACTTCACACTTATGAACAAGACTCTACTAGACGTGGTTCATGAGTTTTAATCCTAGAATTATTCTAAACCTTGTGCTCTAATTACCAAGTTTGTCACGACTCAGGGGTACCCCCTAGACGTAACATGGCATACTTGACCCCGAAGGGGTCTCATACAAGCCATTAGCATAATCATAAACATAGGTAACATAAATAACGTGGAAAATTTAAAACTTTTACAATAGAAGTTCTTTCTTTAATATTCAAAAATAAGAGTCTAATATTATATCAACGAACCATCTACTACAATAGAATCTCAAATAAGGTCATAGCCTTTTTACAATAAAGTCTCTAAGTAGAACATATGAAAGGAAACTTAAAAGAATATCTCTTGTCCTCGAACCATGAGGACTCACCAAGGCAAGGAGAGAATCGATCCAAGCCTTCAACCAAAGAGAAGCAACCTCAATGACCGGAACCTATACTCATAGAGAAAGATAGAAAATATGGGTTAGCACAATTAATGTACTAAGTATGGAAGCCATGCATAGAAAATTGTTAAAACATGCATAAAAGGGACATTTAGTTGAAACCATGCATTTATCAAGTTTAAAAGCCATCATGCACATTTATGAAGAAACTTAAGTCAAACAATACCATAAGCAACTCAAAGCTATACTAGTGCCATGCAAAGGCAAGATCCCATAACCTTACCAAATGCCAAGTACCACTTTTAGATCACCAACATTATACATATCTTAACTTGACCTTATTAGTTGCCAACATTCATAGATAATAAGATACCCATATTCATAACTTGTAGCAAGTAAAGTCATCCTTAACAACAATACATATCATACATGCATAAGTCATCATAGCATAAAAGAACCTTACCACAACCACTCTTGAAGCCTACTTGTGCAATGCACAAATGGAGTCCCACACCCCCAATTATACTACGTAGTACCTCTTAAGAAGCCATAGTTATAGTTCATATTATTTTCATATTCATATTCATATTCTTATCATATAGGGAAATATAGCCTTAGCCGATATAGACCATGTGAGCTACATGGAATCTGATGTCTTACCCCCACACCGAAAAATGTGTCCTACTTGCCTAAGGTAGAACTAACATATTAACTTTTAGGTGGATCCACTAGCAAAGACCTATGTAGGCACATAGTTATGAGATAGAGAGATTGCTACTAGAAACCCAGACTACTAACGTGAAGGTTTTCATCTCATGAGACAACTATATTGGGAACCAGGACTACTAGCGTGAAGGAACCCATCTCATACTCATATCCATTCAATGCTAAGTGTAATTCCCTTTAACTTCATATTAAGTCTTTACTTAAGTTCATGTTCATGAAAGAATGCACTAGACACTCAAACCAACATGGTAGCATAATAGCTTATAGATTCATTAGGTGAGAATGTCCTTTCAACCTTAGAATCATCAACATGTGAGTAAACCTTTCACATCATATTCGTAGTGTGTTCATGAGAATGACCTTTCATTCAACACAACAATATTTTCATAGTCATAAACATATCATACATAGTCATGTGTAAGGTAGGGGAGAACTACCTTTCAACAATACCAAATTTACACAATCACCATAGTATCTTCACTTTCAAAGTGACTCATAAGTTCATACACAATTCTCATACAAATGTACAAACCCTCATACTTTTGCCCTTCAAGGGCCATGAATCACCATCAACCCGAACATATACAATTACTACATAATATAAGGGGAATTTCATTATTTAATAACTAATTCAACATAAACATAATCAATTGAAATACTACTAATATCAACCAACCCACATCATCAATTCATAATTTATCAATATGGGGAAATCATGGGTCCCTGGGGGATTTTCATCATAATTCAACAAAGCTCCATCAATCCAATCATAATTCATCATAACCAGCCATAATCAACCATAAATAAACAATTGAAAATGTTTTGGAAGAAGACCCATGACATAGATTGAAAACCCTAGGTTTGGAGGAAATTGGAAATATTGAAAACTAACTTTTGAGGGGAATCTATGGGTGGAGTCTAACCATAGATGAAAATAAACCATATCTTGATTAGAAATCCCCAAGAAATTTGAGGAAGAACCTATGAAATCAACCAACCCTAGCTCCAATGGCTCCTTCCTTCTTCTTTGTGTTTAGAGAGAGAAATATTGAAAGGAAGAGAACTTTTAGTTTTTATTTGGGTTTTTGTGAAAAATTACTTAGACTTTGGGATTTTGACTTAAAAACAACTTATATACTACCCCTAAACATACCCGAAACAACCCCACTTTAATTGGACTAAAAAGAAATTGACTTAATTGTCCCTCACTTAAGGAACCGGTCCAGGCACCATGAGGGACCTTCATGAGCCGTGGTCCTACTCGTGATGGTGAGGTAGTGGCTAGGAATTTGGAACAAAAGGCTCCCTCACCTAAGGCATCTTCATGATTCTCTTCATGAGTCGTGGTGTTGACATCGATCCGTGGTTCCACTCATGAAGGTGGGTTAATGTGCTCCAAGCTAGGGGCAGCCTTGGCCTTTGGCCTTGGCTTGTCCCCTTTGCCTTGGCACTTGCCCCTTGGCCTTGTCCCTTGTAGCCCTCATTTCAACCCTAATTGGTCTTCTAGTATACGGTTAGTCATTTCATGATTTGTAACCTTTACGTTAGGCTCTAGTTTAACCTACTATTTTCTGGGGTGTTACACCTGATCATCCTAACAACTGAAATGAACAAAACAATAAGACATGACATAACCAAAGGGATCCTCCGGAAAGCAAGTAGGCTCACCAACTGACTGAGTGCTCAACTGGATCAAAGAGGTGTTGGATGCTGATTCTGGTTACCTGTGTCTGCATCACAAAAAGATGCAAGCCAAATGGAGTCAGTACATTGAATGTACGAGTATGCAAGGGGAAAACTAAACATGACATATGCTTTAAGATAATATGAAAGGAACACTTACCTTGGCTTTACTCAACTCATGAATACTCAACTCAAATGCAAAGTAAAAACAACAATAAGGGTGCAGTTTATACAAAGCATTTAAAACTGTAGGTAGCAACTCAATTTGTTAAAGAAATGCAATAACAACTCAGTTTACATATAAAGTAATATAATACTGTGGGAGTTTCTCTAATCGACAATCACCACTATGAGCCTAAGTGATGATACATCGTCTCGCCCATGCTGCCAGAACTGTCCTAATCTATGCTAAAAAGCACTAAGAAATCATCTAAAATGTATGATCCTTTCTACCCATGATGGCTACATGGTTTATTGAGACTTGAGTTATTATGAACTCGCGTCCCCATAACGGTACTTAGTACTACTCCCAAAATATACTCGACTCATATGTTTTAAAAACAAACTCTTTCTGTGATTTGAGATAATTACTCAAAAACTAGCTCAAATGCTCTCTTGGAAATCGATGTTTCCTATCTTGTCCAAATGTGAAAACATTTTAACTCTTGGAAATACTTAGTTCCCATATAATCTTGCAAGAAATGAACTTTACTCTTAATATTTACTCAACTCAAAGCTTAAGTCTTAAAACAAAGTTAAAACGTTTGTAAAAGACTTTTGGAAAACTCTATGAACTTCTCTTGACTTGACTCTCAAATTTTCTTGAATTGAATTATGGATTCAAGGTTTATGATCTCATGTTTATGGATGATTTCATGATGTTTAGATGTACCTTAGAGTATATAAACCAATTAGAAAATATAGGTACGTTGCTAAGGAACTAGTACAGAAAAAAGTTGGAAAAGGTGGAAGAACTGTCGCCCCTGGCACTCTAAGAGGCACAGGGCGCCAACCCTGAAATTTCAGAGGCTGAGTTAGGGCACTCTGGCTGGCGCGGTGCCCCAGAGGTCAAACTTCAGAGTGTTTTGGGGCACGCTGAGAGGCACGGTGCCCCATCTCCTTCCCTAAATTTTTGATGATTTTTTTTCTTCGTTTTTCAACTCTAAACCCTCTAAATTCAATTGGTTTTTTCCCAAACACTTATAATCGACTATATGCTCAAAATACATAAGATTCTACTCAAAATCACACCTAATTGCATGAATCAAACTCAAGAAACTTCAGTAACAAGAACCCACAAGATTTCAAACTAATTATCATCAAGAACTCATAATATTTGCTTTCAAAACAACACAACTTCACCAAATTAAATCATGATTGGCGCGTGGGTGAACTAACCCAACGTTATATGAGCTCACATACCTCGTAGGATTGAATCCTTGGCGAAATTCACAACCAAACTCGCACGATCTTGACGAATCTTGAACTTTCTTCTCTTTTCTCCTTTTTTCTCTTTTCTCTAAGCCCTAGAGTGCTTTGGTAAATGCATAAACTGATCTAATTCTGATTAGACCCCAAATAAACTCCTAAAAATGAAATAAAATAATTGGGTAAGGAAAAGACCAAACTACCCTTCCAAAATCTGGTTTTTGACTTTCCTTATATAGATAGTTCAACTTCAAATGGACATATCTCACTCATACGAACTCGGAACTGAGCAAACTCGGCAGCATTGGAAAGACAATCCAAAGATATTTCCTATAGTATCTTGTAGCACACCTAACACATCCTGATCTAGGAGTTATGATCGTTTGAAGTTGACCAAAAACTCAAACTTAACATAACTTAACCAATTTTCCAGATTTTTCATTCTTTTAAAAAACAACTCTTTCTAATTCTAGTTCTTTCTAGTTATTTCAACTAGCGAGATGTTAGATTAGATTCAGAAAGGAGCAAAGTTAAATTTTAAAAGAACTTAGATAGAACAAATGACGAAAAAAGGGTGGAGGCAGGCGACCCTGGCGCACTACTGGCGTGTGGCGCCACCCCTGAACTTCAGAGGCCTCATTCTGGCGCACTTTCCCTTCCCCTAGAATGATCTGAAAAAAATTTCTTCTCATTTTCTAACCCAAATTTGCCTAGAATTGAATGATTCCTTCCAAACTCTCTTAGATTCAAATACCCAACATAAGTTCACAAAAAATCTACGAAAAGCAACCCTCAAACTCATAACACTTATCTCAAGAACTCACCAAACTCATCGTAAATGATTTAAGAACGAAACTTCAAGAAAAATCATCAACAACTCAAATCATTCAACCTCAAGTCTATTGGCCCACCATCAAGGGAATCACTAGCCTCTACTTCACTGCCAACAGCAGGAGCTGGCTGCCATTAGTGGCTCAAGGATTTTTCCATCGGGAAATCTTACCGGCGTGACTTATCCTAGGCACTAGTGGTGGCTTGCACTATCTAGGGGATTCAGCTAGATGTGAGGCAAAAATAGTGTCCAAGTGGAATGATTTTTATTAGGGCAGCAAGAAAGTGCCTTTTAGTAGGACTGGTGACCGCGTTATACAAGCGGGGAGGTGTAATTGATAGTGCTGATGAGGAGATGCACATGAATCCCCTTTTTCCACCCTCTTCGAATGAAACCAAATGCTGCCAAGGGTAAGAAAAGTCAAAATATGGGCGATGAGGGAAACAACCAGGCTTCAATAGGTAAGGGGAACAAGGAGATGATGGTGATGATACCCCCACAGCCCAGACCCAACACCAACTCTCTATAAGTCATATGGATGAGGACTTCACCGCCATCTAAAGATAAGTGGGAGTTTCCTAGCCAGAGCAGCAACCTCAATCCCCACTACCCATAAGAATAAAAGGCTTCATTGACAACTGGCTTAGGAGAGGAAGAAGAACATAGTTCGGGAGTGTTTGATAGCTCGAATATGGATGACCATGAAGGTCATATTCACATGCATCGCCATGAGAAAGAGCTCCCTACACTTACACAAGAGGATTTCATGGAATTCCCTCCCCGGACAAAGGCATGGACTACTAAGCGAGCCTCGGAGGATCTTGAGGATACTGATTAGGATCCACCCTTTGGATACATTAAAACTTATTTTGGGCTTGCCATGTTTGGGCACAAAGACATCTTTTCTTTTTCTCGCTTTCTTGTTTTAGAGCACATAAATATTGGATCTAATCTCTTAATCATGGATATATGCATGCTATGGTTGTTTTTGTTAAATTTATATTATTTCCTTATTGGTATAGACTTAAAAACAAGTGACTTAAAATGTCCTGGGAATGAAAGATGAACTAGAGGAAAATGGAGCAGGGATTTTTTCCTGCTATAGCATCTGTCGCTATGGTGGGAAAATTCCCACCACAACAGGAGGGCTGTTGTGGATGAGTCCTGCCATGAAGGCTCTAAAGACTAGAAATTTTAAAAAATATCCTGGGTGCCTTATACCCCAATATCGATTAACAATTCCAACATTTGAAAACACAACATTGCCTTGAAAATATCCCCAGAATCATTCCCAACAATGCATAATAATAACATAGCACCACATCATTATGAAACTAGTATTGAATTACACCAGAACTTGTTCATCACATCACATTCCTACTATCATACCAGAATAATCTTTTCTCATATAGTTTCGAACCTATCCTGACTATCTTGAAATCAGAGCTTTCCTATAGTCATAATTTATCCTCCCCCTTACCACTTTTATCAATGTAAGTCCATGCAAAATTTTTAACACAAAAACGTTCAGTTAATCACATAGAAATTTATCACTAAACCACTAGACATAATCAAGTTATGACTTTCAACCGTCCACAATCTCATAGAAATAAGCAATTACATCTCACACAATTCCAGTTAATTAGGCAATACCCTACACACAATAACAATCATCAAGCTTTAACACTAAATTAAATCAGGTTGATTCCATTATATTCACATAATGGACCATCCATGAGTTCACATGACCTTTAAGGTCGGATACTAATTGGAACCTTCTGGTTCAAATTCTTCTTTGCCTGTGTCCCTTCATCCGCGACGACGACATCTAGTTTACTTTGTTGAGATACGAAATGAATCTGGAGGTACCAATTGGACTCAACCCATACCAAAAGTGATAGACCACATGAAAAGAGTGAAGAAATAAGACAACTTCCTAGAATGTTTCATAGCTTTCCAACGGTTATATGTGGACGTCAACATACTAATCTACATGACTCTATTCAACATTTTCTCTTGTGTTGGGAGACCAGTAATTGGGTCTCTGATACCAAATTGTCACGACCTAACCCATGGGTCGTGCGTGCACCTCTTCTAACACCTCGATAGAAGAATTCTTACTTCCAATTTAAAAAAGGGAAAAAGGACAAATATGGCCCCCAAACTTTCAAAAATGGTATGTCAATACCATTCGTCATACTTTTCGTTCATCAAAGCCCTTGCCGTCCAATAATCAGTACACATTTACCCCCCCCCCCCCCCCAACTAACGGATCAATTATTGTGTACACGTGGCACAATCCTACACCACAACCCGAGTTGACCATATTTTTAACCCAAATTTCAAAACCTACCCATAACCCATTTAACCCACCCGATTTACCCACAAATAAAATCTCTAAAATCCTAAAGAAAAATGAAAATCCTTATTAAATTCATCAAGACCCTGAGAGTATATCCTTATGAACATTAACATTATTTTTAATCTTCTTCGCATTTTGATAATCCACATACGACACCGTCGGCAACGGGCGGTGGAGGTAGCGGCGGAGGTTGATACCCACCCCATTCGTTATTACTGTGAGGATGATAATAAGGAGGGTACTGATTTTGATAGATTACAAATCTAGTACCATAACTGGACTGACTGAAATTAAAATGGTAATTCGAATAGGAAGGAGACTGGTAGTTGGGTGGGGAAGGAGGAGTTAGTAAAGGATAAGGGTTTCAGGAAGGGGGAGGTGTTGTAGAAGATGTAGATAAGGAGTAGGTTGGGTGGGGAGGTGGTGTGGGAAGGGAAGGAAAAGGCTGCTCTAAGACGGCGGCGGCAGCAGTGGAGGAGGAGAGTAGTGGAGGTGATGATTTTGATGCCTTTTACTCCATGAAATTCCCATTTTTTCTTCATTGCAAGAACCAGAGGAACAATAGAAAAAGAATTTTCAAGAAATCAACAAAAGAATTAGAGAAGAAGAATTACAGAAAAGAATAATGAAAATCTTGGGACCCACGTTGTTAAGGGAAAGTGATTAGTATGTTAAGTTGTTGAAAAAATAATTTCAAAAATTAAATTTTACAAAAACAATACATTAATTAATAGGAGTATTACAATAAAATTCTTATTATAATCATATTTTTTAAAACGCGGGTAAAATTTAACATAAATAAATAAACTTTAGGGTTTTTCTTCAGGATTTTAAAGAGTTTATTTGTGGGTAAATCAGGTGGGTTAATTGGGTTATGGGCGGGTTTTTGAAATTTGGGTAAAAAAATTGCTCAACCGGGTTGTGGCATAGGATTGAAACATGTGTACACAATCAATGCTCCATTAATGGGAGGGGTAAATGTGTACTAATTATTGGACGACTAGGGCATTGACGAACGAAAAGTATGACGAAGGGTATTGAAATACCATTTTCAAAAGTTCGGGGGTATATTTGTCCTTTTTCCCTTTAAAATATGCAATATGAAAGTGAAAAACAATAAATTAATCGCCCTATTTAAATATTGAAATACTCACAATTTGTCAACACCAAAATACATTTGTAAAGAACATATATTGATCCCTCCTCCAAGGAACTAGTCTAAACAAGTACAAGAGCTTCTAAAAAGTACAATTTATGAAACAAAATAAGACATAACTACCACTTTGAGGAACGAGGAGTGAAAGTTGTCAGAGACCATCACCATCTTCACCTAAGGGCATCTCCAACCCAAACACCAAATTTTGTGTCAACACTATTTTTGGTGTAATCAACTCCAACCCACTGCATCAAATTTTACATCAAAAAGGAATATTTCTCTCTCTCTTCATTATTATATTATAATTTCTTATTTCATTTATATTTTCTTATTTCATAAAACAAATTCTTTTTAAAACATTCACCATATATAATTCATATTATTTCCTTTTATAATCGTTTAATATAAAGTTATTTTGTACCATAATTTTTTAAATAATATAAATTGCTAGAAAATATTATACATTATACATAATACATAATAATGGATAATACAAATAAAAGTGAAATCATTAATGAAATACAATTAAATAAACATTACATAATTGAAAAAAATTATTTTAAATTCTACATAAATATTCAACTTTCAAGATCACTACGATGCTACCATAAATACTCTATTAATGCAATACATAATTCAAAATGAGCTTCTTTGTCCTTTATTTTTTTTTATATCAAGCTAGAAATTATTGAAATTGATAATTTTCATCTATTGTCATTTCTACGGTCGGAGTTGGACCTCCCGACGCATCTTGAATTAGCATCCTCAATTATCATGTTGTGCATTATAATACATGAAGTTAATATATCATGTAGCACTTCTTTTCTCCAAAAACGTGAGGGTCCTGCGATAATTGCAAAACGAGATTGCAAAACTATGTATTTTATATTTCAATTTTGATGTATGTCAATTACTACTTGTTGAATGTTTATTATTTTTGGTTATTTTTAAGTACATTGTATTATTTGTTTAAAATTTATATGTTTGCATTTTAATTTTTTGTGAAGGTTAATTGTAGTTATATCCAATTATAATTTATAGTAGAATTAACATAAATTTAATTTTAAAAAAAGGACATATATAGAAAAATTAATTTATAAAAATGCTAAATTTTATATCTAAAATTAATATTATAAAAATATTACATAAAAATAATTAAATATACAAGAGAATTAATTAAAACATACAATTTATATAATGTTTTATTAAAAGTTTGTATAATGAAATAATATTAAAATATTCAAAAAGTGAATTGGTGTGATGAATAGTGTTACACCAAATTTGGTGTAAAAATTGGTGTGGGTTGGAGCTCAAAACACCAATTTTACACCAAATCCTAAATTTGGTGTAAAATTGGGTGTTGGGTTGGAGATGGTCTAAGAAACATCATTGAATCTTGCAACCAGACTATGCCATGTGACATAGAAAGCGTAGTATCCGTACAAACAACACGACTAGTAGGCATTATCGATCAACCTGAATACGCCACATAATATTATAAAATAATCAAGAAAACTTGTAACTTGAAAATAAAATTAGGATCTCGATCCACCAAGTCACCACTCTTTCTTTTAAGTAGATTTACCTGGGAATCCATACACTCTATCTCAAGTCACCCCACCTCCTTTCGCTGCCAAGTCCCCCCCATCTAGGCCATTCCACTCTCATATCAAATCATAGTCTAATCTTTTTTATTGCATAAAGATTTCCCAAATACAAGATCATTACTAACTTTACTAACTAGTCTACTAGTCCCACTCAAGCTCCCATGCCAAAACCTTGGCCTTAACAACACTTCAATTATACAAAATGTGAATAAGCAACCCCAATTTAGCAAAGTAGGTAAATACAATTCTAGTTCCACTTATAAGATAGCCTGAACTCCCAGCCCTTACCCAAGCTTAACATTCGCCTAAAACATGTCCCACATGATCACCATATCACAACTTGTCATACCTGATTCATCACACCGTTTCAGTAACCTGGACCACTAAGGATCCCTAGTCTTTTATCTAGAACACTTAACATGCAAACTTGGTCTACATAAAGACTATCCCAGCATTTTAAATACAGCAACCCAGACACTCAGGGAACAACATATGAAAAATATAACATAGTAAATAAACTCGATCCTCTCATGAAACCTACATACAACTATTAGTGTACCAATGTTGTACCCGAGCCAACTATTGTTAATGTACCAGCGTGGTACCTGGGCCAACTAAATGATATTTTGTACCAAAAGTGGTATCTAAGACAACCATTAGTAAACCTATACTGGTGTTGTATCCGATCCAATCAACAATCACAAACAACATACATAAGCACAACACAATGAACAATCACACTTGAAGCCAGAATCCAATTAATCAGATTCATTACATGAGATTTATTAGCATGATGTCATTTCACATTCATCCTTTATATTTTTCCCATATGCATTGCACAGTAATACTACAAGCAGTTAATATGCACACATACAAAATTTGGAAAACTAAACAATCATTATCCACCTGAAAGGATTCCTTCTTAATATTTTCTGATAAAACTCCGATCACCCACAATTACCTTCCCAAGGATCACACCAACAAACATCATAAGTTCAACAATGACTATTCAAGTCCATAACTAATAAAGCTATTAACATACAATTATAACATAGCTCGAACTTTCGGTCCTCACCCTGAGTTGATATGCATAGACAACATGGACAACCATTGACAACATTTAACATTAATTTCAAATCATGCTCTTTCCTTTTTTCCTAATCATATATCATGCATGCAATAGCAAAGCAGTTGACAAGCACATATGACATAAACGAGAAACAAACAACCCTCATTTACATCATCAAGCCTTGGAAGCTATATTGAACCGAGTCTTCCCCTTGTTATGAATTTTGAGTTGTTCTTGGTCTAAAACAATAACAAAACAACACAATCAATGAATAATGGCATAAAAATACCCGGATTATACTCAAATTCTAATCTCATGCTATTCTCGTGATCATTCCACCCCAACTAGGATTTTTCCACCATTAACTTAAGCCAAATCCTCCCCTAAAGTCACCAAACAAGGATTCTTCCACCATTAACTCAAGCCAAACCCTCCCCTAAAGTCACCCAACAAGGATTCTAGCCTAAGAATCGAAATACCTAGGTATGTGACTGATTGACTTATCTTTATCAATGAAAGTGATGGGAATTTGTTGAAATCACCCTAGGTCACTCTTTCTCTTCCCAAAATATGTTTTGTAGAATAATGAGCGATTTAGGGGAAAATTATGATAAAATGCAAATCACCAACCAATAGCGGAAATTAATTCCCCAGCTATAGCGGTGTGACATCCATAGTAGCTTGTACGAGATGAAAACTCGGAATACTCCCCAAAAGTCTCCATTTCGCAACACACCTTCAAACCTTGACATTCTAGACTAAACTGTTCGTACCCAGTTTGATGTCAGGAGTTCTACCCACTCAAAACTGATTTCTATAGTCCTATGGATTCCTTAATGTCTTGGCTAATAAAAAACCAACTCAAGCTTAGATATTTCACCCGGAACTTTCCCAGATCTTCCTAGACCTCACCTTGCCTATAGTTCATTTGATATTGGTCTAGCGTAGAATTTTCAAACCACTAATCTAAAAGTTTTCTTACCCAATTTCTTTCTTCAATGGCTTATCCGTAACGAACAAAAGGATCGTTCAATTTATAGATATTTTTAAGTTGTTAATTATT
Source organism: Solanum commersonii (assembly GCA_029007595.1). Classification (NCBI taxonomy): domain Eukaryota; kingdom Viridiplantae; phylum Streptophyta; class Magnoliopsida; order Solanales; family Solanaceae; genus Solanum; species Solanum commersonii. The sequence goes on along the minus strand of JAJTWQ010000236.1, from coordinate 58,238 downwards.
TTGATTTATAGTATTTTTTATGTAATTTTCACACAATATATGTTACTCCTTTTGTCCCAATTTTAAGGCTCAGCCAAATTTTTTATAAGTTTTTAGATATTTAAGTTGACAATAATTGTGATTTATAGTGTTTTTTAATGTAATTTTTAGATAATATATGTTACTCTTTTTGTCCCAATTTATGTATGAAGATGGAATTCAACAGCCAATCAATATTTAATAAGGTTTTAGATATTAACGTTGTTATTATTGTGATTTATAATACATTTTATGTAATTTTAAGATAATAAATGTTACTCCCTTTGTCCCAATTGATGTGACATATATAGATTAAGAAAATATAATAATATAAATTAAGGAAAATACATAATATAGTATTATAGAAAAGATAAACGATCTATGTGGAGCCTATATCTATTGTCATTTATGTTTGAAATGAAAGCTGAAGGTTCGGTTTACCCACTAATCACTATTATAGAAAAGATAAACGATCGATGTAGCCTTTTTGTCCATAAAGAAAAATGATACACACAATATAACATTAAGTCCTTAAACGATAAAACTGTCCTTAGGTGAAAAAAGACAGGAGATTTTTATGCTTGATTTTAAAATTTGAATTGGTAGTTCCTTTTTGTTTTTTTAATTATTAAACAGATTTTTTGTAAAACTTTTAATTGCTGATTTTTTTAAAAATGCCAATGTGGGACAAAATCGTTTTTTTTTATTGTGAAGTTTCAATTGTTTTAAATTAGTTCATTTTATTAATATTTTAATTAATTTTTAGAGTTTGTGTATGAGCATTGAGCGGGAAGGTAATGAGAAGTTTTTAAAATGCCTATTTATATTCCCGTTTTATTTAAATAAATAACTTGAGTTTTTTTAATTTTTAATTTTAAGACAGGTCATTTCAATTTTTTAAATTTTAAATTTTATCTTTATCTGTAATTTTTAAATTGATTATATCATGTTAATTTATGTAATTTTTTAAATAATTATTATTATTTTTAAATTTTATTTTCTAATTAATTTTTTTTTTTGCGATGTTGACATGTGGAGCTATCACTTCTTCTATTATATATAAATGAAATAAACTAGTTTAATATGATTAAAAATTACTATTTTTTTTTTTTTTGCAGTGCCGATATGTGGCTCAGAGAGAGAAATACTTGATTTGTATTTTAGTATAATAGTAAAAAGATACTACATACACTAGTATATTTGAGGTTTGTGAGAAAGAATGTGTATAAATAGTTTAACTTAGTAAAGAACCTTACATGTGTCCTAAGCCAATATAATAATACTCCAGTCAAAATTGCTACAAAATAGGACAGATTTAATTCCAAGGTGGCAACTACACATTTTTCTCTTCTTTATAAAAAAACAATTTTCCTGCCACCACCTTACTACTTTTAAGAATATTTATGGACATAACAATTAGTATGTTGAAAATCAGTCAGTATGTATTTTGGGTGGGCTGAATTGTTTTGACTTCAATAGATAATAGTAAACAAAAGTTGCTGAAAAAAATATTCCATTTAATTTCTTGCCTATAAAAGAGCATATGTAACAGAACATTGAAGAATCACCAAACACACAAATTAACTCTTCCAAAATGCAATTCTTGAGCTTGGCTTCCATCTTCCTTTTTCTATCTTTTCTGTTTTTGTTAAGGAAATGGAAAAACTCTAATAGCCAATCGAAAAAATTGCCTCCAGGTCCATGGAAACTTCCTTTACTAGGAAGTATGCTTCATATGGCTGGTGGACTTCCACACCATGTCCTTAGAGATTTAGCCAAAAAATATGGACCACTTATGCACCTTCAACTTGGTGAAGTCTCTGCAGTTGTAGTTACTTCTTCTGATATGGCGAAAGAAGTACTAAAAACTCATGACATCGCTTTTGCCTCTAGGCCTAAACTTTTGGCCCCGGAAATTGTTTGTTACAACAGGTCTGACATTGCCTTTTGCCCCTATGGAGATTACTGGAGACAAATGCGTAAAATTTGTGTCTTGGAATTGTTGAGTGCCAAGAATGTCCGGTCATATGGCTCGATTAGGCGTGATGAAGTTGATCGTCTTGTTAATTTTATCCGGTCATCTTCGGATGAGCCGGTTAATTTTACTGAAAGGTTGTTTTTGTTCACAAGTTCCATGACATGTAGATCAGCATTTGGGAAAGTGTTTAAAGAACAGGACAAATTTATACAACTAATCAAAGAAGTGATAGGGTTAGCAGGAGGATTTGATGTGGCCGATATCTTTCCATCATTGAAGTTTCTTCATGTGCTTAGTGGAATGAAGGGTAAAATTATGAATGCTCATGACAAGGTAGATGCAATTGTTGAAGATGTCATCAATGAGCACAAGAAGAACATTGCAATTGGGAAAACTAATGGTGCATTAGGTGGTGAAGATCTAATTGATGTCCTTATAAGACTTATGAATGATGGAGGCCTTCAATTTCCGATCACCAACGACAACATCAAAGCTATTATTTTCGTAAGTACTATTGCATATTTTACATTTTTGTTTGTACATAAGATCAATCACCACAAATAACTTATTTTGTTTCTATGTGCAGGACATGTTTGCTGCGGGAACAGAGACTTCATCGTCAACACTTGTCTGGGCAATGGTGCAAATGATGAAAAATCCAAGTGTATTAGCCAAAGCTCAAGCAGAAGTGCGAGAAGCCTTTAAAGACAAAGAAACGTTCGATGAAAATGATGTAGAGGAGCTGAAATACTTAAAGTTAGTCATTAAAGAAACTCTAAGACTCCATCCACCGGTTCCACTTTTGGTCCCAAGAGAATGTAGGGAAGAGACAGATATAAACGGTTACACTATTCCTGTGAAGACCAAAGTCATGGTTAATGTTTGGGCATTGGGAAGAGATCCGAAATATTGGGATGATGCAGAAAGCTTTAAGCCAGAGAGATTTGAGCAGTGCTCTGTCGACTTTGTTGGTAACAATTTTGAGTATCTTCCCTTTGGCGGTGGGAGAAGGATTTGTCCCGGGATATCATTTGGCTTAGCTAATGTTTATTTGCCGTTGGCTCGATTGTTATATCACTTCGACTGGAAACTCCCTATCGGAATGGAGCCAAAAGACTTGAACTTGACTGAATTGGTTGGAGTAACTGCTGCCAGAAAAGATGACCTTATTTTGGTTGCCACTCCTTATCAATCACTTCGACAATGATTTTCAACATTTTATAGAATAATTTCCTACTGAGCCCAATTATTATCCAATCTTTCTTTTGGTGTTTCCAGCTTTATCTACTTCTAATACATGCATCTTTTTTTTTTTCCCTTATCATAAGGAATGTATCTTGATCAAATAGCATCTTTTGTTTATTTTCAAATTTTGCATAGAGTAGAATGAAAAAATTTGAAAGCATGTCACATGTTTTAGTGTCTTCCAGGATATATGATATTGCTATTAAATTTCTCAGGGAAAGAAGGGCCACTAGAGATGACAAATGGAGTGGCGTGGGGCGGATGCAATGTAAATGCACAAAGACTTTTTCCCGCCCCGCCCATCCCAGCATATTCTTTTGTTTTGCCCCCACCTGCCCCACCCCGCATAAACCTCCAACATTTTTTTCTGCTTCTAACATTATCAATTTTTCATGACAGACATACAGTTTAACATGTAAATGTAAATTTTAAAAACTTTTGTTGCTATAGCAGAGCACCTTCATTCTCTTCCTCCCCAGAACTTCCCCTCAATCACTCCGCCCTGATACCAGCACCAGTAGCAGCGCTACAGAAACTAAGAAAGGACCAAATACAGAATTACAAAATCAAACAGAACAATTCACCACAGCACCAGCAGCAACACTTCAGAAACAGAGCCAACTTGAGATTAAAAAAAGAAGAAGATACATGCATTATCTACTTTTTCTATAATACATGTAAGAGCCAGTAGTATCTCATAAATTGTTCTTTTATAAGATAAGATATATGAAAGGCCAGAGCCAACTTGAGCACATGAAAGGTGTGTTTGGTACGAAGGCAAATGTTTTTCTGGAAAACAAGTAGATTTTTTATTTATTTTCTCATGTTTGGTTGGTGAGTAGAAAAAATATTTTTCGAAAAAGATTTTTAGTGTTTGATTTATGAATGAAAAACGTTTTTGAGAAATATCTTTTATTTTTACTAGAGTAGAAAATAATTTTTGAAATTTAAAATATTTTTTAAAAACAAACTTAATTTTTTTTTGTGGTGGGGGGTTGGTGGTAGGGGGTGGGGGGGTCGAGGGTAGGGGTGTAAAAAATGAAATTTGGCAGTTGAAGATATTTTTTTTAAAAATAAACTTAAATATTTTTTTGGAGGGGTGGGAGAGGGGGCGTCGAGGGTAGATGTGAAAATAATGAAATTTTGAAGTTGAAAACATTTTTTAAAAACAAACTGAAATATTTTTTTGGGGGGGGGGGGGGGGGGGGGTCGAAGGTAGGGGCGAAAAACTAAAAATTTGAAGTAGAAAATATTTTTTAAAAATGAATTAATTTTTTTTTTGAAGGGTGTGGGAGGCTGTAAGGGGGGTTGATGTGGGGGAGGGGGGGGGGGTATGGGGTGGGGGTAAAAAATAAAAAATTGAAATTAGAAATATCTTTTAAAAATAATTTTTAATATTTTTTTGGGGGTAGTAGTGGGCTGGGATTAGGGGTGAGGGTGGGGTAAAAAAAATTGAAGTTAGAAACATTTTTTAAAAACAAATTTTCTTTTTTTTTGGGGGGGGGGGGAGGGGGGAGGGTGGTTGGGGGATGATTTGAGGATAGGGACAAAATAAATTGATTTTTTCAATAAAAATAAATTGTAATTTGAACTTGGAAGGGAGTTTTGGAAAATGTTTTCCTTAAGTTTTGTAGGAAAGTCATTTTCCTTTAATTTGAGGAAAATGAGTTGATTTGGAAAACATTTTACCCAACCAAACATGAGAAAATTGAAAATATTTTTCGAAAAATGTTTTCCTCCATACCAAACACACTCGAAATGTATTAAAAGTAGATACATGTTTCGTTTTAATGACCATAATGTCAGAGCCACTTGAGCACACTTCAAAGCCATAGTAGAGTTACGGCTTTGCAGAACTAGCAATTATAGCTCGAATTCTGCATTTATATCAAGAAATTCAGTTAATAAATATAAAGAATGTATCTCAAACCAAGAAAGCAAAAATAATTGTAGTACATAAACCATAAAACTTAAAATTCTAGATCCCCCTCTAACATCTTATTTGATTGTTTTAGGACGAAACTCAATTCCTTCAACAATGAGCCCACTTATTTGTAATCAAGACGTCTAATATCAATCAATCTTTCTACAACAGGACCATCACTACTTTCCTTGCTATTAAACTTTCCCAATTCTATTTTCGTTCATCCATCTCCTCTCAGTTTGGGAAATCTTACAAGTCTCACAGTGTTGATTTGTTCTTCAGTCACATTTTCACTCTTATAATTAACTAACATAATAGTTGAATTAGTATATTCAAGTCCATGGTACATATCTACCAATTTGAACACCAAATGAGCAACATAATATGTCTTTGTGGCGACAATATTTTTGTTCCTATTCTTCCTCAAATATCCAACCATCATGCAAAGCCAATACATACAACTTCTGAGAATCTACAAAAAGTATTGTTAGAAACCTTTGTAAAGATAATTCTACTAAAAAAACTTAATGCTATGTAGATCTTTCTCTCCTTAGTAGGTACCAGATGTAAATTCGAATTAGTGGACTTTGGGTACCATATGGTTGAACTAATTAAAATCCAATAACTTTTAAGATATTGAGTTATCTATAGTACTATCTATGCAATTTAACTTGTTATACTAGAATTTTCTTTGAGCAATCAAATTAGTGTTGTCAAGAACCTATGCGCCGTTTGAGTTCCCATGATATAAAAACCACTATTGGTGAGGGAAGTTAAGAGTTTCCTATTAAAGGTGACTCCTTTCAAGGGCGCGAACCAACTTTTCTTAACTGCAGAGGAATCTTTACCATCGTTGTTGTGTGCTTATTGACCCTCACTGATTAATAAGAAAACAAATTAAGGAGTTTATAGGCTTGAGTGAGATCTCTCACCTAATATACTTTCTTCAAGGGTTGGACCGTCTTATTCAGTCTATAATAATAGGTATTAGACTAGGCTGGTTAATGCTTGAGGCCGCAACTCAAAATAATGGCTTTGTAGAGAGCCAAGAGTGGTGGCTTGGACCAAGGAGGGATGCTAGCTGTGACCAACCGATAAGAGTGGTGGTTTGGATCCAAAAGAAGTGTCCTTCGGGAATTATTGGGCACAATTGGTTGATCATGAAAACTTGAATTTTATTGTTGCTAAGGACCAACTTCGGTCTTACAACTTTTAACACTCAATTTTTCTTTTGCACTCACTCTTTTCTTGAGTACACATTTTTCTTACTTTTTTCTTGAGCACACACTCTTTATTAGAGTACGCACACATACAACTCTAACAACTACTATTTATAGGTGGTGATGAAATGATCTAGTAAGAAGGTAATTTTTTAGAACTATACCTTCTACTTATGTCTAGAATGTTTTTAGACTTGCACTCAAGAACTCTAAATCTTGAGTTCTTCCTGCAATTCTCTACACGTCTTGATTATTCTAGATTCTCTTTGAAATATCTTAGATTTTAATTAAGTTGATGATTATTTTTTAACACTCACCCTCCACACCAACTTACTTTATATTTTGCATCCATTTTGAATGATCCATTATGAACCTCTTCTTCCTTTGAACTTCTCCACTTACTACTCTTTGAAGAATTCAAGGTAGCAATCTTCTTGATCTGGACCAACTCTGCTAAAGTTGCATCTATATACTTGGTGTTTGGGTGTTTCAGTCATGGTGTAGGTGATTCGGTTTTCCTCTTGCCTATTAGTTAGTTTCTATCTTATTCCCTCATTTTTTTTCTTTTAGCTTATCTTACAACTTTTGCTCAAGTGCTGTCAATTCTAGTAGGAAGACTTCGTTGGACCACCATGTTGATGCTTCATCAAATACCACATTTCTCAACACTTACGTCTGATTAGTGGTAGGGCCACGACAACTTCACCCCTTAATTTGTTCATCTTAATTAATAAAGATGCAACAAACAACATTTTTATCAAACTTGCTGCAAAGATGATCTAGCACGAGCACATAAGACTCACATCCAATATCTTGGAAGTGACTTAAATTAGGTATTCACCTTTGCTAATGTTTCACCCATATTCTTGATGTTTTGACATTTCAGTCATGTAAAGCTCCTTAGCTGCAGTTGTGGTGCTTCTAGTTCTTGGACTTCTTCTTGCTACGCGTCTGGAGCTTCAAAGGCTCCAGTTTTCCATGTACATTTCTTGTTTTGTATGTATGTGGAGATAACTCTTATGCAGGTTGTTGTGTCGTAATTTGACTAACCTTAGAAAAATCACTCTTTGAAATGTTCTAAGTATAAAACAATTTTTAAAAAATACTTAGAAAAGAGTCGCCACTTAATTTTTTAAAGAAATTAAGAAAACTTATAATTTTCAAAGATTTAAACAGAAAAAATCATTTGAAAGTACTAAAGAGGGTTCAGGGTTCAATTTACACTTCGAGAAGGGTTTAAGCATTCGAAGTGTCCGCTAACATGCGGTTGACTTGCGACTTGACTAAAAATATATTTTTTGACTAATTTTTAGAAAAGGTGATTTAACATAAGAAGAATAACTTACAATAATTTGTTAACTTTAAGAAAATAATTAAATAAATGACACATTTTATATTATTTTATTTTTTAGAGAAAGGGACCCAAAAATGAAACATTTGAATTAAATTACAAGTGATTAGAATATTAATAAAAATAGATTGATTAGAATTTATTTAATTCATTTTAAACCAATTTAATAAATTAAAACATGAAAATCATTTCTTATTAAATGACTAAACCTTTTGAGAAAATAACTAAGTAAGTATTATTATTATTATTATTATTATTATTATTATTATTATTATTTTCTAATTGATTAAAAAAAAAGACTTACATTTTCCGAGTTTATTTGAGAAAGAAGAAAAAAAAAACACTTAAACATAAAAAAACATTTAAAATGAGTTAGAACGTGATTTTAGTGAAAATTGTTAAATAACGAATTTTTTTAAGAACAACGATTTGACTTAATTAACGATATAAAAATTGATTGGTATTTGATTAGTAAAATAAATGACACAACACAAAAAGAATATTTAAAACAAACCAACACTAAGAAATAACTCATCTTTTGGGGGGATCTAATTAAGTTAATTAAAATAAATTATAGTTGGAATTAAATAAAATTAGACAAGCGTAAGCAAATCAATTAAAAGAGTAAAAGATATTAGGAAATTGGGCCCCTTTTTGGGCCAATTTTGCTGCAAATTCTAGGGATTTTACTCAATCCCGTTTTTGGTATACATCAGCTGTATATCGGTGTATATTGATGTATATAGCCCTTTTTTCTGCGTTCCGGGATCTGTACGTCAACTCCAAAGACTTGTTCTTCAATTTCTCAAGGTTGAATGACTCGATAAAAGAATTTTGGGCCTTTATGGCCCATCCGAAACATGAAGTGGAGAAAGATGGAGTCCAAGGGAACTCGGATGGTATCACATGGAAGCAAAGTAAAGAAATAAATTAGCAGGAGCAAGAAGAATATGGCATTCAGACTATTAACAACAATTTATTGGTCTGGTAAATGAAAAATGCAAGCCGGAATTTACGCTCCATGGTAGCGACACATAATGAATTAGTTTGGATTATTTAAAATTACTAAGGCAAGGCATAAAAGTAAATACTCAATGAGCAAGCTAAGAGTAAGACAAATATTTATCTTTCACTTTAAAAGTAAACTTGCCCAAACTTGAACATTACTCACAATTAAGTTGATAAACATTAAATGTGTTTGCTTATGGGGACAAGAATTAATTACCAAAGGGAATTGGAAAGGACGAAAACAATAATGTCATAAAAGAAATAAAATAGGAAAACTTAGGCCCCTAATCACAAATATTCAGTTGTATCTACATTTAAGCTACGTCTTCACTAGATGAAGGGAGGAATTAATGACACTAATAAAACAAGCTACATTAAGCATGTGATTTCCTAATGAACAAAGAAAAGGAAAAAATCTCCATTTTAACATGGAAGATAACACTCATAAGGAAACTTTGATAGGCTAAATAATAATAGAGAAATATAGATACTCAATTTATTAAGCAACCTTCAAATCACACGGCTAATTGAAACTAAACCCATATAATTACTTTCACAAAAAAAATCGATCATACTAATAAACAAATATTACTGCATGACTTCTCAATATTATAGATAAGCTACTATCAAAAATTTCCACCACTAATTAAATGAAAACATTCCAAGTGACATCCAATAAATGCACAGTAATGAGAAATTGTTCTATGGACCAAAGGAAAAGTGGATATAGTAATACAACTAAGTAGATGTTTTCGATTTAAAAGGGTAGGAAAATGCATTAGAAAGGCTACATTTAAGATGCTCATCAAGACCCATTTTTAAGACAAAGCATAGTTAAACTCCTCAACTTAATTTATGAACACACATATAGTCAGGGAACTTGATAAGAAAAATTAAAAGAAGTACAACCCTGCCACATGAGCTCATTAAATAATGCTCCTGATTTTTTATTTAAGATTCACCGTAACTACTCCCAAATATTCTCAATCCAACCAAGAACCAAACAAACTACTAGCTTGATCAAATTGATAATTAAACTTGAGAGCTCAAAGCAGTACAATAGAAGGAAATACATAATGACTAAATTACAAGACACATGGGAAAATATGCTAAGAACATATTTGTTTAACTTAAGCCAACATGAAATCGTATTTACTTGATTCTATAGTGGGCCACAGATTTCAGAGAAGTGTGTTAACAATAAAAAAATGGTTATTTAAAGGAGGAACAACTACAATGTTGAATAAGATTTCCAAATTTTAACTAGTGAGTAACAAACTGAGGCAGCCCATTTCGAGGCCTTAAATAGTTTCAAAAAATAAAGAAATAGACACTTAGAGGTGATTTAGCAGTGAACCCATGACCCAAATTAAAACAAGACTAATTTGAGCTACTAACATAACATCACGGACAACACTTCAAGCTACGATTATACTCAAGTATCGATATGAGCAAGATAAGGATGGAAAGTGATAAGGGCGGAAGATAAGGATACGCTACATAAACAGGGAAAGTGTGACAGAGCTTAAACCAAAACAACAGTTAGCAAATAGATTTAATTAATCCTATTGCAATTTAATGAGTTGTAATCATACATACACATCAATGTAACCAACAAAGATACTGCTGAAACAAGTCCAAATTTTCTAATTAAGTAACCATTAATTGAATCCAAAATGAGATTTAGAAATAATTTTTACCTCTCTCGAAGCAGCGACTGGGCGACAACAAGTTTGAGAGCAACGATTCCTTTACCACGAACTTCGAATAGGGACGACAAACTAAGAAAATCCAAGCGTCGATCCTCTCGTAGCTCAGGAAGTTAGATATGAAATTTTCAAGTGTGTGAGTGACTATTATCTCAGAACTAAACTAAAAAATCTCCCCTGGCTTATCCCTGAACGAAAACTAAGGAGGCTATTTATAGAGGGACGAAAGGGCAAATAAGGGGGGTAAAACCCGTTTGAAATTTGAATCTATCTATTCCTTTTCAAGGCAACAATGGAAGTGATGGGGAAAAAGCTGAATTTCGCGAAAAAGGGGAAAAGGGGATGTGAAGGTTTGACATTGGGGTTGCTATGATATGGGTTTTGCAGGGTAGTTGAGCGAGATTTCCAAGTTTGCAGCGCAATTTGCTCGCTGAATTTCGGTGTTCGCGTGAAGAAGAAGAAGAGCGTGATGTACATGGGTGGGGTCGTCTGGTTTTAGTGTATGTTGTGCGTATTGGGTTGTATGTATTGTTGTTGCTGCTTGGAAAGATGGCAAGGGCTTCTTTGTGTTAAGATTGGGCTGGGAATGTTGTAATATATGAGGAAAAATGGGCTGGACGAATTGAAAAACAAGAGGGACTGTTGAAAAAAAGGGAAATGGGCTGGAAAAAGTCAGCCCACCTTTGGGTCTTTGGAATTGTTGCTTGAATTGGTGGGCTGTTGATAGAGTTGTAATGAGCTGCTGAAATATGGCAAATAAATGGCCCAATTTCTGATCTCAAAAATGAACTAAGGATAAGGTGAGAAATTGGCTAGCATTGCAATTACACAATAGCCAAATGAATTTCAATTGTAGCCAAATTGAATTTAATCGGTGAATTCGGCTAAAATTTAAACAAGATGAGTTAATATAAGTTAATTAATGAGCTTCATAATCTTAACGAAATAAAAAAAAATAATTAACTTAATTATAAACTAACTAATTCAATTACAAAACTAATTAACTCGAAATTATAACTATAACTTAAAGTAAATTAATAAAATATTTAGCTAAAATGTAAAATCTTTTGTGATGATTTTCAAATATTTATAAAATAACGTGATTGCAAAAATATACATATTTATTATTAAAAAGTGATAAAATTACTCTAAAAATAACTTGAAAGTATTTTGAATTCCATAAAACTCATTAATTCAAAATTATAACCATCCCTAATATTTAAAATATAGTTTTTTTTTTATACGATTTTCGAATAATCATAAAATATACTAATTATATACATAATTATGTAAAACATATATATCATCTAAAATTTATGAAAAGTGACAAACTATTTAAAAATCTTGCAAGCTATAGTATTATTATTATTTATTTATTTTTATAAATTTTATAAAACTAATAATTTTAACTCGTTTGAAATTGGAGAAGATCGAAATGATTAATTTATATTGTGGAGGGTCAAAATTGGGTGTCAACAACTGTCCCTCGTTTGACTTGGATTGATGAAAGAAATTCGAGGCAAATGAAATTGACGAATCCAATTTTGACTGACCACATCTTCATTTTTTGGAAAAGGGATTAGGTACGGACTTTAGGAATCATGGTCGAACCCCGGAAGTGGGTTTTCTACATATCTCAAGCTATATGAGAATTCAGGCCACTTGTAGTTCTATACGCTTGATTTGACGCACGATTTTGAAAGAATTCAAAAACTATCCTGATACCGTATTATTGAGGGATTAGAATGCTCGAGAATAAGATTTAAGAGTGAATGTTGGAACACAACTGAGTTTTCAACATTGATTATGCCTACATATCCCTCAACTTAGGAAATCAGGCTGCTTGTAGTTCGACTCGATCGATTGAAAAGGAGATCTATTATGCTAGATCATCTTTGGTTTTGGAAAAGCGACAAAGTAAGTCAAGTATGAAAATGAGTCTTGCAACCTTTTAGCCATGAATGTGGAGCTCTTCACATCCATAAGTAAGAACTTATACAGACATAATTTTCAAAACTCTTAGTGCATTGTCACTCAGATTAGAAAGTTGCCTTTGGTGAAAACAAATTTTTCCAGATGCGAAACTGAAACTGATAAACTTAAAGAAAAACCCACATGTCTTCTGATAGAACTGTGGTCTAATTGTGGTGAATGTTGCTCCTCTGCTCGCGTCCTAAGAGTTTGATATTCCTCTTTGGACTATGTCCCAGTTCGCTGCTAAGAAAAAGTTCCACGTTGTCCTGTATCATTTTTGATGTCGTCTGCACCTGTGGTTTGTTTTGGAGAATTCATCCTTTTGGATGCTCTCGACAAAGACTGAGATAAAACTCATTAACATAAAATGCAATTCAAATGGGAGAAAATGTCTTTTACCGTGTTGACACTTAATTGTTCTCCTTGATTATTTGACGTCAATTTCATCTGGTTTGACGTAAAGCAAATAAAGCTTGTATTTTGTATTTGTAATATAATTTTCAATGTACTCTTCTTTTGATGACGAAGTAATAAAATAGACAGATGTAATATGTTAATAGTTCTCTTGATGTCGTATTTGCAAGAAAAATGATGCAGTTGATGTTGATTCTCTTTTGATGGGCGAATCTTTCTCGCGATGCGTGAATCTTTTTCCCGCGAAGCATGAATCTCTTTTCGCGATGCATGAATCTCTTTCTGTTGCAATGCATGACTTCTCTGCGATGCATGACTTCTTTCTCTTGCTATGCATGGTCTTTTCCCGCGATGCATGAATTCTTTCTCTTGCTATGCATGATATTTCCGCAATGCATGATTTCCTTCTCTCTTGCAATGCATGATCTTTCACCGGGATGCATGAGTTCTTTTCCGGGATGCATGAATTCTTTTCCGCGATGCATGAATCATTTTCTCTTGCTATGCATGATCTTTTCTGCGATGTATAAATTCTTTTCCGCGATGCATGACTTCTTTCTCTTGCAATGCATGATCTTTTCCCGCAATGCATGATTTTCTTCTCTCTTGCAATGCATGATCTTTCCCCGGGATGTATGAATTCTTTTCCGCGATGCATGAATTCTTTTCCGTGATGCATGAACCATTTTCTCTTGCTATACATGATATTTTCCCACGATGCATGAATTCTTTTCCGCGATGCATGACTTCTTTCTCTTGTATGCATGATCTTTCCCCGTGATGCATGAATTCCTTCTCTCTTGCAATGCATGATCTTTCCCCGCGATGCATGAATCATTTTCTCTTGCAATGCATGATCTTTTCCCGCGATGCATGAATCTTTTTCTCTTGTAATGCATGATCTTTTCCCACGATGCATGAATTCTTTCTCTTGTTATGCATGACTTCTTCTTCTCGCAATGCATGATTTTTTTTCCGCGATGCATGACTTCTTTCTCTTGCTATGCATGATCTTTTCCCGCAATACATGATTTCTTTCTCTCTTGCAATGCATGATCTTTCCCCGGGATGTATGAATTCTTTTCCGCGATGCATGAACCATTTTCTCTTGCTATACATGATATTTTCCCACGATACATGAATTCTTTTCCGCGATGCATGACTTCTTTCTCTTGTATGCATGATCTTTCCCCGTGATGCATGAATTATTTCTGTTGCTATGCATGACTTCTTCTTCTCGCAATGCATGATTTCTTTTGATGACGCTGCCCCCGGTACCGAACAAAGATAATGCTTCACCGAGTAACATAGGTGATCTTCTTAGGTATTTTTTGGGTGGCGGTATCGTCTCAATCGACAATATAAATAAAAATGACCCTCGGAGTAGTGGTATTATCTCATTTGACAATACGATATGAATGACTCTCCGGGTAGTGGTATCGTCTCATTCGACAATATGATATAAATAACCTTCAGGGTAGGAAGATTGTCATATCTGATGATATAATGCAGATAAATGTTTTCCAGGTATTTTTAGTTGCTGGAAAATAATAATATTGCTCTCTTTGTGGCTTTCGTTCATTCCATCTCTGAACAGTTGTACATTCATTATGGACTTCGCCTTGTTGGGAATTGAATGAAATAATGTTATTCATATTCCAACATCTTTGATATAAGCAACATAAAATATTTCCTGCATCCACAGAGAAATTGTCAATTTTGGGGAGCTCTTTGCCCTTTTGACATTTCCATATTTATTGAGTGGTGGAATATGTTGATTTTGAGGTGAGCCTATGAACCTGCATCCACAGAAAAATTGTTAGTTTTAAAAAAAAATAAACTGATCTGTGTTGATCTCTTCGGTTGTCTACTCCTTGTCTTATTATCTCCGATTACTTTTTCTGATCTCCCGCTTCTTGATAGATAAGACAAAATATTTTTACGCAAAAATAATTAGAACATGAATGAAAAGTTTTTAAGAAAAAATAGATTTTCAAAGGTAATGTTTGGAAAAAGTCACTGCCAAGTGTCATGTCACGTCAAGCTTAACGAACGCCTTTAGAGTTGATGTTTTGAGGTCTATTTGATTACTTGCTGAGAAGTATTCAAAGTTGTTCCAAACTATCGATGAATCATATTGAAATTTTTGAGGCTACCCTCAAAAATTTCTGTCCCAGTTAATTGTCTCGGCGTATCTTTAATCGTTGGTGAGCAAATCATGGAATTTTTGAGATCCTCTTAAAAATTCTATCCCGTTGCAAATCTCAAAGTGACTTCAGTCTTGACTTTATTGAAGAGAACTTTTTCTTGAGGATTTTTGAGTCCCTTTCAAAATTTTTGTCCCAGTTTCTATTGTAAATTAGAAATCTTACATGAGATATGACCGAGCCGTTATGACGCCTACGTATCCCATTGAGGTAGAAATCAGGTCAAACGTAGTTCCCCCTTTGGGATTAACAAAAATGAGAAAATTACACATAAATTGACTGAGGCCGACATAGGCCGCCTACGTATCTCATTCTTGAGAATTCAGGTCGAACGTAGTTCAAGTACAAGGAAATATTAAAAGAGATAAAGGGGTGACCGAGGCCGACATAGGCCGCCTACGTATCTCATTGTTGAGAATTCAGGTCAGACGTAGTTCATTACAAAAGGAAATATTAAAAGGGATAAAGGGGTGACCGAGGCCGACATAGGCCGCCTATGTATCTCATTGTTGAGAATTCAGGTCAGACGTAGTTCATTACAAAAGAAAATATTAAAAGGGATAAAGGGGTGACCGAGGCCGACATAGGCCGCCTACGTATCTCATTGTTGAGAATTCAGGTCAGACGTAGTTCATTACAAAAGGAAATATTAAAAGGGATAAAGGGGTGACTGAGGCTAACATAGGCCGCCTACGTATCTCATTGTTGAAAATTCAGGTCAGACGTAGTTCATTACAAAAGAAAATATTAAAAGGGATAAAGGGGTGACCGAGGTCGACATAGGCCGCCTACGTATCTCATTATTGAGAATTCAAGTCAGACGTAGTTCATTACAAAAGGAAATATTAAAAAGGGATAAAGGAATGACCGAGGCCGACATAGGCCGCCTACGTATCTCATTCTCGAGAATTCAGGTCAGACGTAGTTCATTACAATAGGGATGGAATTCTAAACAAAACAATTACAAGAAAATAGAAATATTACAAGGGAATGACAGAAATACAAATTAAAACTTCACACGTAGTATCTTTTAATAACATCTGAATTGATTGGTTTTGGCCATTCGGTGCCATCCATCTCCGACAGGACTAAGGCACCTCCGGATAATACTTTGCGAACCATGTAGGGTCCTTACCAATTTGGTGCAAATTTTGCTTTGTATTCATTCTGACGAGGGAAAATGCGCTTAAGAACCAACTGACCAACTTCAAATATCCTGGATCTTACTTTCTTGTGAAAAGCACGAATAATTCTCTGTCGATACAATTGACCATGACAAACGGCAACCATTCTCTTCTCGTCATCAATGTTAGTTGGTCAATCCGCTTGCCAACCCATTCAGCATCACTCAATCCCGCTTCTTGGATAATTCTCAATGAAGGTATTTCAACTTCTGCAGGTATAATCGCCTCTATTCCATATACTAGCAAATATGGAGTCGCCCCAATTGATGTTCTGACAGTTGTTCGATAACCCAACAGAGCATATGGCAACATCTCGTGCCAACTTCTGCGATTGTCAATCATTTTTCTCAAAATTTTCTTTATGTTCTTGTTGGCGGCTTCTACAGCTCCATTCATTTGGGGACGATAAGCAGTTGAGTTTCGGTGAGTAATCTTGAATTGTTCACATATTTCTGTCATTAAA
Source organism: Solanum commersonii (assembly GCA_029007595.1). NCBI lineage: Eukaryota > Viridiplantae > Streptophyta > Magnoliopsida > Solanales > Solanaceae > Solanum > Solanum commersonii. The sequence continues at coordinate 41,543 of JAJTWQ010000236.1, read as the reverse complement.
TGACTGTTGAGATTCACTCCATTATCAGTAATGATAGATTCTGGTACTCCAAATCTACATATCAAATTATTGCGAACAAAATTAGCTACAACTTTCTTAGTCACCGATTTGTACGAAGCTGCTTCCACCCACTTGGTGAAGTAGTCAATGGCAACCAAAATGAATCTGTGTCCGTTAGAGGCAGATGATTCTATTGGACCAATGACATCCATGCCCCAAGCTACAAATGGCCAAGGTGAACTCATAGCATTGAGTTCATGAGGTGGGAACGAATCAAATCACCATGCACTTGACATTTATGACATTTCTGCACGAACTTGCAACAATCGTGTTCCATAGTAATCCAAAAATAATCGGCTCGAAGGATCTTCCTTGCCAAAGTGAGTCCGTTCATATGAGTGCCACAAATTCTGGCATGTATCTGTTCCAAAAGCTTTGCAGCTTCACTAGTATCAACACATCTGAGAAGACCTAAATCTGGAGTCCTCCTATAAAAGATTTCCCCACTTGCAAAGAAATTGAGGGCCATACAGCGTATTGACTTCTTCTGGTTCAACGTTGCATTCTCAGGATAAGTCTCATCCTCTAAATACTTCTTAATGTCAAAATACCAAGGTAAACCATCTGGTTCCGCTTCAACATGCGAACAATGGACAGGCTGCTCTTTTACCTCTATATCCACTGGATCAATATAACTTGTATCTGGATGTTTAATCATCGAGGCAATGGTGGCAAGAGCATCAGCCAACTCATTCTGCGTCCTGGGAGTGTGTCTGAACTCAATCTTGTGAAATCTTTTGCACAGCTTTTGTATGTACTGCACGTACGGTGTGATCTTTGGGTTCTTTATGGCCCATTCTCCTTGAACCCGATGAATCAGCAAATCTGAATATCCAATAACCAGCAATTCGTGAACATTCATATCAATTGCCATCTTCAGACCGAGGATGCAAGCTTCATACTTGGCCATGTTGTTCGTGCATTCAAATCAGAGTTTAGCCGCTATAGGATAGTGTTGACCGGTCTCTAACACTAAGACCGCTCCGATTTCTTTCCCTTGATAATTCACCGCTCCATCAAAAAATACTTTTCAACTAGGGTACGCTTCAGAAATATCCTCACCCACAAATGCTATTTCTTCATCGGAAAATAAGTCTTAAGCGGTTTGTACTCTTCATCAACTGGATTCTCTACAAAATGATCAGCTAAGGCTTGCGCCTTTATCGCCTTCTAAGTCACATACACAATGTTAAACTCACTCAAAAGCATTTGCCATTTAGCCAACTTCCCTGTCGGCATTGCTTTCTGGAAAATATACTTCAACGGGTCCATCCTGGAAATAAGGTATGTGGTATAAGAAGACAAATAATGTCTCAACTTTTGAGCGATCCAAGTCAAAACGCAACATATTCTCTCCAAAAGAGTATAACGAGCCTCATATGGAGTGAATTTTTTGCTCAAGTAATAAATGGCTCGCTCTCTCTTCCCAGTTTCGTCATGTTGACCAAGCACGCATCCCAATGCATTATCTGAGACAAACAAATATAGCAATAAAGGACTCCCTTTTTGCGGAGGGACCAACACCGGCGAATTGGACAAATAGTTCTTGATAGCATCAAAAGCAGTTTGACATTCTCCAGTCTACTTGATTGAGGCATCTTTTTTCAATAACTTAAAGATGGGCTCACACACCATGGTGGATTGAGCTATGAATCGGCTGATGTAGTTCAACCTTCCTAAAAAGCTCATCATCTCTTTCTTGGTCTTCGGAGGAGGTAATTCTTAGATTGCCTTAATGTTGGAAGGGTTAAGCTTAATGCCCCTCCTGCTGACTATAAATTCCAACAACTTGCCAGCTGGCACTCCAAAAGCACATTTGGCGGGATTTAACTTCAAATTATATCGGCGTAGACGATCAAAAAATTTCCTCAAGTGAGTCAAGTGATTCGAACTCTCGCGAGACTTTATTATGACATCATCTACATACACCTCGATCTCATTGTGAATTATATCGTGAAAGATGGTCGTCATAGCCCTGATGTAAGTAGCACTAGCATTCTTGAGACCAAAAGGCATCACCCGATAATGATATACACCCCAAGGCGTGATGAAAACTGTCTTTTCTGCATCTTCTTCGTCCATCAGGATCTGGTGGTAACCTGCATAACAATCCACGAATGACTGCATCTCATGCTTAGCATAATTATCAATGAGGATGTGAATGTTTGGCAATGGAAAATTATCTTTTGGGCTAGCTTTGTTGAGATCTTTGTAGTCAACACAAATTCTAATTTTTCCGTCTTTCTTGGCAACCGAAATAACATTAGCTAGCCAAGTCAGATACTGCATCACCTCCATAACTTGGGACTCGATCTTCTTTGTAATATCCTCTTTGATCTTCAAACTCAACTCAGGCTTAAACTTTCGAGTCTTTTGTTTTACTGGACCAAAATCTGGATTAATCGGTAATTTGTGGGACACCATATTCGTACTCAACCCCGGCATGTCTTTGTAAGACCAGGCAAATACGTCAATGTACTCTCTGAGCAAACGGACCATGTCTCTTCTTTGAGCTTCAGTCAGATGGACACTGATTCTTACTTCTTTAACACATTCCTCATCTCCGAGATTCACAGTCTCGGTTTTCTCTAAATTCGGCTTGTGTTGATTCTCGAATTGTCGAAATTCATCAGCAATATGTTTGAGTATCTCATTTTCTTCTTCGTATTCCTTCCATTCGTCATCACCTGCCTCATTTCGTTCACTCGGTTTATGACATAATATGATATTGGCAGGTTTTAAATTAATATTACTGAAATCATAAACAAACAAAGTTAGGAAAGTAAAATATAAACAGATAAGTAAACAAATTTTGATAAAATAGGCTTTTCATTTGAATTGAAAGATACGCATAAACTTTGGCCATGGCCGAGGAACATTTTACTTTTTTTTTTAAACATCACAAGATAATTTAAAAACTTCAAACAAGTAAAACAGCATAAAGGGTGGATCTCGGGCCTCTTTCGGACTACCACCAATTTTGAAAATAAACAAAACACATGTCCTTTCTACCCAGATGAGCGGGAAATCAGGAGTGATGTGGAGGTCCAGTTCTGCAATCGCTCCTCAGGTTCTGCATCACGGATGCCTGATGTCCTAGCTTCTTCTTCGATGACCGCATCAATCTCCTTAAAAAGGTCCAAGATTCCTTCCCCGAGACCATCATCATTGACATATCCTTGCACCGGGAATGACTGGTACAGATGAGGAATTGGCCTGGCCAATGCTTGATTAATATTCTTATTCTTCATCTCAGAGTTGTCATCTGTTGGGACATATCCCAAACCAAATTTTGCTCCTTTAGCGGGGATCTGAATAGGATTGACAATTCCTTGATAATGTTTTCCCAACCCAAAACTCGGTTCGAAATCGTTCTGGAGCATGACAGTAGCAACCATCTTGTATACGACAGGCATAGGGGGGGTGTAGAGCCAAGTAATCACCGATGACATTTACCAATTCCACCGTATAGAAATTGCAACCTCAAGAGATATCATCAACGATCGGTGCATACCCATTGAAATGGCTCCCTTTACCATAAATGACCAATTCCTGGTCCTTCCAAACAAATTTCAACAGTTGGTGAAGGGTAGACGACACAGCCCCAGCCATGTGGATAAACGGTCTTCCTAGAAGCAAATTGTGGCTGGTATTGATGTCCAACATATGAAACTCCACATTGAATTCTGCAGGCCCCATCTGAACATCCAAATTTACTGCCCCTATCGTGTCTCTCTGCACTCCATCGAAAGCTCTCACATTGACCTGGTTTTGTTGAACCTTTCCTAAGTCAAATTTCAGTTGCTTGAGAGTCAAAAGTGGACATATGTTGAGATCGAACCCATCGTCGACCAAAACACGATTTATAATTTTATCCCAGCACTTGATGGTGACGTGCAGAGCTTTGTTGTGCATCCTCCCTTCAAAGGGCAGCTCTTAGTCGCAAAAACTGATTCGGTGTCCTCGAATGACCTGGTTTATCATGGCTGCTAGATTGTCGCTGTTAGTACCCACAGGCACATAAGTGTCATCCAAAGCTTTCATCAAAGCCTGTCTATGCAACTGTGAACTCATCCATAAAGCCCACACAGAAATTTGAGCCGGTGTCTTCTCTAGATGCTTCACAATTGAATAATCTTTCGATTGCATTTTTCTCCAGAACTCCTCAGCTTCGGCCTCACTGATCGGCCTTTTTGCTTGGTCCTTCTTCTGCCCTTCTTGAGCCAACTCTTTCGGTGTGTAGCACCTGCTGGATCTGGTCATACCCTGGGTAACAGCTGTTTCAATCAGAAACTTTGGTCGGGCAAGAGTTTCTCGTGGCACCAAGGCAACAACCTTTTCGGGTGTCAAAATTACAAACTCTTTCTTCTCTCTAATGCTCAACGAGGCTACAGCCCTTTCTAGTTCATCAGGAACAACCAAAATTATTGCCTTTGTCATGCACCAATCGTTATCTATCTCTATCATATTGATAGTGACGCCTCCATAATTTGGCAAAGGATTACTGTTGACATTAGGCGCGACCGTCTGAAGAGAGACCACATTTTGATCGATCAGGTCTTGGATTTTATGTTTCAGGTTGATACAGCCCTCGGTATCATGTCCTACAATGTTGGAGTGATATGCGCACCTCTGGTCAGGTCTGTAAAACTTTGAGCTAGTATCAACCGGCTTGGACCCCACTGGATGAATATATCCTGCAGTAGTTAATTGCTCGAACAGCTTTGTTCGGCTTTCAATGAGCGGGGTAAAAATTCTGGCGGGCTTCTTCTCAAATCTAGGACGGGGGGGGATCGTAATTGTCTTGCTGAGGAGGAGGCATTTGACGATAATTTGAAGTGTTTGGACGGGGGGCTTGATATTTGGGATATGAGTTGGTTTGGTAGTTTGATGGGGTATTTTGGTAAAGTGGAGCTGTGGTTTGGTACATTGTGGGAGGAGTTTGGTAATTTGTCTGAACATTGGCACAATTGGGGGCGACGTTCCGGTAGTGATGAGGTAGAGTTTGGTAAATTGGAGGGGGAGTTTGGTAGCTAGGAGGGGGAGTATTTTGATAACTGGGAGGAGGGGTATTTTGGTAATTGGGATGAAGGATATTTTGGTAATCAGCATCTGCATAACAATGCGGGAATGAACTCTGTGAATGTCGAGAATGACCTTGGTATGAGAGGATTTTCCTTGGGGTCTTCTTCCCCTCATAAGAGATAGATGACACATCCTCTCTTTTCTTCTTCAACAAGCCTAACGATCTGGGCGAGGCAGCAACATGGGCAATCTTTTCGGTTCTCAATCGATCTTCGATAGTCTCACCTACCTTGACTATCTCAGCAAATTTTGCTCCAATAAGCAACATAATTCTGTCATAATATTCGGGCTCCTGCACCCGCACAAACACTTCGACAATTTCCTTTTCTGACATAGGAGGTCTAACTCTAGCTGCCTCCTTTCGCCATCTATATGCAAATTCTCTGTAACTTTCAGTCGGCTTTTGTTTCATCTTCTCTAACGAGTAACGATCAGGAACGATCTCCACATTATAGGTGAATCGTTCGACGAAGTCCTTGGCCAGAGCGTTCTAACTAGACCACTGTCTCGTTTCATGAGACGTAAACCATTCTAGAGCCTCTCCGCTCAGACTTTGGCTAAAAAGCCGCATTAACAAAGCTTCGTCTCTCCTAACTCCCATGAGTTGGTCACAGTAGGCCCTCAAGTGTGCTAAGGGGTTCCCCGTTCCTCCGAAGATGTCGAATTTTGGCACTTTGAACCCTTTCAGAAGGTCCAAGTTGAGATGAATACACAGGTCTTTGTAACTCAACCCGGCGATCTCAGGAATGCAGTTCAACTCCTTCATGGCTTTTTTAATTTCCTCCTTTATATCTATCTTTGTGGTCTCTTCCTTTGACCTCTACTCTCTCTCCCTCTCTTCATAGTGGTCGAGCTCCGAACCATGGGCGTCATGCTAATTAGGGACCGATATTTGGAAAGTGGCCTTTTGTGGTAGTAATGGAGCAATAGAGGGACTCTGGTCATTTAAAGGGGCGTGATAGTTTTAGGGGAAAGTTTGGGGGCTGGTGTATTGGTTGTGGTGAAGGATGGAAGTGCGTGGGTTATTAGCGTTTTGGCTGTGAGGGGGTAGGCCAATTTGGTGGTTTGCATTGGAGGGAGGGAGTGGTGCTTGGAGGTTGGTATTTTGAGGAGGGGTGGTGTTTGATAAGAGGCTGAGGCGTAATGAGGGTTTTGGGTGGTAAGGTCAATGATGGAGGGATTATGAGGAGGGCTTAAAGGCGGGTTCTGAGCTTGTTCCACATTAGGAAGGGGAATTTGAGCTAGAGGTCTTCCGTCTGGTTGAGCGTTGACAACAAAAATTGGAGGAGGCAAATCGTGTTTTCTTTGCATCTCGACCCTCATTTCAGCAATTTGTTGCATCAACTGCAGGATCAGTTCATTCTGATCAGCAAGGGCGGGCTGAGCCACCACGACATCAGTAAGGCTGGTTTCTTCGTTGTTATCACCCATGGCTGCTTTTCCCTTTTGTGAACTTTGATTGGGGAAGGAATCTGTAGGACCTTTAGATTTAGTGAAATAAGGATGATCAGCCAGCATATTGACACAGATCAGTTCTAACTACCTGTTGAGAAAAACAACTCGAAGGCAAATCTGTTAGTTTTGATTCAGCACAAATAATGCAAAATATCACATAGAAAGCGGATAAACACATAAAAGTTGCTTTGTTTGAGAACATGCTAACCCACGAATAATGGGGACTGACTTTTGGACAAGCAGGAATTTGCTCGCTTTTATGTTGAGGTTGGTGACTCAAAAAAGTTAAATTGCATTGAGCTAAGGTCTTCTTGCTGCATCTCTGGGCATTTGTTGATCTAAACTCAATGTTTCTTTGTAGAATGAAGAGGAGAATATTTTTTTTTAAAACATAAGGGCCGGGCCTTGAAAGGCTGCCTACGTATCTCCCAAGGAGAATTCAAGCCCTACGTAGTTCGAATACAAAAGAAGTTTCATTTTCATTCATTCATTTCTTGAAGATTACAAGGAAAGTGAAAAACAGACAATAAAGCTCCTAAAAGATAAAATGTGCCTCTACCCAAGCCATTCTTCTCTCGATTGTCGTCTTAATCACGGGGGGTAAACTCATATGCTTTGAAGATGGTTTTCTCATTCCCTTCCTTCCATCGTCCCTGAAGAGGAGGCTTATAGACAATTTCCTCCCCAGTATCCTCTTCAACAACTTCAGGTCTAGCGCCTTTGGGATCACCGCTGGTGGCCTCTTGGCTGAAGAAAGAGTGATTTCCACGTGGCTCCTGAAGCATCACGGTTATATCTTTGAAGGCATTGCGCTTCTTCCACACAACAACTGTCTCTTCATCTATAACAACACATTTTGTTATCTTTGCTGCCAACTCCACGTCTAGTACCGCATTTGCTGCTCGTACGACCGCGGTGGCAAACTCCACTTTTATTCTCCTTTCTCTGGTTTCTTGGATCTCCAGTCTGAGCCGCTGCAATTTCATCCTCAAATCCTCTTCAGTCAGTTCTACGTCGATACTCTTGCTTTTTTCCATCTTAGCTGCAATTTTACCTTTCATGAGATGATAGAGTAGTGTTTTAGGATTTGGTAGTAGGATTTTATTTCTGCCTGAGAAACTTAAGACTCATGGAGTTTTGGTCGAACTTTTTGGTAGTGACTTGTATTCAACATTGTAGAGATTTTCAGAAATTTCTGAAAAGGAGTGGGCTAAAAATGTCCTTATTCAAAGCAACGTACCACAGAAACAGTTAAAGCACACAAGTAAATAGATAAAATCGCGTCCTAAACATGCATGTGGCCTTTTTATGCCCAGGGTAGGCCTAGTGAATTGAAGGATGTATTGCGCTCTTCTAAAACAAATTGTTGCATTCCCCAAAATAAGATTCATAAACAATAGAGAATTCATTACAAAGTTAAGCAAATAGATATATCTTTCAGGAAAGGGATAAATTGTAAATACAAGAACATCAATCCCACGCAGGGGAATAAGCTAACTAAAGTGCTGAAGGACCTGCTCCTCCTCTGGCTTTTTCCACTTTTTCACGAATGAGGAACTTATTGGTTATCACATGCGGCTCAGTGAACACAGCTTTGGAAGATATCGACATGCCCTGGAGGGTGTTAAGCTGATCATCCAAGTTCAAGTCCAAACGTATCAGGCAGGCTCTCGCGTTAGCTAACTCTTGCGTGGCAAAGGCTAATGCCCTTGGGCTTTCATATTCTTGATGCTAGAACTCTTGTTCCCTACGCAGGTATTCTTGCTCCCTACGTTGAAACTTTTGCTCTCTTCGGTCCCATTCTTGCTGAAAATGGTAGGCTTGGATTTGGAGCCTTACCTGGACATCTTCAATCTGTCGGCCAATGCGTGGCGTTGGGTCAAGTGAACCACGAAGATCATCCTGCAACCATCTTTTGTATTCGTCCACATACCCTGCTTCATATCTATTTTCTGCCATGCTCTCTTTTATGTTGACTCGTCCAGCCCATTCTTGACAAATATCCTTGGCATAAGGTATCTAGTCGCACCCGTTGTAGTCAAAGATGTAGCGGCTAGTGTCTCCTTTGAAAGGTAGAATCTGTCTTCTGCCGAATTGCTGCATTACCCTGCTAGGATTGTAAGGTCGTACCCCTCTAATGCCAGGAAGGATTAGGAAAGGACATTTAGCCCCCTGAATAGCTATTTTTTCCGACATGAAATCTTGAAACATCCATTGTACGTTTCCATCTTTTATGTCGTGGAAAACTTTAGCCCATGCTTCCCTAGTGCTGTGGATCTTGAACTTGTTGATGCTCTAATGAAACTCGTAATGGTCGAGATGGCTTTCTTTTTGTGGTTCGGCCAATTTCTATTTCTGAGTCTCGTATGCCTTCACTAGATGTTTAGACATCCACCACTGTAGCAAGATATTACAACCTTGAAAAAATGGAAACCCATTTTTGCATTGACCCAAAGATCGGTAGATGTCGGCTAAAATGATCGGGGCTAGGTTGAAGTATTTCTTAATCTGTCCTTTCTTACCAACGCCCTCGAAGATAGCATGTGTAACCATGACGACCCGAGTATCAATTTCATTCCCTTCACCTTGAGGGAATACCATCGTCCCTAAGAGGCATACGGCAAATGCTAGAGTTTGAGTTTGACTCCAACTACTGTGACTGTGAAACTCATTTGGAAAATTCTTATAATAACTCTCGTGACCCCATCGTTCATAGAATTTCACAAATGGAATACTCGGGGTGTCTAGCCAGTCTGCATTTAGCAATAACAACATGTTTTTCAGTTCTATGCTGGTTGGCTTACTTGGTAGCAAAATGTGATGATCCGGATATTTCTTTCTTTTCTGGCACGTTCCGACGTTGTCTAGGAAATCTTTTATTTCTTCAACAGTTGGTGTCATTTCGACATCTCCGAAGCGAAACACCATCCTCTCATCATCCCAAAATCAAGTGACCACCTCAATGAACTTAGGCCAGACTCTAAGATTCATTATCGACAGGAGGTGACCTAAGTGAATGGAAAGTTCTCTTTTCTGATACGCATTGAGATTGTACCACCATACACGGAGAAGGTTTGGCATTTCGGTGACTATTTTGAAACTCAAGTGTTGCTTGGCCATCTACAAAAACATACAAATAATTAGATACCCCCCAAACCCAAAACACAACATTTTTTCAAATAGCGCATACTTCCTTCAAACACGTAAGTATGATCGTTCGTTCGGGCCGTGGGCCCTTTGGACTCAAGGTGGTCTTTCTAATGGACCCGACACTCCTTGGGTGTTGGGTTATCTTAGGCCAATGTGCTAAATTTCAGGGATTTGTTCTTCCTCTATCCTAGTATGACTAAGAGTGAGTTTTCTTTAAAGTGGATTGGTGACCCAAGTGGACTACTTGGGCTTCGACAATTAACGATCGTTGACTATCTAGTAGCCAACTACATTCGTCAGGGTGTCCCGAGAACAATTTGGTTAACGAACGACTGCGGCTCGCATAATCGTCCTTTGAGTGAAAAATAAAAAAACAAGCGTCGTTTGACGGAATATGTTATGCCATGAATGCAACAGTTTATAGCAATTTAAACACATTAAGCACAAATAAACAATTTAGCAATTGATAACAATTAGTCAAATAGTCAAATCTTATGGTTAGAACTTAATTAGGTCCCCAGTAGAGTCGCTATTTCTATTGTGTCATAATTTGACTAACCTTAGAAAAATCACTCTTTGAAATGTTCTAAGTATAAAACAATTTTTGAAAAATACTTAGAAAAGAGTCGCCACTTAATTTTTTAAAGAAATTAAGTAAACTTATAATTTTCAAAGATTTAAACAGAAAAAATCATTTGAAAATACTAAAGAGGGTTCAGGGTTCAATTTACACTTTGAGAAGGGTTTAAGCATTCGAAGTGTCCGCTAACATGCGGTTGACCTGCGACTTGACGAAAAATATATTTTTTGACTAATTTTTAGAAAAGGTGATTTAACATAAGAAGAATAACTTACAATATTTGGTTAACTTTAAGAAAATAATTAAATAAATGACACATTTTATATTATTTTATTTTTTAGAGAAAGGGACCCAAAAATGAAACATTTGAATTAAATTACAAGTGATTAGAATATTAATAAAACTAGATTGATTAGAATTTATTTAATTCATTTTAAACCAATTTAATAAATTAAAACATGAAAATCATTTCTTATTAAATGACTAAACCTTTTGAGAAAATAACTAACTAAGTATTATTATTTTTTAATTGATTAAAAAAAAAGATGTACATTTTCTGAGTTTATTTGAGAAAGAAGGAAAAAAAAACACTTAAACATAAAAAAACATTTAAAATGAGTTAGAACGTGATTTGAGTGAAAATTGTTAAATAACAAATTTTTTTAAGAACAACGATTTGACTTAATTAACGATATAAAAATTGATTGATATTTTATTAGTAAAATAAATGACCACAACAGAAAAAGAATATTTAAAACAAACCAACACTAAGAAATAACTCATCTTTTGGGGGATCTAATTAAGTTAATTAAAATAAATTATAGTTAGAATTAAATAAAATTAGACAAGCGTAAGCAAATCAATTAAAAGAGTAAAAGATATTAGGAAATTGGGCCCCTTTTTGGGCCAATTTTGCTGCAAATTCTGGGGATTTTACCTAATCCCGTTTTTGGTATACATTAGCTGTATATCGGTGTATATTGATGTATACAACCCTTTTTTCTGCGCTCCAGGACCTGTACGTCAACTCCAAAGACTTGTTCTTCAATTTCTCAAGGTTGAATGACTCGATAAAAGAATTTTGGGCCTTTATGGCCCATCCGAAACATGAAGTGGAGAAAGATGGAGTCCAAGGGAACTCGGATGGTATCACATGGAAACAAAGTAAAGAAATAAATTAGCAGGAGCAAGAAGAATATGGCATTCAGACTATTAACAACAATTTATTGGTTTGGTAAATGAAAGATGCAAGCTGGAATTTACGCTCGATGGTAGCGACACATAATGAATTAGTTGGATTATTTAAAATTACTAAGGCAAGGCATAAAAGTAAATACTCAATGAGCAAGCTAAGAGTAAGACAAATATTTATCTTCCACTATAAAAGTAAACTCGCCCAAACTTGAACATTACTCACAATTAAGTCGATAAACATTAAATGTGTTTGCTTATGGGGACAAGAATTAATTACCAAAGGGAATTGGAAAGGAAGAAAACAATAATGTCATAAAAGAAATAAAATAGGAAAACTTAGGCCCCTAATCACAAATATTCAGCTGTATCTACATTTAAGCTACGTCTTCACTAGATGAAGGGAGGAATTAATGACACTAATAAAACAAACTACATTAAGCATGTGATTTCCTAATGAACAAAGAAAAGGAAAAAATCTCCATTTTAACATGGAAGATAACACTCATAAGGAAACTTTGATAGGCTAAATAATAATAGAGAAATATAGATACTCAATTTATTAAGCAACCTACAAATCACACGGCTAATTGAAACTAAACCCATATAATTACTTTCACAAAAAAAAATCGATCATACTAATAAACAAATATTACTGCATCACTTCTCAATATTATAGATAAGCTACTATAAAAAATTTCCACCACTAATTATATGAAAACATTCCAAGTGACATCCAATAAATGCACAGTAATGTGAAATTGTTCTATGGACCAAAGGAAAAGTGGATATAGTAATACAACTAAGTAGATGTTTTCGAGTTAGAAGGGTAGGAAAATGCATTAGAAAGGTTACATTTAAGATGCTCATCAAGACCCATTTTTAAGACAAAGCATAGTTCAACTCCTCAACTTAATTTATGAACACACATATAGTCAGGGAACTTGATAAGAAAAATTAAAAGAAGTAAAACCCTGCCACATGAGCTCATTAAATAATGCTCCTGATTTTTAATTTAAGATTCACCATAGCTACTCCCAAATATTCTCAATCCAACCAAGAACCAAACAAACTACTAGCTTGATCAAATTGATAATTAAACTTGAGAGCTCAAAGCAGTACAATAGAAGGAAATACATAATGACTAAATTACAAGACACATGGGAAAATATGCTGAGAACATATTTGTTTAACTTAAGCCAACATGGAATCGTATTTACTTGATTCTATAGCGGGCCACAGATTTCAGAGAAGTGTGTTAACAATAAAAAAAATGGTTATTTAAAGGAGGAACAACTACAATGTTGAATAAGATTTCCAAATTTTAACTAGTGAGTAACAAACTGAGGCAGCCCATTTTGAGGCCTTAAATAGTTTCAAAAAATAAAGAAATAGGCACTTAGAGGTGATTTAGAAGTGAACCCATGACCCAAATTAAAACAAGACTAATTTGAGCTACTAACATAACATCACGGACAACACTTCAAGCTACGATTATACTCAAGTATCGATATGAGCAAGATAAGGATGAAAAGTGATAAGGGCGGAAGATAATGATACGCTACATAAACAGGGAAAGTGTGACAGAGCTTAAACCAAAACAACACTTAGCAAATAGATTCAATTAATCCTATTGCAATTTAATGAGTTGTAATCATACATACACATCAATGTAACCAACAAAGATATTGCTGAAACAAGTCCAGATTTTCTAATTAAGTAACCATTAATTGAATCCAAAATGAGATTTATAAATAATTTTTACCTCTCTCGAAGCAGCGACTGGACGACAACAAGTTTGAGAGCAACGATTCCTTTACCACGAACTTCGAATAGGGACGACAAACTAAGAAAATCCAAGCGTCGATCCTCTCGTAGCTCAGGAAGTTAGATATGAAATTTTCAAGTGTGTGAGTGACGATTATCTCAGAACTAAACTCAAAAATCTCCCCTGCCTTCTCCCTTGAATGAAAACTAAAGAGGCTATTTATAGAGGGGCGAAAGGGCAGATAAGGGGGGTAAAACCCGTTTGAAATTTGAATCTATCTATTCCTTTTCAAGGCAACAATGGAAGTGATGGGGAAAAAGCTGAATTCCACGAAAAGGGGGAAAAGGGGATGTGAAGGTTTGACGTTGGGGTTGCTATGATATGGGTTTTGCAGGGTAGTTGAGCGAGATTTCCAAGTTTGCAGCGGAATTTGCTCGCTGAATTTCAGTGTTCGCGTGAAGAAGAAGCAGAATGCGATGTACAGGGGTGGGGTCGTCTGGTTTTAGCGTCTGTTGTGCGTATTGGGTTGTATGTATTGTTGTTGTTGCTTGGAAAGATGGCAAGGGCTTCTTTGTGTTAAGATTGGGCTGGGAATGTTGTAATATATGAGGAAAAATGGGCTGGACGAATTGGAAAACAAGAGGGATTGCTGAAAAAAGGGAAATGGGCTGGAAAAAGTCAGCCCACCTTTGGGTCTTTGGAATTGTTGCTTGAATTGGTGGGTTGTTGATAGAGTTGTAATGGGCTGCTGAAATATGGCAAATAAATGGCCCAATTTCTGTTCTAAAAAATGAACTAAGGATTAGGTGAGAAAGTGGCTAGCATTGCAATTACACAATAGCCAAATGAATTTCAATTGTAGCCAAATTGAATTTAATTGGTGAATTCGGCTAAAATTTAAGCAAGATGAGTTAATATAAGTTAATTAATGAGCTTAATCTTAACGAAATAAAAATAATAATAATTAACATAATTATAAACTAACTAATTCAATTACAAAACTAATTAACTCGAAATTATAACTATAACTTAAAGTAAATTAATAAAATATTTAGCTAAAATGTAAAATCTTTTGTGATGATTTTCAAATATTTATAAAATAACGTGATTGCAAAAATATACATATTTATTATTAAAAAGTGATAAAATTACTCTAAAAATAACTTTAAAGTATTTTGAATTCCATAAAACTCATTAATTCAAAATTATAACCATCCCTAATATTTAAAATATAAAAAATATTTTTTTTTTGATACAATTTTCGAATAATCATAAAATATACTAATTATATACATAATTATGTAAAACATATATATCATCTAAAATTTATGAAAAGTGACAAACTATTTAAAAATCTTGCAAACTATATTATTATTATTATTATTTATTTATTTTTATTATTATTAATTTGTTTTTATAAATTTTATAAAACTAATAATTTTAACTTGTTTGAAATTGGAGAAGCTCGAAATGATTAATTTATATTGTGGAGGGTCAAAATTGGGTGTCAACACAGGTTATTTGTGTTTTTTTTATAGAATGTATGGGTCCACAAAAAGTCATTGGACTAGGTTTCTTGATAGAAAATAAATGCAGAAAGCAACCAATATAAGATATAACAGACACAACAATTTTACGTGGAAACCCCCTTACTCAAGGGAGGAGAAAACCACGACCTATACTCACATGATTTTCAATCCAAATCCATTTAACTATAAAAGAAGCAAATATTAAGATTACAAATTCTTGTAACATAGAAATTAAAACTCTTTAATCCCTTTCCTCTTACTATAGCAACTCTACTACCAGTAACTACTAAGCAATAACTCTATAGCCCACTAAACCAACTAGCTCTAGTCGATCTATACTTCAAGAACCTAACATAGGTAACTCTAGCTAATCTTTGTTGTGTTCTAATATGAAAACTAATATTCTTCCTTTATTAGCTTAGGAATAGATCTTACAAGATTAACCATTGAAATACAAACCCTAGAAACAACTAAGAACAACGATAATTCTATAAGGTTCTTTGTCTATTCTTGAGCAATATTCTATTGAGAGAGGCTTTTTCTTTTTGTGTGATATCTATATTGCAAAAACTTGTTTATGTGACTATAGATATATTATAAGATGAGCACAAATATACACAATAATTTCATTGGCTGAGGGCCTGCTGTACTTTGGACCACTGTAGTTTTTCTGTACAGAATTCACAATTTCGTTAGGGATCATGTCCAAAGTTTGTTCAATCATCAAGACTTCAGATATGGGATAAAATAACAATTTTTCCCTCTTGATTATGACAAACTAATATTCAACCTCTTAAACTTTCATCCCTTGGTTTCATTCATTCCCCTTATCACCGACCAGGTCAGGTCCCTTGACTCGACAAAACTAAACTGTATTGCATTTACCCAATATATTCTCTCTTTTGACATCACAAAAAGAGTTAAATAAGTAAACCAAGTAAATCAGGATTGCAATTTAAGAAAATTCATAGCCACATGGGCAACACAGAGTATAAGAGAGAGATACACAAGGTATTAAAGCAAGGTAGTAGAGATATGGCCAATTTAACCATTTAGTTATCAGTAAGGAAAGCATAGACAAGCATTGGAAATCTCATTTAACATAAGAATCGGGATAATACCCACAGAGGACATAAGAAAAGAGAATAACATGTATGAGATGAGGAAGGCTTGGAGGAAAAGATTTGCCTGAAGTTCGGAGTTTTTGTTAGCAAGAGCTTTGTTCTCAGCTTGCTAGGCATCTAGTCTGGCTCCACCAGGTCCCTCAGATTCAACCAACTTCAACCAAACCTTAAGGTGAGCAATCTTAACATCCTTGTTAGACAAGGTGACCCCCATGGCTTCCATCGTATGCTTGAGCTGAGAGTGCTCGTTCAACAATTTTGAAACCTCACTCCTATTGCCAATTTTTCCTTCGACACACTCACACTCAATGTGAGTATTCATAGAGATAGACTGCTTCACTATCTCTATGATTCCAGAGACTAGTGGAATGCCAAAGTATTTGAAACCATGGTTAGCAAATACCCATACCCAACCCATGTTTTCCGTATTTGACAGTCATTGTCTTATGCATATATTCTAGCATGTTAGCGAGAATGTTTATCAACTCGAAAGTGTGCAGATCTTTAATAAGGAACAATTTTATAACCGAGGCAAAAATTCTCTTTTTGGATCGGGGCAACAACACATTGTTGACAAACTCAAAGAAAAGTTGATACTCACCATAAAGATATTTATTTTAAATCCCGACCTGACTTAGAGTAGGAAGTTTGCTAATCTACACCACAAATTCTTTGTTGGAGACTTGCCATCCACTATACTAATCCCCTCTAGTGAAACATGCTTAATTCGAGCCAGAGTAGCCTCTTTAAGGTGAAATTAGATGTTCCCTACTAGAGTGTTTACACTGCCATATTCGTTCAACTTCAACTTGTAATAAAACTCTTGAAGCTTAGACTCATGTACCATAGGTACATGATTTTTAAACATGTGAGTCAACTTTGAATTTCAACTGCATCGACCAACTTTCTCGTTCCAGGTTTGGTCATTATCTCAGGATCAATCACTCTCCCTCTAAAAAATTTCTGAGATCTAAGAATTTAAACTCTCTCCTCATGTGTCAACAACTTCTCTACATTTCTCTTATTACCACCCAAACTCTCATTGAAATGTGTGCATGATGATACCTATAACTTGCTCTGTTAGTCCAATTGACTATCTTTGGTGAATGAAGGAAATGATCTTAAGCATGAACTCTTGATAGTGAACCTAATCGTTATACCCTTGTGTGACCACCTTGTGAGTGTGTAAACCTATATTGGCACCATTTGAGCCTAACCTTTTCTTTGGATGAAACATGAACATAAATGTTTAAACCGGTTGTTGAAATTGCCATGTATTTAATTCCCACCTATAGCCTTCATGAAACATTGGTTTGTTTGAATAACCAACTTAGGCCAAGAGCCTAAGTTGGGGGTGTGGTAAGAATGAGGAAAGAAACTGAGCAAGAAGTTTGTGAAATTCGTCCTTGGGAACATGTGATGAAGAAAAATATGGAATTCCTCCAAATTAAAATAAAATGGGAAAAGAAAAGGTATCCGTTGTGCATTATTGTGGAAATAAAAGGGGTGTCCAATAAGCTATACCAAATTTTTTGTGTGCTATGAATATGCCAAGGATGAGTTGTGAATTTGAAAAGAATGAAAGAAAAGTAAAAGAAGTAAAACTTGAGCCATGCTTCATGAAGGTAGAGTCACTAAGCCGAAATGATCATACCCTTACTCTCACCCCAATTACAAGTCTTGAAAGACCTTTCTGATCTTGCATAAGCCAAGTGATGGGTTGCTTGGAAAATACGGTCAAGCCTATGAGTAAATTCATGCATTTTTTTCTCATAGGGAGTGTGAGAGTTAATTTCGATTCGTTAATTGTAATCCTTGATTGGCTTGGTGAGAGCATGGAATCATTCTTGATGTGAGGGTATTTTAATACTTTTGTTGGGCATGAATTTACATTTGACGTGAGTATTTGTGAACATGAACTCTATGTGATGATGGCGAGTCACAGTTGGAAACTTTGAGTGCACAATTGAACATTGCCTGTTTGGATTGAACCTTATGCTTTAATGACGAGTCTCAAGGAGCACTACTTGTAGAAATCTGTATTGGCCTGATTGATCTTCTGTTTTACTTGAGGGCAAGCAAAAGTTTAAGTTAGGGTGTTGATGAGTCGGGAATTTTGACTCATTTAGAGCTTGTTATTAAATGAATTAGTTTCCTCAATGTCTGTTTTGTGTTCATAACTGATGTTAATTTATTTATGTGTGGTAATGAAGGCTTAAGAACAAGGCAAGGACATTACAATGCGTAAAGAAATGAAAACGTTGGAAAGCTAAAAAAGAAAGAAAGGTTGGAGCTCACACAAGCCACCTGGCGACTCGCCAAAAAGTCCAACGATTAAGGGAGCACTTCGGTGATGCACCGAATGGAATGGCGAGCCCGATCCCGCTCCCCTAAATGAACATAACACTTGGGTGCAGAAGTCCAACCAAAAGGCTAGAAGAAATTCTTGTCAGTGGATCACTGAGTCGTTCGGCCATCCCAACTAAATTCACCGAGTGAGCACGCATGAAATTTTGGGAAGATTTTTGGAAACATATAAATTGACTTTTGAAAAGAGAGAAAAGGGTCTTACAAAATTTTGGAGAGATTTTTACATACTTTGATGATATTGAACATTCTTGTAGATGGTTTTGAGCTTGGATATTGCGGTTTTAAGATTTTAGTCTCACTTTTGGAATTGAGCATTGGAGATTTTGTTATTTCGATGGAACTTCTTTTGGGTAACTATTTCTTGCTTTTTGTTATGTGTGGCTAAACCCCTTCTCCTTAGGGGTGTGACTATGTAATCTAATACATAAATTAGCTTATAGGATTGTGTAACATCTCGCAATTTGAAAGAACTAGAAAGAGTTAGAATTGGAAAGAGTCATTTTAGGAAAGAATGAAAAATCTGAAAATTTGTCAAGTTAAGCTAACTTGAGTTTTGGGTCAAATTCAAACGAACATAACTCCTAGATCAATATGAGTTAGGTGTTTTTCCAGATACCATAGGAAATATCTTGGAATTATCTTTCCAATGCCACCAAGTTTGTGCGATTCTGAGTTCGTAAAAGTGAGATATGCCCATTTGAAGTTGGGCTGTTCAAATAAGGAAAGTCTAATCCGGATTTTTGAAGGGTAGTCTGGTCTTTTCCTCACCCAATCATTTTATTTATTTTTTAGGAGTTTAATTGGGGTTTAATCAGAATTATATCAGTTGAAACAATTAGAAGAAAAGAGGAGAAAGGAGAAGAAAAGTCAAGATTCGTCGAGATCATTCAATTTTGGTTGTGGATTTCACCAAGGATTAAATCCTACGAGGTATGTGAGATCACATAGCGTTGGGTTAGTTCATCCACACACCAATCATGATTCAATTCAGATAAATTACGTAGTTTTGAAAGCAAATATTATGAGTTCTTGATGATAATTCGTTCGAAATCTTGTGGATTCTTGTTGTTGAAGTTTATTGAGTTTGATTCATGATATAGGTGTGATTTCGAGTAGAATCTTATGTATTTTGAGGATATATTTAATTCTAAGTGTTTGGGGGAAATAACCAAGTGAAATCAGAGGGTTTAGAGTTGAAAAATGAAGGAGAAAAGTCAGAGTTCACCTGGGCAGGTACTTAGGGCGCCGCCCCAACGAGAGCCCCTCTGAAGTTTGGGCTCTGGGAGCCGCACCAGCCAGAGCACCCCAATAGGGGCTCTGAAGTTTAGGCTTTGGGGAACCACACTAGCTAGATTGCCCTAACCCAGTCCCTGAAATTTACCTTCTAGCACCCGGCGCATCTCAGAGCGCCAGAGACGCCAGTTCTTCCACCTTTTCCCATTTCTTTCCGTACTAGTTCCCTAGCAACGTACCTATATTTTCTAGTCAATTTATACACTCTAAGGTACTTCTAAACATCATAAAATCATCATTAGAGTTTTCCAAAAGTATTTTACAAACGTTTTAACTTGTTTTAAGGCTTGAGTTTAGAGTTGAGTAAAGAGTAAGAGTTAAGTTCATTTCTTCAAAGATTATACGGGAACTAAGTATTCCCAAGAGTTAAAATGTTTTCACATTTAAACAAGAAAAGAAACACCGATTTCCAAGAGAACCTTGAGCTAGTTATGAGTAATTATCTTGAATCACAGAAAGAGTTTTGTTTTTTAAAACATATGAGCTGAGTATATTTTGGGAGTAGTATTGAGTACCGATATGGGGATGAGATTTCATAATAACTTAAGTCTCCATAAACCATGTAGCCATCATTGGTAAAAAGGATCATACTTTTTAGATGATTCTTTAGTGCTTTTAGCATAGACTAGTGGATCCACTTAGTCGAGGCGTTCTATATCACGGCAATGTATAAGACAGTTCTGGCAACGTGGGTGAGATACTCTCTCATCACTTAGGCTCATAGTGATGGTTGTCGGTTAGAGAAACTCCCACAATGTTATATTACTTTATATGTAACTTGAGTTGCTTTTGTATTTCCTTAATACATTGAGTTGACATCTACTGTTTTAAATGCTTTGTATAAACTACACCTTTATTGTTGTTTTACTTTGCATTTCAGTTGAGTTATTCATGAGTTGAGTAAAGCCAAGGTAAGTGTTCTTTTTAGATTCCTTTCAAGCTTATGTCTTGTTTAGTATTCCCCTCACATACTAGTACATTCAATGTACTGATGCCATTTGGCCTAGATTGTTTGATGCCGCAGACACAGGTAGCCAGGATTACCATTGAGTATCTCGTTGATCCGATTGAACACTCAGAGTCAGTTGGTGAGCCTCCTTGATTTCCAGAGGAATCCTTTTACATTTCTTTACTATTTTAGTTGTTAGGATGATCGGGGGTCTTATCCCGACACCCCTCTTTATTTTTGAGGTACCAAATGCATGTAAAGTGCAACCCCATGGAGAGGTCAATAATGCTGAATTTCGGGAAGCAATCCGAATACTAAGTCAGGCTATGACCAACCAGATTAGGCAACAAAGAGGGGCTCAACAGGAAGAGGCTGATACTTCGAGGGTACGAGAGTTCTTGATGATGAATCCTCCAAGCTTCACTGGTTCAAGCACTATTGAGGATGTTGAGTGAGTTAAACTAGCTGCATTTCAACTGAAAAATGTATCTAGGACTTGGTTTGACCAGTGGAAAAAGGGTAGAACTAAGGGTGTACCAATTTTGACTAGGGCAATGTTCGAAGAGTCTTTCTTGGGGCGTTTCTTTCCCCATGAATTGAGAGAAGCAAAGGTATGGGAATTCCTTACTTTTAAGCAGGATTCACTAAGTGTTGATGAGTACAACTTGAAGTTCACCCAACTTTCCCGATATGCTCCGGAGATGGTTGTAGATATGAGGAGTAGGATGAGTTTGTTTGTTGCTGGGTTGTCTCGTCTGTCGAGTAAGGAAGGTAAGGCTGTGATGCTAATAGGTGACATGGCTATATCAAGGTTGATGGTTTATGTGTAGCAATTTGAGGAAGAAAAGCTAAGGGATAGGGAGAAATTTAGAAACAAGAAAGCGAAAATAGGGAATGAGTTCGAGAAGCAGAGAAATAATGTGAACCGTTCGTCATTTGATCAAAAGCTAAAAGGACCTGCTCCATCATCTGCTAGTGCACCTGCACCGAGAAATAAAGGTGAGTACAATAATCAAAATTCCCAGCACTTCAAAGCTAGACCTGCACAGTCTTAGGGTAGTGTGGCACAATGAGGTAATTGGGCTCCTGCATATGCTAAGGTGGCAGGAACCACCCATGTAAGTGTCACGGTGGCTCTACAGGTTGTTTCAAGTATGGACAAGAGGGTCACTTCATGAAAGAGTACCCCAAGAATCGGAAAGGTAATGAGAATCAGGGTAATAGAACCCAATCTTCATAAGCTGCTCTACCAGGCAGGGCTGCACCTAGAGGAGCTACTTTCGGTACTAGCAGAGGATGAAACTTCCTATGTTCTATCACTAGTCGTCAAGAGTAATAAAATTCTTCAGATGTTGTCACTGGTATGATCAAAGTCTTTACTCTTAATGTTTAAGCTTTGCTAGATCCATGAGCGAGTTTATCTTTTGTGACTCCTTATGTTTCAATGAAATTTGATATTCTTCCTAAGAAACTTTGTGAACCCTTTTGTGTTTCTACACCGGTTGGGGAGTCTATTCTAGCTGAGCGAGTATATTGTGATTGTGTCATTTCCATCAATCACAAGAACACCATGGTTGATTTAGTTGAGTTAGACATGGTGGATTTTGATGTCATTCTAGGTATGGACTGGCTACATGCCTGTTATGCTTCCATTGATTGTAGAACTCGAGTTTTTAGGTTCCAAATTCCTAATGAGCTAGTTATAGAGTGGAGTAGCAGTTTAGCAGTGCCTAAGGGTCATTTTATTTCATACCTTAAGGTGAGAAAGTTAGTTTCCAAGGGATCTGTCTATCACTTAGTACGAGTCCTCCTATTGAGTCAGTTCCAGTTGTGAGTGAGTTTCCAGATGTCTTTCCAGATGATCTACTTGGAGTCCCTCTTGAGAGAGAGATAGACTTCGATATAGATATTCTCATAGATAATCGTCCTATATCTATTACACCATATAGAGTGGCACCAGAAGAGTTAAAAGAGTTGAAGGAGCAGTTGAAAAATCTCCTTTATAAGGGCTTTATTCGACCAAGTGTCTCACCTTGGGGCACTCCGATCCTATTTGTGAGGAAGAAGGATGGTTCCCTTAGAATATGTATAGATTATCGTCAGTTGAACAAGGTTACCATCAAGAGTAAGCATCCTCTTCTGAGGATTGATGATCTCTTCAATCAACTTAAGGGTGCTACCTATTTATCTAACATATACCTCATATCAGGCTACAATTAGTTAAGAGTAAGAGAATGTGATATTCCAAAGACAACATTCAGGACGGGTTATGGTCATTATGAGTTCCTAGTTATGTTCTTTGGTTTGACCAATGCACCTACAACGTTCATGTATTTTATGAATAGAGTATTCAAGCCTTATTTACATATGTTTGTTATCGTATTTATTGATGACATACTAATCTATTCAAAGAATGAAAAAGATCATGCTAGTCATCTCAGAGTAGTCCTCCAAACTTTAAAAGATAGAGAGTTATATGCCAAGTTCTCTAAGTGTGAGTTTTTTCTCAAGTCTGTGGCATTCTTAGGCCATATTGTGTTTGGAGAGGGAATTAAAGTTGATACCTAGAAAATAGAAGCGGTGCAAAATTAGCCCAGACCCACGTCTCCAACTGATATTATGAGTTTCTTGGGTTTGGCTGGCTATTATAGAACATTCGTAGAAGGGTTCTCATCTTTTTCATCCCCTTTGACCATGTTAACTCGGAAAATAGTGAAGCTTTAATGGTCTAAATCTTGTGAGAAAAGCTTTCAGGAATTTAAAAAGAGGTTGATTACTGCCCCAGTATTGACCTTACCAGAAGGCACGCAAAGTTTTGTTGTATATTCTGATGCGTCTATAGTTGGTTTGGGTTGTGTGTTAATGCAGAATGGTAAAGTTATAGCTTATGCCTCAAGACAGTTGAAAGTTCATGAGAAGATTTACCCAACCCATGATCTAGAATTGGCGGCCATAGTATTTGCGTTAAAAATATAGCACCATTATCTTTATGGTGTTCATGTGGATGTGTTCACCGATCGAAAGAACCTTCAGTATGTGTTTAGTTAGAAAAAGCTTAATCTCAGACAAAGGAGGTAGTTAGAATTACCCAAGTATTATGACATGAGTATTCTTTACCACCCAGGTAAGGCTAATGTTTTTGCTGATGCCTTGAGCAGGTTGTCTATAGGTAGTACTACTCATTTTGAGAAAGATAAGAAAAAGCTAGCAAGAGATATGCATAGACTTGACCGATTGGGAGTTCGACTAATGGATCCAAAGAAGGAGGAATAGTGGTTATGAATGGGGTTGAATCATCATTAGTGTCAGAAGTAAAAAAGAAGCAACACCAAGACCCTATTTTGCTTGAATTGAAGGCAAATGTTCATAAGCAAAAAGTATTGGCTTTTGAACAAGGGGAAAATGGTGTATTGAGGTATCCTGGTAGGTTCTGTGTACTAAGGGTGGATGAACTCCAAGAAAGGATCATGGAGGAAGCTCATAGCTCCAGATATTTCATTCATCTGCGTTCCATAAAGATGTATCATGACTTGAGAAAAGTTTATTGGTGGAGTAGTATGAAGAAGGGCATTGCAGAGTTTGTTTCTAAGTGTCCGAATTGCCAATAAGTTAAGGTAGAGAATCAAAAGCCCGGTGGTATGGATGATCAATATAGACATCATCACAAGTTTACCACGGTCTTGCAAGCAACATGATTCTATTTGGGTGATTGTTGATAGAATGACAAAATCAGCCCACTTTTTGCCGATAAAGACTACCCATACAACAGAGAACTATGCCAAGTTGTAAATCCAAGAGGTAGCCAGACTTCACGGGGTGCTAATTTCGATTATTTCAGACAGAGGTGCACAATTTACTGCACAGTTTTGGAAATCGTTTCATAAAGGCTTGGGTTCAAAGGTGGACCTAAGTACTACCTTTCATCCTCAAACAAATGGTCAAGCAAGGCGCACTATTCAAACTTTAGAAGATATGCTGAGGGTATGTGTGATTGATTTCAAAGGGAATTGGGATAATCACCTATCTCTCATTGAGTTCACTTACAATAATAGTTACCACTGTAACATCCAAATGACTCCTTATGAAGCTTTTTATGGGAGAAGATGCAAATCTCCTACTGGATGGTTTGAAGTTGGGTTGATAGGACCAGACTTCGTTCATCATGCTATGGAGAAGGTGAAAGTCATTCGAGAGAGGTTGAAAACAACGCGGAGTCGTCAGAAATCCTACACTGATGTTAGGAGAATGGAGTTAGAGTTTAAAGTAGATGATTGGGTACATTTGAAAGTTTCACTCATGAAGGGTGTTATGAGATTTTGTAAGAAGGGGAAGCTTAGTCCCCGGTATATTGGCCCTTCCAGAATATCCAAAAGGGTTGGTAATGTAGCTTATGAGTTAGAGCTACCTTAAGGGTTAGCAACGGTTTATCCAGTATTTCATATTTCTATGTTGAAGAAGTGCATGGGGGATTCTTAACTTATCATACCAACTGATGATATTGGCATCAATGATAGCTTGTCGTATGAGGAGATTCATGTTCAAATTCTAGATCGCCAAGTTCACAAGTTGAGGACTATGGAAGTAGCATCAGTCAAAATCATTTGGAGGAACCAATTTGTTGAACAAGCTACTTGGGAAGCTGAGGAGGATATGAAGAAGTGATATCCACATCTCTTTGATCCCAGAGAAATTCTAGACCAAGGTACTAATTCTCTTCTTAGTACTCTTTAATTTATATACTTGATGTGTTAGATTTGATTGTTGGGTGTTTGAGTTGAATGTTAGTTGTTACACCCTTAGCCTAATAAGAGTAATCTCATTAGAGGATGAATGTTACCAAGGGGGAGATATTGTAACATCTCGCTATTTGAAAGAACTAGAAAGAGTTAGAATTGGAAAGAGTCATTTTAGGAAAGAATGAAAAATCTGGAAATTTGTTAAGTTAAGCTTAGTTGAGTTTTGAGTCAACTTCAAATGAATATAAATCCTAGCTCATGATGATTTAGGTCTTCTTCCAGATACTGTAGGGAATATCTTGGAATTATCTTTCCAATGCCGCCAAGTTTGCATGATTCCGAGTTCGTATGAGTGAGATATGCCCATTTGAAGTTGGGTTGTTCATATAAGGAAAGTGTAATCCGGATTTTGGAAAGGTAGTTTGGTCTTTTCCTTACCCAATTATTTTATTTCGGTTTTAGGAGTTTAATTGGGGTCTAATCAAAATTAGATCAGTTGAAACAATTGGAAATTCATGCTAGGGCTTGGAGAAAAGAAAAAAGAGGAGAAAGGAGAAGAAAAGTTAAGATTCGTCAAGATTGTGGATTTTGCCAAGGATTCAATCCTACGAGGTATGTAAGATCACATAGCATTGGGTTAGTTCACCCATGCGCCAATCATGATTCAACTCAGCGAAATTGTGTAGTTTTGAAAGCAAATATTATGAGTTCTTCATGATAAATCGTTTGAATCTTGTGGGTTCTTGTTGTTGAAGTTTCTTTAGTTTGATTCATGATTTTAGGTGTGATTTTGGGTAGAATCTTATGTATTTTGAGGATATAGTCGATTCTAAGTTTTTGGGGAAAGAGCTTAGTGAAATTAGAGGGTTTAGAGTTGAAAAATGAAGGAGAAAAGTTGGAGTTCACCTGGGTAGGGGCTTGGGGCGCCGCCCAGCCAGACAGGGGCTCTGAAGTTTGGGCTCTGGGGAGCCACACCAGCCAGAGCGCCGCAACCCAGCCCCTGAAATTCACCCTCTGGCGCCCCGCGCCTCTCAGAGCGCTAAGGACACCAATTCTTCCACCTTTTCCCACTTCTTTCCGTACTAGTTCTCTAAAATGTACCTATGTTTTCTAGTCTATTGCTACACTCTAAGGTACGTCTAAACATCATGAAATTATCATTAACATGATATCATGAGCCTAGAATTTATACTTCAATTCAAGAAAAGTTAAGAGTTGAGTCAAGAGAAGTTAGGAGTCATGTCAAGAGAAATTCATAGAGCTTTCCAAAAATCTTTTAAAAACGTTTTAACTTGTTTTAAGGCTTGAGTTTATAGTTTAGTAAAGAGTAAGAGTAAATTTCATTTCTATAAAGATTATACGGGAACTAAGTATTCCCAAGAGTTGAAATGTTTTCACATTTAAACAAGAAAGGAAGCATCGATTTCTAAGAGAGCCTTGAGCTAGTTTTGAGTAATTATCTCAAATCATAGAAAGAGTTTTGTTTTATAAAACATATGCGTTGAGTATATTTTGGGAGTAGTATTAAGCACCGATAACTTAAGTCTCCATAAACCATGTAGCCATTCTGGGTAGAAAGGATCATACTTTTTAGATGATTCCTTAGTTCTTTTTAGCATAGACTAGTGGATCCACTTAGTTAAGACGTTCTATTTCATGAAAAGGTATAAGACAGTTCTGGTAGCGTGGGCGAGACGTTGTATCATCACTTAGGATCATAGTGATAGTTGTCGATTAGAGAAACTCCCTCAATGTTATATTACTTTATATGTAACTTGAGTTGCTTTTGTATTTCCTTAATACATTGAGTTGTCATCTATTGTTTTTAATGTTTTGTATAAACTGCACCTTTATTGTTGTTTTACTTTGCATTTGAGTTGAGTTATTCATGAGTTGAGTAAAGCCAAGGTAAGTGTTCTTTTTATATTCCTTTCAAGCTTATATCTTGTTTAGCATTCCACTCGCATACTCGTACATTCAATGCACTGATACCATTTGGCCTACATCATTTTATGATGTAGACACAGGTAACCAAGATCTGCATCCAGCACCTCGTTGATCCAGTTGAGCACTCAAAGTCAGTTGGTGAGCCTTCTTGCTTTCTGAAGTACTCCTTTTACACTGCTTTAGTATTTCATTTGTTAGGATGATCAGGGGTCTTATCCCAACATCCCTCTTTGTTTTAGAGGCTTCATAAATGAGTAGTTATAGTTCTTTAGTCTTTTTTTTTTCCAGTTGTATACGTTAAGACTTGAGTTTCCATTTTGGCTAGTTTAATATTTCTTAAAGATATTGCATGAGTTGTCCTTTGAGACTATTTCCTGTTATTTAAGTTTTTCGCTGAGTAAGTAAGCTAGGCCAAGGGTTTGCTTGGGGCCAACAATGGTTCTCGAGTGCCAGTCCCGCCTAGGGTGTAGGTGTAACATCTCGTTATTTGAAAGAACTAGAAAGAAGTTAAAATTTGGAAATAGTCATTTTGGGAAAGAATATAAAATCTGGAAAATTTGTTAACTGTGTTAAGTTAAGTTTATGGTCAACTTCAAATGACCATAACTCCTAGCTCAATGTGATTTAGGTGTGCTTCCAGATATCGTAGGAAAGATCTTGGAATAATCTCTCCAACGCTGCTGAGTTTGCGCGATTCCAAGTTTGTATGAGTGAGATATGCCCATTTGAAGTTGGGCTGTTCGATTAAGAAGAGTCTAATCCGGATTACTGAAAGGCATTATGGTCTTTTTAATACCCAATTAAGTTAATTCGTTTTTATAAATTAAATTAGGGTCTAAACTAAATTGGTTCAGTTTAGACAATTGGAAATTTACGCTAGTTTTTTTTTGGAGAAAGAATGCAAGAGGAGAAAAGTGGGGAAATAGCAAAGTCCGTCATTCTTGAAGGTTTAGCTTGTGGATTTCGACAAGGGTTGATCCCTCAAGAGGTATGTGAGTATTTCATAGAGTTGGGTTCGTTCACCCACACGCCAATCATGATTGTTTCAGTTAAGTTTGTTTTAGAAAGTTGAAAGTTGATGAATCTTAAATGGTGTACTTGAAATTGGCATTCGTTCTTGAGTTAGGTTGAGATTAAGGAGTTCCTTGAGGTTATATTGTTGTTTCCTTGAGTTCTTTGAGTTAAAATCTTGTGTGCATATACTGGGTATCTGAATCTAAAAAGAATTTGAGAAAAGTAGTCAAGTTTAGGCGAATTGGGGTTGGAAAACAGAAAAGGAAAAAGTCGAGCAGGTTTTGGCATGCAAGTCCGTGTCACGGACTTGCTCCCCTAGTGAACAAAAATTAGCTCAGCATCGCGGTATGGACACAAACTCCTCTATCTCAAAATTAAATTTCGCGATCAAATATTTAAATGCATCTTCACGTCGCGGACTTGTTTTCATACAGTGATTTCTTGATATTTTCTCATGATTAACTATCTAAAAACACCTCTAAACATCATGAGATCTTTCCTATCACAAATCACAATCCTTGAATCCATAATTCAATTCAAAGAAAGTGAAGAATCAAGTAAAGAGAAGTTAAGAGTCAGGTCAGGAGAAGTTAAAAGTTAAGTCAAGAGAAGATAAGAGCCAAGTCAGGAGAAGTTCATAGAGTCTTTCAAAAGTCTTTTATAAATGTTTTAACTTTGTTTTAAGACTTGACTTTTGAGTTGAGTAAAGAGTAAAATTTTAAGTTCATTTCTTCAAAAGTGTATATCGGGACTATGTGTTCCCAAAGAGTAAAATGTTTTCACATTTAAAGAAGAAAGGAAACCTTGATTTCCAAAAGAGCCTTTGAGCTAGTTTTCAGTTAAAGAGTAAATGTTTTCACATTTAAAGAAGAAAGGAAGCCTTGATTTCCAAAAGATCCTTTGAGCTAGTTTTCAGTTAAAGGGAAAATGTTACACATTTGAGCAAGAAAGGGAACATCGATTCCAAGAGAGCTTTTAAGCTAAGTTTTGAGTAATTATCTCAAACAAAAAACATAACTTATGTTTGGGAGTAGTATTGAGCACCGATATGGGGACGAGTTTGAGTTCAGATAACTGACGTCTCCATAAACTATGTATCCATCATAGGTAGTAAATGATCATACTTTTTAGATGATTCCTTTAGTGCTTTTTAGCATAGACTAGGATCTACTTAGTTAAGCGTTCTATATGACGACAAATTATAAGACAGTTTTGGCAGCGTGGGCAACGCATTGTATCACCACTTAGGCTTATAGTGGTGGTTGTCGGTTAGAGAAACTCCCACATAAACTATATTACTTTATTATATGAGTAAAGTTCAGTTTGTTATTACATTTTCTTTAACGAACTAAGTTGTTTTCTACTGTTTTAAAAGTTTTCTATATATTGCATGTGTTTTGTTGCTTTATATTGAGTTAAGTTGTTTATGAGTTGAGTAAAGCCAAGGTAAGTGTTCCTTTCCGATTCTTTTCAAGCCTATGTTATGTTTAGCATTCCAACTCGCATACTCGTACATTCAATGTATTGATGCTAGTTGGCCTGCATCAGAAAATGATGCAGCCATAGGTAACCAGGGTTAGCATCCAGCACATAGTTGATCCAGTTAAGCACATAGAGTTAGTTGGTCAACCTCCTTCCTTTCTGGAGGATCCTTTTTATTTCTTTCAGTATTTTAGTTCATTAGGATGTTGTGAGTCTTGTCTCGACGTCTATCTCAGTATTTTAGATGCTTCATAGACAGAGTTAGTTGATGTTAGTTCATGAGTCTTTACTTTCCATTTTCAGTTAAGTTGAGAATTAAGTTGCCACTTTGGGAGTGAATGTTATTTATTACATTCTAAGTTATTTATTAAACAGTTCAGTTATTCTTTTAAAGTATATTTATCTTGTGTAAAGTCTTTCGTTGAGTAAGTTAGCTAGGTCAAGGGTTTAATTGGGGCCATCAATGGTTCTTAAGTGCCAGCCACGTCCGGGGTGTAGGCTCAGGGAGTGACAAACTTGGTATCAGAGCCCAGAGTTCAAGAGTCCTAGGGAGTCTATGAAGCCGTGTCAGTAGAGTCCTAGTTATCGGTGTGAAGCGCGCCACATCTATAATTAGGAGGCTGCAATATTTAGGAACTATCTCACTTCTTTCACATTCATTTCGTGCAATAGAGTTAATCTCTATAAAGTTTCTTTGAATTCATGCTTGTACGTGTCTTTCAGATCATGCCTCCACGAAGAGCTGTCATAGGTCACCTTGTTAGAAGGAATGTTGAACCACAGGAAAAAGGGGTACCTAATGCACCAAAAGTTCAACCCCAACAAGAGGTCCACAATGCTGAGTTTCGTGAGGCCATTCAGATGTTGAGCCAAGTTGTGACCAACTAAGCTAGGCAACAGAGAGAAAATCATCAGGAAGTGGCTAATACTTCTAGAGTTCATGAGTTCTTAAGGATGAATCCTCCAAGCTTCACAGGTTCAAGTGTCAGCTTTAGACCTAATGTGAGATGTCGATATGAGAAATCAAGCAAGTGTTTGAGAATAAGATAGTAACGAGTCCCAAAAAGTATGGGAGATATCTTTTCAGAAGTCTTTTAGTTGTGAAGTGATGTTAAAAGGAGAACGCTAATTATCCATGTGCAACAACTTGAGGAGGACAAGCTAAGGGATATAAAAGAGTTTAAGAATAAGAGGGCTAAGACATCAGGGAATGAGTCCGGGCAGCAAAAGAGTAGTGTGAACCGGTCTTCTTTCCAACATAAGTAAAAAGGACCTACTCCATCATCTACTAGTGCACCTTCACCCAGAAACAAAGGTGAGTACAATAGTCAGAATTCACAGCATTTCAGGTCTAGACCTGCCCGATCTCAGTGTAGTGTGGCACAATGAGGTAACTGGGCTCTTGCATGTGTTAAATGTTGTAGAACCCACCCAGGTAAGTGTTGTGATGGCTCCACAGGCTGTTTCAAGTGTGGACAAAAGGGTCACTTCATGAAAGAGTGTCCTAACAATTGATAAGGTAATGTCAATTAGGGAAATAGAGCCCAGTCTTCTTCAGTTGCTTCGCCAGACAGAGCTGCATCTAGAAAAGCTACTTCAGGGGAAGGCAGAGGAGGAAACCATTTTTATGCTATCACTAGTCGGCAAGAGCAAGAGGATTCTCTAGATGTTATCACTGGTATGATCCAAGTCTTTAACTTTAATGTTTATGCTTTGCTAGACCCAGGAGCGAGTTTATCCTTTGTAACTCCTTATGTTGCTAAGAATTTCGATGTTATTCCTGAGCAACTTAGTGATACCTTCAGTGTTTCTACACCCGTTGGTGAGTCTATTCTAGCCGAAAGAGTGTATCATGATTGTTCAATTTTCGTCAATCACAAGGACACCATGGCTGATTTAGTCGAATTAGACACATAGATTTTGATGTCATTCTTGGTATGGATTGGTTTCATGCCTGTTGTGCCTCAATTGATTGTAGAACTCGAGTTGTCAAGTTTCAATTTCCAAATGAGCTAGTCTTAGAGTGGAAAAGTAGTTCAGCAGTGCCTAAGGGTCATTTCGTTTCGTACCTTAAGGCAAGAAAGTTAGTTTCCAAAGGGTGTGTCTATCACTTAGTCCGAGTTATTGAATCTAGTGTTGAGATACCTCCTATTCCATCAATTTCAGTAGTAAGAGATTTTCTAGAAGCCTTTCTTGATGATCTTCTCGGAGTCCTTCCTGAGAGAGAAATAGACTTCGGTATAGATATTCTTCTAGATACTCGTCCTATATCTATTCTGTCATATAGAATGGCACCAGCAGAATTGAAAGAGCTTAAAGAGCAGTTGAATGATCTCCTAGAGAAAGGTTTCATTTGGCCTAGTGTCTCACCTTGGGGCGCTCCGGTCTTGTTTGTGAGAAAGAAGGATGGTTCCCTTAGGATGTGAATAGATTAATGTCAATTGAACAAGGCTAACATCAAGAATAAGTATCATCTTCCAAGGATTGATGATCTTTTCGATCAACTTTAGGGTGCCACCTGTTTCTCTAAGATAGACCTCAGATCAAGCTACCATCAGTTAAGAGTAAAGGAATGTGATATTCCAAAGACAACTCTCAGGACCCGTTGTGGTCATTATGAGTTCCTAGTTATGTCCTTTGGTTTGACCAATGCGTCTACAACATTCATGGACCTTATGAATAAGAGTATTCAAGCCTTATTTAGAAATGTTTGTTATCATCTTCATTGATGATATACTAATCTATTCGAGGAATGAAGAAAATCATGCTAGTCATCTTAGAATAGTTCTCCAAACTCTAAAGGATAGATATTTGTATGCCAAATTCTTTATGTTTAAGTTTTGGCTTTAGTCTGTGGCATTCTTAGGCCATATTGTTCTGGAGAGGGAATTAAAGTTGATACTCAAAAAATAGAGGCAATGCAGAATTGGCCTAGACCTATATCTCCAACTGATATTAGGAGTTTCTTGGGTTTGACTAGCTATTATAGAAGGTTCGTAGAGGGGTTCTCATTTATTTCATCCCCTTTAACCAAGTTGACTCAGAAGACAACTATGTTTCAATGGTCTGAATTTTGTGAGAATAGCTTTCAGGAATTGAAAAAAAAGGTTGACTTCTACCCCAGTATTGACCTTACCAGAAGGTACTCAAGGTTTTGTTGTGTATTGTGATGAATTTAGAGTTGGTTTGGGTTGTGTGTTGATGCAGAATGACAAAGTTATAGCTTATGCCTCCAGACAGTTGAAAGTTCATGTGAAGAATTACCCAACCCATGACTTAAAGTTGGTTGCTGTGGTATTTGCTTTAAAAATATGGTGCCATTATCTTTATGGTGTTCATGTGGATGAGTTCACTGATTACAATCTTCTTCAGTATGTGTTTAGTCATAAAGAGCTTAATCTCAGGCAAATGAGGTGGTTAGAATTGCTCAAGAATTATAACATGAGTATTCTTTATCACCCAGGTAAGGTTAATGTTGTTGCTGATGCCTTGAGTAAGTTGTCTATGGGTAGTACCACCCATTTTGAGAAAGATAAGAAAGAGCTAGGAAGAGATGTGCATAGACTTTCACGATTGGGAGTTTGATTAATGAATTTCACAGAACGAGGAGTAGTGGTGATGAATAGGGCTGATTCATTATTAGTGTCAGAAGTGAAAGAAAAGTAGGACCAAGATCCTATTTTGCTTGAATTAAAGGCAAGTGTTCATAAGCAAAAAGTGATGGCTTTTGAACAAGGGGGAGATAGTGTTTTGAGGAATCAAGGTAGATTGTGTGATTGATTTCAAAGGTAATTGGGATGATCACCTACCTCTCGTTGAGTTCGCTTACAACAATAGTTATAACTCTAGCATTCAAATGGCTCATTATGAAGCTCTTTATGTGAGAAGATGCAGATCTCCTATTGGATGGTTTGAAGTTGGTAAAGTTGGGTTGATAGGACCAGACTTAGTTCATCAAGTTATGGAGAAAGTGAAAGTGATTCAAGAAAGGTGGAAAACAGCGCAGAGTTGTCAGAAATCCTACACTGATGTTAGGAGAAAGGAGTTAGAGTTTGAAGTAGATGATTGGGTTTACTTGAAAGTTTCACCCATGAAGGGTGTTATGAGATTTGGTAAGAAAGAGAAACTTAGTACCCAGTATATTAGTCCTTACCGAATATCCAAAAGGGTTGGTAATATTTCTTATGAGTTGGAGCTACCACAAGAGATAGCAGCAGTTCATCCGGTATTTCGTATTTCCTTGTTGAAGAAATGCATGGGAGATCCTTAACTTATAATACCAACTGAAGATATTGGTATCAAGGATAGCTTATCTTATGAAGAGATTTTGGTTCAGATTCTAGATCGCTAAGTTCATAAGTTGAGGACTAAGGAAGTAGCATCAGTCAAAGTTCTTTAGAGGAACCAGTTTGTTGAGGAAGCTACTTGAGAAGTTGAGGACGATATGAAGATGAGATATCCACAACTCTTTAAAATCGGAGAAATTCCAGACCAAGATACTAATTCTCTTCTTAGTACTCTTTAATTTATAAGTTAGCGTGTTGTAATGTCGTTGCTTGTTGGGTGGTTGAGCTGAATGTTACATGTTACACCCTTAACCTGATAAGAGTAATCTCATTCGAGGACGAATGTTCCCAAGGGGGAGATATTGTAACATCTCGCTATTTGAAAGAACTAGAAAGAAGTTAAAATTTGGAAATAGTCATTTTTGGAAAGAATATAAAATCTGGAAAATTTGTTAAGTGTGTTGAGTTAAGTTTTTGGTCAACTTCAAACGACCATAACTCCTAGCTCAATATGATTTAGGTGTGCTTCTAGATATCATAAGAAAGATCTTGGAATAATCTTTCCAACACTACCAAGTTTGCGTGATTCCAAGTTTGTATAAGTGACATATGCCCATTTGAAGTTGGGTTGTTCGATTAAGGAGAGTCTAATCCGGATTATTGAAGGGCATTATGGTCTTTTTCATACCCAATTAAGTTAATTTGTTTTTAGAAATTAAATTGAGGTCTAAACTGAATTGGTTCAGTTTAGACAATTGGAAATTTACGCTAGGGATTTTTGGAGAAAGAACAAAAGAGTAAAGAGGAGAAAGAATAAAGTTCGTCGTTTTTGAAATTTTAGCTTGTGAATTTCGATAAGGGTTGATCCCTAAAGAGATATGTGAGTCTTTCATAGTGTTGGGTTCTTTCACCCACGCACCATTCATGTTTATTTCAGCGAAGTTCATTCTAGAAAGTTGAAAATGATGAATCTTAAATGGTGTTCTTGAAATTGGCATTCGTTCTTGTGTTTAGTTGAGATTAAGGAGTTCCTTGAGGTTATAATGTTGTTTACTTGAGTTGTTTGAGTTAGAATCTTGTGTGCATATACTGGGTAGCTGAATCTAAAAAGAATTTGAGAAATATAATCAAGTTTAGGCGAATTGGGGCTGGAAAATGAAAAAGGAAAAAAGTCGAGCAGGTTTTGGCACGCAAGTCCGCGTCACGGACTTGCTCACTGGGTGAACAAAAATCAGCTACGCGTCATGGTAGGGACGCGGACTCCTCTGTCTCAAAATTAAATTTTGTGATTAAATATTTAAATGCATCTCCGCATCGCAGACTTGTTTCCAGACAATGATTTCGTGATCTTTTCTCATGATTAACTATCTAAAAACACTCCTAAACATCATGAGATCTTTCCTATCACAAATCACAATCCTTGAATCCATAATTCAATTCAAGGAAAGTTAAGCGTCAAGTCAAGAGAAGTTCATAGAGTCTTCCAAAAGTCTTTTATAAATGTTTTAACTTTGTTTTAAGACTTGACTTTTGAGTTGAGTAAAGAGTAAAGTTTGAAGTTCATTTCTTCAAAAGAGTATATCGGGACTATGTATTCCCAAAGAGTAAATTCTTTTCTCATTTAAAGAAGAAAGGAAACCTTGATTTCCAAAATAGCCTTTGAGCTAGTTTTCAGTTAAAGAGTAAATGTTTTCACATTTAAAGAAGAAAGGAAGCCTTGATTTCAAAAAGAGCATGTGAGCTAGTTTTCAGTTAAAGCTTAAAAGATTCACATTTGAGCAAGGAGGGAACATCGATTCCAAGAGAGCTTTTAAGCTAAGTTTTGAGTAATTATCTTAAACCAAAGAAAGAACTTATGTTTTTAAACATATGAGCTAAGTATTTTGAGAGTAGTATTGAGCACTGATATGGGGACGACTTTGAGTTCAGATAACTTACGTCTCCATAAACAATGTAGTCATCATGGATAGTAAAGAATCATACTTTTTAGATGGTTCCTTAAGTGCTTTTTAGCATAGATTAGTGGATCCACTTAGTTAAGCATTCTATATGACGACAAAGTATAGGAAAGTTCTGGCAGCGTGGGCAAGACGTTGTATCACCACTTAGGCTCATAGTGGTGGTTGTCGGTTAGAGAAACTCCCACAGAAACTATATTACTTTATTATATGAGTAAAGTTCAGTTTGTTATTGCATTTTCTTTAACGAACTAAGTTGTTTTCTACTATTTTAAAAGTTTTCTATATATTGCATGTGTTTATTGCTTTATATTGAGTTAAGTTGTTCATGAGTTGAGTAAAGCCAATATAAGTGTTCCTTTCAGATTCTTTTCATGCCTATGTTATGTTTAGAATTCCAACTCGCATACTCGTACATTCAATGTACTGATGCCAGTTGGCCTGCATCATTTTATGATGCAGACACATGTAACTAGGGTCAATATCTAGCGCATCGTTGATCCAATTGAGTAGTCAGAGTCAGTTGGTGAGCCTCCTAGCTTTTCGGAGGATCCTTTATATTGCTTTTAATATTTTAGTTCATTAGGATGTTGTGGGTCTTGTCCCGATGTCCATCTTAGTTGTTTAGAGGCTTTATAGGCAGAGTTAGTTGATATTAATTCATGAGTCTTTACTTTCCCTTTTTAGTTAAGTTGAGAGTTGAGTTACCACTTTGACAGTGAATGTTATTTATTGCATTCTAAGTTATTTATTAAGTAGTTTAGTTATTCTTTTAAAGTATATTTATCTTGAGTAAAGTCTTCCGCTGAGTAAGTAAGTCAGGCCAAGGGTTTGCTTAGGGCCAACAATGGTTCTTAAGTGTCAGCCATGTTCGGGGTGTAGGCTCGGGGCGTGACATATTGTTAATTGTTATATTTAATATTGTTTTGAAATGGGTTTATTCATTTGTTGATCTTTTCATTTATGAACTGAAGTTGCAAATATAGTTCTTGATTTAGCTCTCGATGCTTGCTTATGAAAGTTGCGTAGAGTAGAGTAAATGATTGATAATTTTATTGGATTATGTCTTTACAACCCAACTTGGTAAAGTGTGTTAAATTAAGGAATTGGGTTGTTTTGTATTGTGAAGCTTGTTGAGGTTCGAATGAACTCACTCGAAGCGTAATAGCTGATTGAAAGATAGTTGTTACATTTAAAACTCATCCTACCCATTGAAATTCAACAACCTAAATATATTGCTAATTACCCATTAAGAAAAATTAGTGTTCGATTACTCACACACTCATAAGGTCCTCTTTATACTTGTTCAAACTCCGTACTATTTGTTTCTATTAACAATTGGTTACCAAACTCTCTTGATATTGATAATTGAAACCTATAGATTTACATTATCTTACGTGTTATTTCCTTCCATTCAACAAGAAATTGGAATGCTTCAATACTTTGTACTTGAATTCTTTACTGTATCACTCCTTGTGGGATCAACCCCAACTCATTGTTGGGTTTATACTTGTTAGCAACCGCCTACACTTTGAATTATAAGAGGTGTAGCTGACCGTTATCAGAGTCCAGACTCTGATATCAATTGATAGAATGTATGGGTTCAAAAACAGTCACTGGACTAGGACCATTGACAAAAAATAAATGCAAAAAATCATACAACACAATAAAACAGATACAATAGTTTTATGTGGATACCCCTTTCCCAATGGAGGAGAAAACTATGACTTGTACTCACAGGATTTTCAAACCAACTCCATTTAACTACTAAAAGAGTAAAGATTCAAATTACATATTCTTGTAACCTAGAAATTAAAACTCTTTAATCCCTCCCCCCTTACTGTAGCAACTCTACTGCCAGTTACTACATAGCAATAACACTATTGCCCACTAAACCAACTAGCTCTAATCGATCTAGACATCAAGAACCTAACATAGAAAACTCTAGTTAATCTTTGTTGTGTTCTAATATGAAAATTGATCTGCTTCCTTTATAGCTTAGTAATAGATCTTACAAGATTAATCACTGAAATACAAACCCTAGCAACAACTAAGAACAACGACAACTCTATTAGGTTTTTCAATTGTTCTTGAGTAATATTTTGTTGAAAGAGACTTTTACTTTTTGTGTGAAATCTATATTGCAAAAACTTGTTTGTGATATGTGAGTATAGACATATTATAGGATGAACACAAACATACAAAATAATTTCGTTAGCTAAGGGCCCGCCACACACCAACCACATTAGGTTTTGCAAGCTTTTGGATAAATGTAGTTTTTTTTGTACTGAATTCACAGTTTTATCAGGAATCAGGTCCAAGTTTGTTCAATCATCAAAATTTTAGACATGGGTTAAAATAACGAAAACATATGCCGACTTTTTTTTTTCTAACTTAGGCACCATTGTTACTAGGGGTGTGAAAAAATCGAACTCACCAATAAATCGAATTGAAAAAATGTTATTGGTTTATTGCTATTAGGTTATTAGGTTATCTGTTTTTGATGGTTTTATAAAAAAAATTATCATGTTATCGGTTCGATTTTGGTTTTTAATATTGAGTTATTGGGTAAATCGATAACGCAATAAGATTGTATTAATTTACTAATTTACCCATACATAAATATTAAATAATAATATCGATACCTTATTAAGTAGTGCATTTGTACTTTAGTTTTCAATTCACACTTCACAGTGACTTTAAGTTCAAAACTTCACATTATACAAAACGTCAAAACCCTAAGTAAGAACCTATTCCTCTTAATCTCTCTTTGTGTTACACTTGTGTAGTTCTTTTCATATTAATTATTATTGTTTCTATTTTATGAGAATTTGTAAAGTTACATTATTGTCTTGTCGTATCAAATTGTTAGAAATGTCTAATATTTATTTATAACCATTTTCTTATCGGTTAAATTGAAAACATAACCATTAAGGACCAAAACAAATAAATCAAAAATCGATAAAAAAATATCTTATTGGTTTGATTATTGTTTTAGTGTACTCAAAGATCGAAAACAAATAAACTGAATCATTAATACATTAAACCAAGCCGACACAGACCGATGCACACCCCTAATTGTTACAAAACAAATACATCATAAAAATAATCAAATTAAAATGGAATTTACTAGTTTACCTCCATGAAGTAGAATGAGAGAACGACAGACTAAAAAGAGTAATTCTTTTGTCTGATTCTACAACAAATTTGAATTCTTTTGTTAATTTTTTTTTTATCTTGCTGCATTTGCTGAAGTTGTTTTTCAAATTATTTGAAAAATACACCCTTCTGGCAGCCTTTCAAGATAGTTCATTGGATCAATGAACTTAGAAAATTCCATATCAAAATTCTTACAAAAGTTTATAATTGAGAAAAAGGACCAATTGTGATTGGAGACTGCTTTAATCAAATAAGGTAACATAATAAATAAATACTTAATGATTTTAATTCAAGGGAGCTATTAAAATAAAGATTATATGAGTCTAATGGTTAACATCGAGGCATTTTTGAGCCAAAAGATTGATATTAGGGGTATTTGGGGGCCGAAAGGTGGATGAATGATAGTTTTGTACAAATTCAAATAGTTGAGGGGGATTTTAGGCCCTTCTACATTCTTTTATTTGTAGATTAACTAATTAAAAGAGTCAAACTTATTTAAACTTCAGTTAAGTCTATTGCCACCAATATTATATAAAAATAAAAATAAGAAGTATGAGAAAAATTCTATTCTGGCATACCACATATAAACATGTGATTGGAAAATTAAGTCTCCTAGAAAGCGTTGGACCTAAGTAAACATATAATCAGAATGAATTGTTATCTTAAGTTCTCAAATAACTTTATCGCTTATATAGAATTTTTTTTCTTCAATTATTGTGCCTTACTTTCCACTAGATCTGTAGGTCTCAAGACAACTTCATTGTGATTTTAGGTCTACTTTGTCACCTTGTAACATCTCTATTCACTATGGTTTCATACAATGTACATTTAAATAATTTATGATTTAACCATGATAAATTAGACAATTTGGTGTAAACATCATATGTGAATAAGATTTTACCGAACTCGTTAAGTATCTGGATGTCAATGAAAAACATGGCCAAACCATCTCATTTGTTTTACCTTTCTAGGTTTATTTATATACTAATAAACTGATACAAATAAATTATTAATTTTGAACAAATTTATCTAATACAAACAAATTATTTATTTCAAATTTGAGTAACTCAACAAGCACTAAATCCCTAATAAGCTTCAACCCCTTACTTGTGCCTCTGCGTGTGATTGTGTTTTAGGCCCCATTCCATACCATAAAATATGTTTGACATAGTTTAAAAAAATGTTAGATTGGAATGGAATGCATATTAGTTACCTCCATCAATTAGAACACAAGAGTCACAAAGACTAAATTAAAGCTCCTTTTCAGAGGAGCAAGCTCGCGGGGAAACATATCTCGACATAGTATCTTCATAATCATCTAGCAATTTTGTTCCAAATAATGTCTGGTTCCGCGGTGGAGTTGAATACCTGAGAAATCGCTGACGAAGTCAGCTACACTTTTTTCTTCAACTGATTCACTTTGAATATCATCTAAAATGAAGGATTTATTTTTATCTTTTAAATCCTATCGCTTTTCAATATTTCTTACTTGAGTTATTGACCATCACCTGACCTCTCACAGGGGAGAAACATAAAAATTTTATTTCATAAATTTGACTAGACAAATCAATTTAAAGCATTATATAGAACAATTACAATGGCAACATGAGCATATTTGATAATACATTCAATACCTTATTAAAAAAAAATCTAATACTTGTTTATCAACCACATATTATCTAACCAAATACAATGCTCTCTCGATACGTTTCTCGGGAAATACCATATAAGAAATATTCAAAGGCAAATGAGTCTAAATAAAACCAAAATGAAAGGCATAGAGGAGGATCCATTTCTTCTTCATTCTGCACGAAACTCAATTCCTTGTACAATAAGGCCGTGTTTCCAATTTTGCCTTATTTGCATCAATCGCGCTTCAACATCTCCATCTTCTCCCGTATCATTGAAAAAGTTTCCCATTTTCAATTCCATCCACCCATCACTTCTAATCAAGGGTAGCCTTACTCTAGAGCCTTGTCTAGAAAAATGAACAACTTTAGCTCGTTTCTTTACTTCATGGTCACTCTATGTATCAGCAAATCTAACAACTGCCTTAACATTTATAAGGCCATAAAATCCATCTTCCAGTTTGAACACTAGATAAGCGCAATAGCTAGTTCTTTTTTACAACATTTGAGTTCTAATTTTTCCTCGGATATCAAGACAACTGATTCTCTTAAGTTTAGCCACTTCAGAGAATCTACAAAAAAAATTACATTCCCTTAGTAATAATATTTAATAAAGTAATTTTTTCAAAATTTAGAGTACATGGAAAGGAACTGGAAGAGCATAAAACCTGGCATCCGGGTGAGACAACCATTCCCAATACGCTGGTGTACCACCCCACATAATTCCAAGTTTTCGTGCTGCGACCATAATACATTTACCCCCCGTCTTCTTATCCAAT